>VXAL01005405.1:14044-32215 GCA_013399475.1 Chauna torquata | reverse complement strand
GGTCAACATGAGCCAGCAGTATGCTCAGGAGGCCAAGAAGACCATGACATTTTGGCCCACTTCAGAAAGATTGTGGCCAGCAGGACTAGGGAAGTGATTATCCCTTTGTACTCAGCACTGGTGAGACCACACCTTGAGTACAGTGTTCTGTTTAGGGTCTCTTACTACAAGAAAGATATTGAATTGCTGGAACATGTTCAGAGACGGGCAACAAAGCTGGTGAAGGAACTAGAAAGTATGAGGAGCAGCTGAGGGAAGTAGGGTTGTTTAGTCTGGAGAAAAGGAGGCTGAGGGGAGACTTTGTCACTCTCTACAACTACCTGAAAAGAGGTAGCAGTGAGGTGGGTCTTGCTGTCTTTTCTCAGGTGACAAGTGATAGGATCTGAGGAAATGGCCTGAAGTTGCACCAGGGGAGGTTAGGTTGGATATCAAGATGAATTTCTTCATGGAGAGGGTGGTTAGACACTGGAACAGGCCCAGGGAGATGGTAGAGTATCCATCCCTGGAGGTATTTAAGAGACCTGGGTGGGATATGGTTTAGTGGTGGATTTGGTAGTGTTAGGTGGATGGTTGGACTTGATGATTTTATGGGTCTTTTCCAACCTAAATGATTCTACGATTCTATGAAAAGATTAATGCAAAGATGTTGCTTAATACATGGTCTTGCTTAAAAGAGGGTGAAATTGTAAAATTGTAAAGCTGATGTATTCCACAGGAAGACAGAAATCTAGCATATAAAGGAACTTGGGTTCTTCTTATGCATTGGACTAAGATCTGAGAGCTGTATTATGTATCCAAATTGTACCTTGCCCAGTTAGAAATACACATATTAAACAGAAAACAAAACAAAACAAAACAAAATCATGTATTGCTTTTTAGTTGTATGGATTGTAAGACTGGCTCTTGAACTGGAAAGGATATATACATATATATATATGAATGAGTTCTAAAGAGACAGCCTGAAATACGTATGCACCATATGTATGACTAAGAAAAAGTAGCATGGCCATGTTCTCTTTTGCCAGCCCTTACCAACACATACTTGGTCATTTAACTATTGGTAGCCACGTATAAATCCTGGGTGGAATTATATAATGGTTGTGGCTCACAGTCAAAAAATTTTGTGAAGGTTTTGCTTAAAAAGCTGTAATATTCACCGTTATCCATCACCAACTGAAGTGCAGTTTGTGAACGGATCATTTTGACATGGTGCTATCTTTAAAAGATATTACAGGGCTTACACAGAAAGTTTTCTGAGCTACCTGAAAAAACAGTACAACATGGTGCTTGGATATATGAGTATCCATGGTACGCGTATACATATATATACATAAACATATACATAGCAGATGAACAACTCAGAGTTACATTCTTCAATGGATGTTGCAGAAATTGCTGACTTGTTGCACAAGTCACCTAACAGCAACAGAATTGTATCGGTCTGTTTTGGGGAACAGTAGACAAAGATGCTTTCTGTAGAAAGAGAAGGACCTCTAGACTTACCTTCAGCCAAACTCTATTGACTTTGATAGCATGACCTGGCCTTTCCATATTTGGTAAGCATATCTACTAGAAATCTGATTGAAATATTCATTTTGATGTTAAACATGTAAGTAAAAAAAAAAAAAAAAAAAAAAAAAAAAAAAAAATTTTTAATTAAAAATAAAAAAAAAAAAAAAAAAAAAAAAGAGAATAATTTTGAAATCTAAGTAAGAAAAAAAGTCTACCAAATGCGAACATGGGACAACCTAACAGCCTTCTGCAACAAAAGTACAACTGCATGTACTTTCTTTGGGAAGATACAATTAGGAGTGTCTTAATTTGCTCAGAGAAAGAAATGTTGCTCTATATCTTACACATGAAACAACACTGCACTTGCTATTTGGGATTCTTCCTTGAAAAAAGTTAGTGAATTCTGAGTAATATGAAATTTTATTTACCTGAAAGCAAGGAAACCAATAATTTAGTTAGAAGTTTAATTTTATATATTGCATCATTATGTATAAGACAATTTGAATTTAAATATAACACATGGAATAAAAGAAGCTAAATTCTTTGGCACTTTAATTTATATGAACTGAAAAGTTTTGTGGTCTATGAAACTGGCTGTAGTAATGGAGTTTAACTAGGGATCAAAAGAGTAATTTTTTTCTCCTTAATATATAAATTTAACATGCTTTTTTTATATTGGACTTATAGTATTAGTGGAATTTTTGCACTACCAGTTTTTTTTTAAACATTTTATAAAGCTTTATTACATAACCATATATCAAAAAGTAAAACGAATGTAATGTTAACACTTAAGTAAAAGACATAATAAACATTAATGTGCAAAGGCACCACGTAGTTTTAAGTAATAGATAGATAATAGGATGTCAGATCTCTCTGCATCTTTCTTCCTTACTAAGCCACACATATTTTTTGACATACATTTCATCCTTAAGCATCCAAAAAGTCATAGCAAACTATAGGCCCATATTTTTTATTTGATCACATATGAGTTTATATTCTGGCTAATATAAATATATAGATTTATAAACACATATCTTCTTGTCCCTTTACATAAAAAAAATGACTAAAATGTGTGCATAACATTCTGCAGAAGAATTAAAAAGTGGCATAGAAGGCTTTTACTTCACAGTAAAGTGAAGTAAAGTAAAGTAACACTTACCACAGTGTTACTAAATTCCTCAAGCACTGGTGAACAAAGAGGACTATAATTTTACATGTCTTTTTTTGTGGAGACCTAGATTTATTAAACTAAGTGATGATCTACTTACATACCTCGTACAGAAAAGAAAATCTTCCAGAATTTGAAAGTGTTATTTCAGGATGTCTATGAGCTCTACATCCTCTCTCTCTCTCCTTCCCCCCGCCCCCCCACCCCTGTTTTTGTTTTGTTTTGTTTTGTTTTGTTTTGTTTTGAATTGTGACCTGTAACATTTAGGCACATATTGGTAAAGCAAAAATGGGTACAGCAAAGCAACATCAGAATTCAACACTGAGCCAAAACACTCAGCTGTTTATTTGAACTTCTGTTTTTACTCCTCATCTTGGTGCTCCCGAAACTTCATATGAGAGAGGTACATGAAGTTTGGAAGGGCTGAAGAGCTTATTCCATAAAAATAGCTTCCATTTCATCTATGTAGATTTTCTTGCTTGCATGAATACACATGATTTTAGAAGTTTAAGTGAGCAGTGATGAAATGACAACATAGATAAACAGCAGCAATGTGTCCAGGACATTTTTAAGCTATTTAAGCACAGATTTCTTATGCTTAATCAAGCTGTGCATACAGCTGAAAAACAGGCTCAGAGCTCATTGCATGACACTATGAATGGTATATAAGCCTCCCCTTTCTTAGCTGGTGCATGTTTCATCCATAGTGCTAAAAGTCACCATCATCCTGAGAAGTACTTCCAAGGATGACAAGATGACCTTGCTGGTACTGGGCACAGATACTTGTATCTGTCAGTAATTAGTATTTAAAATGTTATTTTCTTTACTTTTGTCCATACTTGTATGAGACATTACTTCATTTTAGGAAAAAGAGGTGTTTCTTCCTTGATAACTGTTAACATTTAGCCTTTATCTTAATCAGTGTCATAAATAATTCATAATGGATGTGATTTTAATGCAAGGAATGTAAAGAAGATTTCTGTAATAGAGTAACTTTCACTCTCTGTTATGATTTTCAGTACTTTTTTTTAATCCTTATTATAAAAGAAGAGTTACAGAAAGTTCAATACTGGTGAACACCTGAGAGCTTCTGTAAAACTTACTTTCTCTGGTATCATCAAAAATCAGGCTAGAAAGGTCACAGATTCATTTCCTTCAGAAGAGCAAATCTTGGCTGTGGTGTACATCACAAGATATTATTTTACTATAATATTCCTGAAAAGCATGGACATTTACTTAAAAAGATGTACAGTCTATTCATCTTACTGTTCTGAAATATCTGGTTGATGAATGTTTTTAAGGACTATGAAATTTTTCAGTGTGAAATTTTACACAACTGTTACGTATAATCATTCTTTAGGAGTGCAGGACAAGCAAAAGATCATCTTTAGCAATGGCTCTGGTTACTATTGTTATTACTGGTTATTATGTGGTGTGATACCTTTAATAAATATTACTGCTAAATAACAACTTGTCAAGACATAACTAAAATAAAAATCCAGCATGATTTTTTCAGCAAATAGAATATAAAGACCTCTATTTAAGAACTTGGATTGTGGTAATAGTTTGAGTTTTGTACAATAAAGGAACTTTTAATATTTTAGAAATAGCAATAACATTTCACTGAGAGCTATGTACTAGAATGTGGTATTTCTTTCTTATCAACATGCAAAAGAAGTGCAAAGATCACATCTCTGAAAAAAAAAGAAACAAAAGACAAAAACAAAAACAAAAACTCATAAGAATTAGAAGACAGTCAAACAATATTTTTCCCATCCTATAATTTTGTACCTTCTGAATTCAGTGCCCACTACCCCAAAAGAAGAATTAATATATATAAAGGAAAGGAAGCATAGGAGATAGGAGTACAATCAAAGTATATAAGAATATATTCTTTGGTGTGAATGAAATAAAATACATTAAGAAGAAAGAAATAGAGAATTTGAAACTTGTATTTCTGAAGGCTTATGTAAGTAGTATATAGTGCTCTGCTTTTACCCTGCTAATATAGACACAAGCTTTTTTAAACATTTACACATACACTGGTGACAGGTATTAAGGACTTTTAGAAAAAATATAAGGAAAACATGTCTGGTTTTATATATCTTATTTAAAAAATGGGCTCCTAATGGATCACAGAAATACATAATTGAGGAAATACTGGTCAAGAGCTAAATTCTGCAGCACTTGCCTCTTTTAAAATCCAGTTATCTTTTTAAAATTCATGTCTTGTCTGGAAGTGAAGTAAAGGAATGTAGACATATTTTCCAGTCTTTACCTCATGCATATTTTTATGACATAATATCTCACATCAATAATTAAAGTATTACCCAAAGAAAAAGAGATTTTAACTAAGCACTTGATCCAATGTTTGTTAAAACAAATGGTATTTTGTCTTCAGTGACTTAAATGGACATTTGATTAGGTACGTAGATATTCACAAAACATTTGCATTTAGTGATTCTGCCCAAGTGTTTCTGCATCCCTCACTTCTGGCACTGTCAGACTTACTTTTAATTGCAATGGAAAAGGATAAATCACCTCACATGCTGAAGAAATAGCATAAGATTGAGCAAACACAGCCAAAACTTTCTTCCTAGACACCTCCTGTGCAGATCAAATATGACATTGTAAAAATTGAGACTTCAGATGTCCCATATTTGAAAATATTATCAATGAAACAAAACAGAACAAAAACAAAACAGATAAGAAAACACATCTTTAAGAAGTTTTTAATTGACTTCAAAAGAGCTTAGGTATTAGACTTCAGCTACTGGCATTCAAGATTGCTGACTGTTGTGCAACGAACTTAGAATGCAGTTTTACTCAATTGAAGTTAAAGGGAATTTTGCCATTGAATTTGCTGAGGTCATGTTTTCACTAAAGGTCTCTGTATTATAGCAATCTTTAGACTAAGAGTTGCAAAGTTAAGAACATCTTATATCTTTAATAATATCCTAGTGACAATATGTGTTTCTGAGATTCTTGATTTATTCTGTGTAATAGCGAAATCTTAGTGATTGGTAATGGTGGATTTTGGATTGATAATGGTGAAGTCCATGTTTTCACATAATTATTTCCTCTACCCTGTTTTTTCTTTTTCGTTGAAAATATACTTTTAACATTTAGAAAAACTAATCACCTAGATATTGAATTTCAGAAAAGATACTGTTATTTTGCATACTAATAAAAAATTAATTTCATAAAGCTTTGGGGGAGGGACAATTTTTCTGCTGTTACTGTTTAGCCCTCTTTCAGGTCATTAACCTTTCAGCAGACCTCAGTAAAACATTTGAACCACTGAAGAGAATCTTTAATCTAAGAACAGATTTGATCACACAATATTTTAAAAGTGAAAAGTAATTTTTTTCTTTTCTGTCTCGTTTGTTTATTGATTGATTGATTGATTTAGAGAAAACCTTACTAGCAGATTCCACTTCTTATCTAAAAGCACAAGACTAAAGGAATAATCTTTTGGCACAGCTCCAGCTTTGGAAGGATCGCTATATTTTATCTTCTCTTTGGCTAATGTTTCACTCTTTCTATAAATAAGGACAGAAAACAGACCTTGTGTTATAAAGTGCTTTTTATCCAGAGGGATGAAAATTTAATATATGGTTTAGCTTAGCAAGAATCATAAAATCATAGCATCATAGAAACACAAGGTTGGAAAGGACCTACAAGATCATCTAGTCCAACCATCATCCTATCACCAATACTACTCACTAAGCTACTAAAGCTACTATTGGTATTAACACAAAATTGAGGACAAGAAATTTAATATGATATTTAAATTGATTTATTAAATATGATATTTCCTTATCAAAACCAGATAAATAATTTATCTAGTCTGTTATTACTACAGCTAGAATTTTGTCAGATTACTGAAGTTAATCTTTCTGTTCTTTAAAATGTCCAGAAAAATTGATAGGTCTGTATAAACTGTCACAAAATATCTCTACAAAAAAAAAGTGTAACAAAGGAAAACACCTCTAATATCAAGGAGTGTTGCATGATGGTGCAGAGGAATACATCATAACACAGAATCACAGAAAGGCTGAGGTTGGAAGAAAACTCTGGATGTCATCTTGTCCAACCCCACTGCTTAAACAGGGCCACGTAGAGGGACTCTCCCATGGACCTGCTCTAACACATCCTTGCCTTTCTTGTGCTGGGTGCCCCATTGCTGAACACAGTGTTCCAGGTTTGGTCTCATGAGAGCGGGATAGGTGGGGAAAATGACATCCCTTGACCTGCTAGCTATGCTAATTGTTTTTTTTTGTTTTTTGTTTTTTTTTTGATGCAGCCCAAGATATGATTGGCTTTCTGGACTGCAAGCACACGTAGCTGGCTCATATTCAGTGTTTCTTTCACCAGTAACTCCAAGTCCTTCTCTGCAGGGCTACTCTCAAACCACTCATTGCCCAGCCTGTATTCATTCGTGTTTGGGATTGTTCCGAACCAGGTGCAGGACCTTGCACTTGGCCTTGAACTTCATGAGGTTCACCCAGGTCTACCTCTTGAGCCTGTCAAGGTCCCTCTAGAAGACATCCCTTCCCGCTAGTGTATTGATTGTACCACTGAGCTTGGTGTCATCCACAAACTTGTTGATTGTGCACTCAATCTCATTATCCATGTCACTGACAAAGAAGTTAAATAACGCCAGTCCCAATACTAATACCTGATGGTCTCCACCTGGACATTGAGCCATTGACTGAAACTTTTTGAATGTGACTATCCAGCCAATTCCTCATCCACTGAGTGGTCCACCTGTCATATCCATGTCTCTCCGTTTTAGAGACAAGAATGTCATGTGGGACAGTATGAAATGTCTTGTACAAGTCCAGACAGATGACGTCAGTTGCTCTTCCCTTTTCCACCGTGTACATATTATCCTATCCACCATATACATAATATATATTCCCTTATTTACCATCTATATTTATATACTTTGATTAGATACCCCGGAGCCTTCTCTTCTCTAGGCTGAACAGTACCAGCTCTTTTAGTCTTTCCTGATAGGAGAAAATCATCAACTTCATCATCATTCATCACCTTCATGGTCCTACACTGGACTCTTTCCATTAAGTCCATACCTCTCTTGTACTAAGGGGCGCAGAACTGGACACAGTACTCCAGGTGTGGCCTCATCAGTGCTGAACAGAATGAATGATCACCTCCCTTTACCTGCTGGCATTGCTCTGCCTAATGCAGCCAAGAATACCATTAGCCTTCTTTTCTACAAGGGCACATTGTTGGCTCATGTTCAACTTGGTGTCCACCAGGACGCCCAGGGCTTTTCCCATAAAGCTGCTTTTCAGTTGGGTGACCCCCAGCATGTACTGGTACCTGGGGTTGTTCCTTTCCGGATGCAGGACTTTGCAGTTCTACTTGTTGAACTTCATGAGGCACCTGTCCTCCTATTTCTCCAGCCTGTCCAGGTCCCTCTGGATTGCAGCTTGAATCTCTGGCACCTTTACCACTCCTCCCAGTTTTGTATTATCTGCAAAGTTGCCCCATCACACAGATCTTTAACAAAGATTTTATACAGAAGTGGATCCAGTATTCACCCCTGAGATAAACTGCTAGTTTCTGACCTCCAACTAGAGTTTGCACCACTGACCCCTACCATCTAAGCCTGGTCCTTCAGCCAGTTTTCAATCCACCTCACTGTTTGCCAATTCAGCCCATACATCAACAGCTTCTATGAGGATTGCATAGTTCAGAATCAGTTGGCATACTGATTCATAAAGGTCTATTGTAGCAGCAACAACTTCAGATGTCACTTCAGCTTCTCGTAGACAAACTGTCTTGCACTGTCAACGATCTAGTTGAACTGATACTTTATTTCCTTCCAACTACACAATGCATTTTCTTCCTTTTTTTTTTTATGAGAGATAAATTTCAGTGTGAGGGAAAAGGAAACAGAGAACAATCTGACACCTTTTTTTCTTCATGTCTATTTCTTCATATTCATCCTATAAATAAAATGTTTGTAAATATTTGATGTCATTTACTCAAAGTAATTTTGGTGGGCTTTTTGCAATGAATAATTCGAGTTTGCTATGTTAACATAATCCTACAATAACATAGTTTATATATAAAGGGATTATTTTAAGACATTATAAGTTAACAAAACCCGAGTTTAAGGGTGTACTAGCACTGAATTGTAAGCAAGTGTGGTGATTTTACCCAACTGGAACTTTGGAGGTTGTACTGGGTCTGGCTGGGATAGAGTTAACTTTCCCCACAGCAGCCCATACAGCGCTGTGCTCCGCACTCGTAGCTAGAACAGCATTGATAGCACACCAGTGTTTTGTCTACTGCTGAGCAGTGCTGGCACAGCACCCAGACTCTCCAAACCCCCCCAAACCCAGTGGGCTGGGGGTGGGCAGTAGGGAGGGGACATCACCAGGGCAGCTGACCTGAACCTACCGAAGGGATATTCCATACCATAGGATGTCACACTCAGCAATAAAGGCTGGAAAAGGGGAAGGAGAAAAGGGGGCTCTCATTATGAAGACATCTGCAATCCTGAACAACCGCTATGTGTATTGAGGCCCGGCTTCCCAGGACGTGGCTGAACACCGCTCCTTGATGGGAAGTAGAGAATTTTTTTCTCTCTTTGCTTCCACGTGGCCTTTGCTTTTTTTTTTTTTTCTTTTCCCTTTAATTAAATCATCCTTATCTCAACCCTTGAGGGTTTTTTTTCATCGTATTTTCTCCCCCTCATCTTTTAAGGAGGGGGAGTGAGAGAGTGGTTGTGGTGGAGTTCTGCTGCTCAGCTGGGTAAAACCACCAAAGTCTGATATAAATTTTTCCTGATAAAAGGTAAGCTCTGTTTCCAGACAAAGACTGTTATCTGACAAAGACTGAAGGGGACCATTTTATCTGTCTAAGCATAAAGAAACACACTAGACCATGACACAGGGACCATCACAAAGTATATTTATTTCTGTTACTTATGCACTTAGATGTTTTAGTGATAAACATGGCAAATATAAAATGTCTATGTATTTGTTTATTTTATTATTTTTAATGTTGTGTCTGTAATAAAGTGTTTCAAAACATAATGGAGAAGGAACCTCCAAGAACAGTTGTAATTATAAATTCTAATCTCTGTAGTCTATGATGAAGTTGAACTGATATTTGATTTCTATAATTCTACATAAAATGTAGCCAAACTTCTGAAAACTTCCTTCAGTAAAACTGGTTTCCACTTCCAGAAGGACTACTTTTTTTTCTAACAACATAATCTTGGATATTTTCATTTCTCATACTCTATGTTGCCCAAAATAAATCATGGGAATTTTTGATGTAGTCTCATACTGTTTTGGTCCTTTCTTGTGCATCATGTCTGTTGTGCCACATGTTGACTCTTTTTCTCCAGAAAAAGAAGATTTTTGAGAAGACTGAATTAACAAATCCCTAAAGACAGAGACTGCTTTTAAGTCGCTTGTCTCCGTTTTCGTCCTTATATGGAGAGTAAAACCTGACTGTTTTTTGCTGAAGATGTCATGCAATCTGCTTAATCTGGGCTGCATATAGACTATTAAACTCATGAACACTTTACTCCTGGTTCTCCAGGTGTTCAGTTTAGGGAACCTGTTGGAATACTAACTCCCACTCTGAACACCCATGTTTTCTTAAATCACCATGCAGAGACACATGGCTCTCACTTGGGTATGCAGTGGGATGTATTTGTTCAGATCACTAGAACTCATAAATTATGAAGTTTATAATCCATACATTTGAGTGTCCCACCTTACACTTCGGTTTTGGCTTGAAATTTGTATGTAAGTTTTAAATGTCTGAGGACAGAGCATTCCAAATCAAAACCCTAGACTTCCTATGCAATGCACATTGAGAAACAGGAGTGTCTGAAAGCTTTCAGGATCAAACTTGTTTAATTTTGGAGTAGGAAAAAAGAAGATGAGGAGAAAAACCTTTCATAAGGATCTCATAAAAAATGTGAAGGAAGAGTTGTGTAGGAAGTCAACATTCTACTCTGATCAAAGTAACCTACGGTCTGTACTGTAGTTAAAAGCACATAGGTAAATAAACTAAGCTGTAGTTCTTTGAGCAAACTGTGGAAATAGAGGCTGGCTAACTTACGCCAGTGAGAATTAGCTTCCTCCACTAGGTACTGCCAAAGGTTGCTGTATTTGCTTTTGTATATCTCCACTGCCCTGCAAAGTAGACGCACCTTTGTCTTTACATATTTTTCAAGAAACAGAACGTATTAAAAATTAAACACAGCCAAGTTATATGGATTTATAAAGAAGCTATGACTGTGGCATATGGAAAAAAAAAAGAAAAAGAAAAAGAAAAAACACGCACAAGCCTTTGTTAACAGATGATCAGCATGTTGAAATGCCTAAGAACTTTGCTTGTTTCATCTGTTTAATCATAGATAAGAAAATGAGAAAAAAACTCTTTTATGAGAGACATGAAATAAACTACTCTTTCGTGTTATTTCCAGACTATCGTCAGGACTGTAGTTCCACTTTCAGTACTACTGTTTGTTTGAAGTGTAGTGGAGATATTGGCATGTGCGTTATTAAGATACTCTGAATGTGGTAATTTTCATGAGATTTATGGTGTACTTCCTACCAAAATAAAACCAGGACTGCCTGATTCCAATACATTTAAAAGTCTATGAGCTAGTGAGATGCTATTTTTATGGCACCAAATTTGCATTCTGGATTTGGTATGTTCTTAAAAACTTGAAGGAGGAAGTTCAACCCTGCATCATCACTGTAGCAGAAAGACAAAAGGTTAATACCAAGGAAATATAAAGAGAATATTCAGCTTGAGAATTTGTAGGTAATGTAGGACTGTCCTGTTTTCATTTTATTTTGGCCATCTTGCAGTGACATCATTTCAATGTCACAAAAATGACATCTTATTATAAAATTTGTCAAATTTCGTGTGGACAATGCACTGTAGGATGGTTGTCTCCTTTACATGGTACACATGACAAATTTTCTGTCTTTTCTACTAATAAGTAGATAAGTGTGTGTGAGCAGGAGAGTAATTTGTTTTATTTTCAGAGAATCATAAAATCACAGAATGGCTTGGGTTGGAAGGGACCTTAAAGATCATCTAGTTCCAAACTGCCTGCCATGGACTGGGATGCCACCCACTAGATGCTCAGGGCCACATCCAACCTGGCCTTGAACACCTCCAAGGATGGGGCATCCACAACTTCCCTGGGCAACCTGTTCCAGTGCCTCACCACTCTCTGAGTAAAGAATTTCTTCCTACCATCTAATCTAAATCTCCCCTCTTTTAGTTTAAAACCATTCCCCCTTGTCCTATCATTATCTGCCCAAGTAAAAAGTCATTCTCCATCTTTTTATAAGCCCCCTTTAAGTACTGAAAGGCTGCAATGAGGTCTCCCTAGAGCCTTCTCTCCCTCAGGATGAACATCCCCAGCTCTCTCAGTCTTTCTTCATAGGAGAGGTGCTCCAGCCTTCTAAACATCTTGTGGCCCTCCTCTGGACCCACTCCAACAGGTCCATATCTTTCTTGTGCTGGAGGCCCAAGACCTGCATGCAGTTCTCCAAGTGGGACCTCATGAGGGCAGAGCAGAGGGGGACAATCACCTCTCTCGACCTGCAGGCCATGCCTCTTTTGATGCAGCCCAAGATACAGTTGGCCTTTTGGGCTGCCAGCACACACTGCTGGCTCATGTTGAGCTTTTTGTCCACCAGAACCCCCAAATCCTTCTTTACAGGGCTGATCTCAATGAGTTCTTCTGCCTGTCTGTACTCATATCTGCGATTGCCCTGACCAAGGTGCAGCACCTGGCACTTGGACTTGTTGAACCTCTTTAAGTTCACATGGCCCACCTCTCAAGCTTGTCCAAGTCCCTTTGGATGGCATCCCTTCCTTCTGCTGTATCGACTGCACCACCCAGCTTGGCATCATCTGCAAGCTTGCTGAGGGTGCACTGGATCCCACTGTCTATGTCATTGATAAAGATATTAAACAGCACTGGTCCCAAGACGGACCCCTGAGGGACATCATTCATCTTCAGCCTCCACCTGGATGTAGAGCCATTGACCACAACTCTCTGGGCATGGCCTTTGAGACAGTTCCTTATCCACTGGCTAGTCCACCCTTAAAACCCACATCTCTCCAATTTAGAGATCATGTGGGACCATGTCAAAGGCCTTACAGAAGTCAAGGTAAATGACATTGGTCAGTCTTGTTTACTGATGCAGTTTTTCCATCATAGAAGGCCACCAGATTGGCCAGGCATGATTTGCCCTTGGTGAAGATAAGCTGGCTGTCCTGGATCAGCTCCGTATCTTGCATGTGCCTTAACTTAGCTTCCAGGAGGATCTCCTCCATGATCTTTCCAGGCACAGAAGAGAGGCTCACCAGTCTGATGTTCCCCAGGTCTTCCTTTCTACCCTTTTGTTTTGTTTTCTTTTGAGTCAGATCTCAGGATTTTCTTTACTTCATGCTAATTACAGTCACAAGTGTGGAGAGATGTTCCTTACCTCAGATATCGCATAGGTCAATGGGAATGCTTGCATAGTGTGCTTGAATAACCAGCTTATACAAAGGAACCAGTGGTCATTCATGTGACAGTCTAAATGATGTCTGCCTCAGGGATATCAAAAGACTACCAGATTTATGGATCACCAGCTAGATTTGTTCTCGGTTTCTTGTGTAAAAGATGTTTCTTGTAATGAGAAACAGTACATCAAGGGCAGATGACAGAGTCCAGTGTCATGGTATGACATAGAAAAGGGATGTTTCTCCATTTCAGAAGCAGCATTCAAGAGAGAAACAGAGTCCACAGATTTTTTATAGCAAACTGTAATGGAGGATTTAGCAAGTGACAGCTCTAAATAACTTCGGAGAGTCCCAAATCCATATACTGCTCTTAATGAAGACTGTTATTATCCATAGACAGATATGAAAAGGCTTTTCATGAGGGGTGATTTCAAATGACTGGAGTAAATTTTGGAAAGTGAGAATGAGAATTTAGAGATGAAATATTTATTGCCACTGATTTTACTATAATAAATGTCTGCAATATAGGAAACTAAAAGCTGTGTTCTGAAAACACAGAGGACATAGAGCCATGACCACCTTCTTTTTAACCAAATAGAATGATTAACTTATGAAGACATTTCCTTTTCCCTGAAAGATGGTATAATTAGCTTGGGAAGAAAAAAGAAAAGAAAAAAAAAAAAAACAAAACTAAAGCAAAAGCAACACCTTACAAGGATATTTTTCACTTTGTATCTACCAAAAAAGAATGTGAAATTGTTGGCAAAATCAGTCAACTCTGGCAAGAACCATCTCTCAGAGAAAATTTAAAGAAAAGCATTACAGAAAACTGTTGCAACTGAAAGTTTTCGGATACTATTAATAGCTGTTCAGGTAAATTGAAGATAAAAATATGGTTGCACTTCAATGCAATCAGTCCACATAGCTCTTATCTGCTTCAGGGAAAAAGGCAATAAAGATAGAGAAAAAGAGCAGCAGAGCTCATTTTGAGTTTTCTAACACAGGAACCCTTGTCTTTGACTTTCAAATGCAATGAACTTTGATAGACTCTGTGCACTTCATCCCATCTACAGATTCTTGGATTCACACTTTCATTTGTGTCAACTGACTCACTGACCTTTTTTCAAGATGGTCAAATATACAGTGCCTTCATTACCTACTCAAGTTTTCTGTCTCATTATGTGAAATACCAGCCCACTAAGCTGTCACTGAACAGCAGTCCTTACTCCAGAGCTCCTGTACTTCTGTGGATGAGGGTGGCAATTGATTCATCACTATTTTAATAAATATTTGACCTGTGAGACAATACAAATGCTTCAGTCAGTGATGGCAGAGTGCAAGTGATCCAATCTTGTAGATGCAATGAACTAATGTAGGTACTCTAGTTTTTCCTGACTTCTAGAGAAGTTGTTACAATTATCTTTTTATCGCTTAACATTTATTAATCTTACCAGTTGAGAAGCACCTGGTATCTCCAGTTAAAGTTAATATCAATGAAAAACAAACAAAAAACCTATTAGCTTAGCATCAGTCTCTCATTCCTTAAGTACTACTCAGATGAATTTACAACCAAACAAAAGAAAATGAAATCATACAGCTTATATGTACTTCTAACTTTCCAGGCATTTTTTTTTTTAAAAGATATTTTTCACTTTTACAATACTTTCTGCTCCAGCCACAGAAAATGATTTAAAAATATGTATTAAACAGCTCAAGCTGTATAGGTTAAAGAAAAATTTTAAAGCATATTGTCCCACCTTCAAAAAAGTGAAAACTGAAGTGAAACAAAAGTAAGCTATTTTCTGAAAAAAACAAGATGAACTCTCACAGTTCAAGGTAAGGCTGACAGGTCTATGGTTTTCCAGATAATTTTTCTGGCTCTTCTCGGAAATGGGAGTGATCTTTGCTTTCTTCCTGTACTCTGCCAGGTCCAGCAGATCATCTCTCCTTGCTGGTTCCTTGATTGCCAGTGTCAGGATGTTATCGGCAATGCACTTCAGAAAACTACTGGATCACTTATGCCCTCCAGCATATATTGGAGTGGTGCAGCTCTGCCAAGACAGGGGTCTAAAAGTGTGAGGTTTCTTCCAATTGTCTGAAGAAAGCCTCATCTACTTGTTCTTCCTGATCAAGACAGTTTGTAGCCATACCTACCACAGTGTTTCCAGCTTTGGTCTGCCCATAATTCTCACCCACAAACTGTTGGCTGCATCATCACCCAGCCACTCACAGAGCTCCATGCAATCCCGCTGTTGCAATTGCACTACTTTGTCACATGAAGGACAATTCTCCCTTCTCACCTTCCCAGTCTGTCCTTTCTAAACAGCCTGCATTCATCTACGGCAACACTCCAGCTCTTGATTACAAAGTCCTTAGTGATTATACCAACACTCACGCTTTGCTTGCCAGCCTGGTCCACTGCTTCCTCCTGATATTGTTGTCAGTCTCCTCCTCCCCTCTTGTTCCTAATTTAATCCTCTCTTCTTGAGGTTAGCCAGCTTGTTACAAAGATGTTTATCTTTCTTGCTTGGTCAGCTGGATCCCTTCATTTCTAAGCAATTGTTAGTCTTGAAAGAGGGTCCCATGGTCATGAAAATTAAAACTCTGCTGTTGACATCATCTGCACAACCAGCTTTTGGCTTGCAAGATCCGTGCACTCCTCCCCAAACTCTTCCCATTCACTAGCAGGACCAGGAAGAAATGACCAGGCCCCAGGCCTTTCATTCTCATCCCCCACAACCTGTATGGTCACTCTTGGTGAGCTCCTAATCTCCCTGGTCATATCACTGGTGACCATGGGGAAGAAAATTATGGGATAACAGTCTGAGGTTTGGACAACCCTTGTCAGTCTACCCATTTTGTCTCAGTTACAAGCCCTTGGCGAGATGCAAACCTCCCTTGGCAGCAAGTTATGTCAGCAGACAGGCCTCCACTTTTCCAGCAGGGAATTTCCCACCACAATATCTTGCCCTGTTTTGCTGGTGTTGCTGTGGCTCTAAGGCATAGCCAGCTTGGAAGATTCACTTTACAGAAACCCCTTCCTTTGCCTATGTGGAGGCCTTAGACCTGCTTTGTGGGTCACAGCAGGAGCTGTCCTCCTGTTGCCAAAGCTCACAATCTCTCAGACTTCACCAGCCTGGTCATCTCCATTTCCAAGTCCAACAGACACAGGTGCTGCCTGCTTCTCCTTGGTGCAACTGGAGTTTCAGGATTTTGTAGTGCAGTGTCTTGAGAGAGGTCAGGTCCATCTCCTTTTTGGTATCCCTTATGCTGTGTAGTCAGACGACCTTCTCCCAGGCTCCTTTATTCACTTTGCAGACCAGTGCACATCTCTTGCAAGCAACAAAACCATGGCCTGTAGCCACAGTGAGAGACCCCACAGGTCACTGCAGTCTTCAATTTAGATTTGCATCCTCCCATGAGAGCTCATCCTGGGTACAGACTTTTGATTTTCCTGGGAGGCTCCTGGGGACCCTGTGCAATGGCTTATTTCCCACCTTTACTAAGCACACAAGCCCTATCCACAGCAGAGTTTCTGCCTCCACTTCTGCACAAAATGTTGCCTCTGAAGGCTCCCTATATTAGCTGAAATATTAAACAGTGTAAGTTATAATAGAACCCACTGCTAAGAAGCTACAGGATGTTGTTTAAAGGCTAGATAATTCTCCAAATCTAACCTTACAAAACTCATGTTGTGATTGGAAAAATACTTGGATTGAGTATTTGATTTGAGGATATTTCAAGCACAAATCATTGGTGCTTGAAACCACAGGGCCTTAATTTTTTCTTAATTCACAGAATGACAGTCTTATAGAATACTTTTATCTCTACATTCATGCATTGTGTTATAAAATGCATTTTATTTGGCCTTCTCGGAACTTTGGAAATATGTAGTGATAGAAAACTAAAATTGATAATAAATTAATGTCACTTAGTCTGTTTCAATACCAAGACAACATAGGCATCAAAAGTGTTAATAAAAATTCTGTTGGAATCTTTAGAGTTGTGAAGAAAGCAGAAAAAGTCATCTAGAAAACTTAACAACAGAAATGAATTCTTAAAGTAGTCATTGCAATGATTGATGTAGTCAAGAAAACAAATGTCTTAAAATAAACAGAGATTCAATTCCTTCCCTGAGGGTTCTGTTGCTGAAAAGAAACTTTAGCCAGTTAACAGATTAATAAACTTCTCTGAATGTAAATGCATAAAACAGAGAACTGAATTAAATGGTGGCAGAGTTATAAAACCATAGAGAGGAAAACATTCAAATGGTAAATTAATTTTGAAAAATAAATTCCCACAGGGTCAAAATCTTCGAAGGAAGGAGCTAAAGTGTTCAGTAAGGGGAAAAAAAATATAAACATATTTACAATAAATATCAGGTTCTCAGTTGTATAAATGCTGTCAGAGGCAACTGACATCAGATGAGCAGTAGAGCAGTTCATCAACTGCTGCTGTCTAGTTCTCTGCACCTAATAGTTATCAACCATCATGAACACACCCTTTCAGTTATCTACAAATTCTGTGTTTTTTTGTTTGTTTGTTTTCTATGGGGATCTATCAGTATGTTGAAGAAATTCAGTCACAGATAAAATAAAAAATAAAAATAAAAACAAAATTTGCAGCCTACATGAACCTAGGCTTGCAAGTGCTTTGTCAAGAAACTGACTGTAGAAAAAAACCTTTCTTTTATTTTTGTAGTAATCAGAAGAAACTGGAAAACAGAATTCAGGTTCAAATTTATGAAATTAAGACTTTGCTTATATTTACCTCAGGGACTGATTCATTAAACTAGTTTCATAATTTGGCTGGTAATGTTTTGCATATACAGCTTCAAGAGAGAAAACAATCTGCCAAATACTTGGGGAATTACTCAACTCTTGGAAAAAGCAGCCTTTCTTTATGCTGATAGTTCTTTAGAATACACTCTATATTTGTCCTATGTAATAATAATAATACAA
>VXAL01005403.1:46448-73541 GCA_013399475.1 Chauna torquata | reverse complement strand
CCCCCAGCAACACCTCTCCGACCAGGACTTCCAGGCCGTTTTCGGCATGAGCCGCTCTGCCTTCGGCAGCCTGCCCGTGTGGAAACAACAGAACCTCAAGAAGGAGAAAGGACTCTTCTAGGGTGGGGGACTCAGCCTGGGGACGCGCCGAGCTCATTTTATTACTAAATAAAATGGATTTGGAGCGGGGCTGTGTCTTCCCCCCCCAACCCCTGGGCTCATTTGGCAAATAAAAGACGCGCGGGGGGGACACGAGGGCCGCAGCGCAGGTCTCCGCTCGGCGCCGAGGCCGCACGGGGAAGGCCCCTCTGGCTCCTCGGGGTCCTTTCTTCGCTCCCCCCGGCTTTGCTCAGAGGTGATGCGCAAGCGGAGGCCCCAGACTTGCCCCGGTGCCCCCCCCCCGCTCTGCTGCAGCCCCCGTGCCCCCAGGGCAGGGCCAGGGGCAGTTCTGCTGCGGAGACACCGCTCTCCTCCCTTCCCACCTCGGCGCCTGCACCTCCGGACTAAAGGTCTCGTATACAGCCCGAGCCGCTCCCTCCGTTATCAGCGAGCCCGTGCATAAACCTCGGTAAATACTTGCGGTACCAAAGGTAAAAGCAGCAAGCCACAGCACTGGAAGCATGGGGTCAGCACCTGCTGGGGATGCCAGGCACAGGACAGGGTCCTCGGGGAGGGCAAGGGGGGAGCTGTGGGAGCACAGAGACTGGGAGGAGGCACCGCAGGGCGCAGCCGATGCCTGCCGGCGCCGAGGGGGGTGCTCTCCCACCCGGCCCAGCCCGGGCTGCTGTTTGCATGCACCGGGACTTGCTGCAAACGCAGGCGGGATGGCACAGGGCAGGGGAGCAAAGTCCCAGCCCACGGTAAGGGCGAAGCTCAGGCAGAGGCGTGGTGCCCATCGCCTCCGGCGTTCAGTGGCGTGCAGCGGCTCAGGCATCACGGCAGTAAGATCCCCAAACCAAGAGAGGGTTAATAAAGAGGTTTTAATTTCACAAAAAAAAAATCTATCTACACGTCATTTAAAAGTGGGGGGGGAGAGGGGAACAAGAGCAAAAACCGTAAAGAATAAGAGAGGAACAGGTCTGCTAAAACACAGAGAAAAGTGCTGCTCCACATCAACGGTGTAAAGAACCAGAAGTCGGGCGGAAGGCAGACACCGACCCTGGCACGTGCTGGCCCCATGGCAGGTCCTCGGCCACACGTCCCTGGGAACCCCCGGCGTCACCACACGGGTCTGGGGTCCAGCAGCGTTGCTGCACTTACGGTAGCTGCCAGGGGTCCCACACCCCTTTTTCTCTCTTTGGCAGGCAATTACAAGGGTAATTAGCTCCATGAAAAGAAAAGAAAACAAAACAGAAGAGTTACTCCCAGTCCCCCCCGCTCCTCCATCGCCGAAGCACCGCAATCCCCACGCGCCCAGCGCCGGGGCGAACCGCAGCAGAGCGCGGGGCTGGACGATCAGCCCTTCCCGGCGCTAACCGCTGCGGGCACCACGCCGGGAACCCCTCCGTCCCCCGGGGTACCCAGGACAGGAAGGAAGAGGAGCAGGCATTTGTCATCTGCGCTCAACAGGAGGTGGAAGGCGATGCCATGGCTGCAAGCCTCAGAGCCCCGCTGCTCCTGCTCCCCGTGTGGCAGGCTGCGGCTCCGGTCAGGAACCCAGTCCTTGCTTTGCAAAGGCTCTTTGTGCAGCCCTGCTGCCCAGGGCTCCGCAGGGACCCGCGCACACAGGCTCCGGTTCATTGACACAAATGTTTTCACATCTATCAGAGCAGAGGAGCAAATCGGGACCAACTCTTAGCAGTCACACGATGAAGGGGAGAGGGGAAAGGCAAGATGGGAGTTCCTTGTGTTTATAAGCTGAATCACACCTGGACTAAACTGAGCTGATTCAGGAGTGGGTAAATGTTTAACCACGACTCTGTACAGCTGAGGAAAAGCCAAAGAATGGTTTGTAACACGTCACACCTGTCACTATTTCACAGTGACAGTCCTGACCCATCCCCACTCCGCTACTGCCCGAAGAACCCTACACTCCTCAGCTGGCCTGGCAGCAAAGCACCTGCACTTAACAGCCGCTGTCGTGGTAAAGGCCAGGAGTGTTTGTACGGCTTTAAAGTAATTTCCTCCCTGGAACAGCCAGTGCTAAAAGCCTGCACACATTAAGGGACCGCCACTGAACTTCTCTACCTACCTATACCCCGGGGCAGGCATCCCACCTGGAGGGGCCAAACCTTTCTGAACCTTCTGCTGCGACAGCGCGCGGGGTGGGAAGGTGACAGCACAGCACGTCCTGCAGCGCTGCTCCCGGGGCTGCGGGAGACCCGCCGGGCTGCGCAGGGGAGCTGGCGTGCGGCTCGCCCCTTGATGATCACACACCCGACCTCCTCCCTGCTGCTCTCGGGCGGGCAGAAAGCTGGCTTCAGCAAGGAAGGGGCTCCACGGACGCTCCTGCCACGGAGACGGTGCAACTGAGCTGCCAACGTGCCAAAAAAGCTTAAAGTAATTCACAGATGTTTGCAAATTCTTAGTGGCTAGAACAATAAACAAGAACTTTGTTTTCATGAAACAAAATATACTGGTTTCAAGCATCAGCTTTCTCACCTTGTTCCAAACAAAAACTGGTTTTAAACAAAAGTTAGTGCACTGGAAAGTCGGGCAATGTTTGCTTTTATTATAAATTAACTGGAGTGCAGTGCCTTGAAAAACATCCTTGCCACCCAAAAAAGCAGAGCTGACTTCTGATACTACAGGAATACTGGTTATTTACAGCACTAGCATAGGGTGTGCTTGGGGAATACAGATTTGCCCTCTGGATGGAGCAGTCCCTATGTCACATTTCCAGGGGCAGGGGCGATCAATTCGAAGGACAACACCTGCATCACCTCCTCTTCCCATCGCCCAGAATTCTACCAAAATTAGTATCGACAATAGAAAAGTATAATGCTTTGTAATAAATTAACATATATACCATTTCGGCTGCATCTTACAAGATAAATGCTCCATCATGTTTACAACCAAACGTTCCCTCCTAGCTTGGAAACCAGAAAGATGTCACCCTGACCAGGTCCACCAGGCTCATCTGATACGGGGACTGGAAGGTCAGTCAGCCTTTTCACCACACTGGGGCCCCCAAAGTACTCCGCTTGGGAAGGACTATCAGCAGCGACGGCTGCTGCTCATTGCTGCGCACAGAGGTGAGGAGAGGCCACTGAGGTAGCAACCCCGTGCCAGCCTGCTAGGATAAGCCCTAGTGCAGAAGTGCCCATGAAAGAGGTGCCTGCTGTCTTTACTACATCGATGGTTCTGTCTGCTTTGCTTCAGCAGATTTATTCCTGAGAAACTCCTAACGATAGTTTAAAAAACCCAGAAACTATCTCGACAGCAAAAAAAGTTTTTTTTAAATTTTTTTGTTTTTTAAAAAAAGAAGTCTTTCACCTCTAAAACTCAAGCTGCAAAAATCAGAACTAGAGGCCAAAACAAGAGTAACTACTCTGCTTAACTGTGACAATTTCTCTGAAATGAGTAAATGCCAGCGAAAGGAAACATCTGCCCCTGCTAAAGAAGTGCGAAGGTGCTAAAAAAATTAAGTCACCAGGCTATTTTTTTCCTCTCTGCTGAAACAAGCTATAAAATGAGCATCGTGTCTCTAAATCCAATAAAACACTTCTTTCTGACTGTGTTCTGTTAATGCTGAACACGAGCTGTCTGAAAGCTTTCCACCTGGTTTAGTTTCACAGTTTGACCACTCTGTACTCCTTAGAAAGAACAACAGCCACACAGCTGCAGTAAAATCCCTCTGCCGCTCCTGGGATAAGAGAAGACCAAGGCAAGACCATGGTTCAATCAAAAAGCAATTTAAGTGTCAAGCAATATGCTGCAGACTTTTCCCCACCGTTTCCATTTCACAATGACCCAGGCCTGCACAGAAAGGGTAATGCTAGCGCACTCCTTCCCTCCCAGAAGGCAAGATGAAAAAGTGGCTGTTGTTCACCTCCTGATGCCGTCCTCCGTCTGCTCTAGACGTGTTCATCTGCCCCAGCAGCTTCAGTCAGTTACATCGGGGCAGCCCTAAGCAACATAACCTCAGCGTGAAATACTGCACACCTCAAGAGAGACCTCTCCTCTCCAAACGGTAATTATGAACAGTGTAATGAAGAAAATGCAATCGAATAACAGAACTTGTAAAACAAAAGAAATCGCGTATATAATCTCATTGCTAAAGGAGGATGACAGTGAACGGTGTAAAAAAGACAGAGCTGCCACCAGGTATGCAATACATTCCACAGCACCGATAGTTTGTTTCCTGGAACCGAATGTAAATAGCAGAGCACTTACAAACCCATGAATGTCAAAACGCATCAGCTCGAGTGATTCCAAAACGCCGGTTAGCGAGATGACTGGCAAGAGCGTACTCAGTGATCTGGGTTTCCAGTGAAAATTACTAACACAATACACGCCAGGTTACAGAATCTATTGCTTAAATTGCTCTTGGAGAAAAAAAAAATGCCAAGTGATATGTAAATCTTCCCCACTCACATCTCGCAGGTGAATGGGCTTTTAAAGTTGAGTCTCTTTTTGCACTATTTTTTTTTTTTAAATCAGTTCACGAGCAGCTGTAGTCTTGTGGCTTGATGCAACTTTTTAAGGCTCCATGCTGACAAAATTGTTTGAGGAACAACAAAAACTTCACCACAGGAGGATCGCTCTGGGATGTCAACGTTTAAAAGCATGGTTTAGGCCCAGGACTTGCACAGATGGTTCAACAAACTGAGTGTCCCATATTTCTACCTTTTGTCTCTTGTTTTGGCCCTGAGCTGTTTGTTACTCCCACATGTCTGGCACAAGTTCAGAATCTTCCTTGCTCCTCAGGAGGAACAAGGTGTTTTACTCTTCACAGAGGCTGACGAATTGATCTTCCTACTTCCATGCTAAGTGGCTGTGCATTTTTTTCTGTTTCTAGTAACTCATCGAAGATATCCCTAGAACACAGGGAAAGACCAATAGTGAAACTTACATACAGAAAGAAACTGCTACACAAGACAGCCCTGAGGGAATCAGCAACTGGATTTAATCCACTAACTCAAGCGTCATGGACTCGGGCAGAAAAAGCTGTCTTATCTGGCACCTTTAACTAAGGCTTCTTGAATCCCCAAACACTTTTTCTTTTCATTTGTTACAATGAAAAAGATCACTGGTAAGCCCCAGAGAACAGTAACAACAGTGAAAATGAGTCCAGGCAAGTAACAGGACCTGAAGGAACACAAGACACAGTCTGTAGATAAAGCAGCATCTTTTACTAGAGCAACCAGTAAAGACAGAAAAAGGGGACAAACTTTGAGGCACAAAAGCTCTTCTTCATTTGTGTGCCTGAAACAGTATTACCTCTATCTACAAGCCTCATCTTGCTCATGTCCTGAGATGACCATGGCTGCAACACCACCACCACTAGGAGCAGGGATAAGGGCATTTACAAATGTCATCGCAAGAAAGGAAACAAACCAAGCTCCACTGTGATTCTTGGTGCAAATAATACATAGCTGAGACATGAATCCCTTTTTTAAAAGATGATTTAATGTATCTTGTTACGTGTCTATACACTAGTGACATATACTTTCATGCCTCTGAACCCACAGACCTTCAATTTTGTCATTCGTGCATGTAATTCTGACTAGAATTTCTTCTGACCAATATATACACTTTTCGTCCCACCAAAGAGGACTAGAGAAGAGAAGCACACTGTCTCACAAGTAGCAGATGATTACTAGTACCAAAATTCCCCAAGACACCTACTTGTGCATGTAGAAGAAGATGTAGCCACTCCGGTCTCTGTCACATTGAACAGTGGTCTCTAGAGTTCTAGACACTTCCAGGTCATTGTAGGTGAACCAGGACTGCTTCTTGATATCATAGACATCACTGATATAATGACCTTGAAAACAGAGAATGCGCTTTTCTTTTCATGCTGCAGTTCAACCAGTAAGCTGATTAGCTAGATGCGCTGGTCCAACAACCAACATTGGATTTAAATGCTAAAACTCCTTTAAGATCCTGGGCCCTGTGCCTTTTCTGGTCAATGAGCTGGTAACAGGCACAAACAACACCATAGATCCCACAGGCAGTACTTTGTCCACGTGTCACAGTTAGGCACCATGACACCCTCACCCCATTTCCCTGCCAGCAAGCCACAATGAAAGATCTGCTTTTGCCAACCAAATTCCTCTCTGCAAATAACCCTGCTATGGTAATTCTTTATCAAAGGTTTTTAATCCCAGTAAGAGATGAAGAATAAAATACAGTAGATCTCTTACCTGAAGATGATGTGCTTCCAATATGGCTGACAATGCTGATGAGACGATAGGAGTGAGGCAGCTCTCCTGTCTGAAAATAAAGTCCAATTAAAGCTTTTAGGCATTCACTTTTGTCCCATGTAGCTTATGGACAAGATAATTTATATCCAAGATATGGGCTTTGGCTACCGTATTTAAAGCTGCAAAGAAGCCAAGGATTACAGAAACAGACACCCTGGAAGAGTTCTTCAAGAGCCAGATTCTGCACCTGGGATGGGGCAGCCCTGGCTGTACGTACAGACTGGGGGACGAGAGGCTGGAGGGCAGCCCCGCAGAAAGGGACCTGGGGGTTCTGGTCGGCGGCAAGTTGAACACGAGCCAGCAGCGCGCCCTGGCAGCCAGGAGGGCCAGCCGTGCCCTGGGTGCATCAGGCACGGCACTGCTGGCCGGGCGAGGGGAGGGATTGTCCCGCTCTGCTCTGCGCTGGTCCGGCCTCACCTCGAGCACTGCATGCAGGTTTGGGCACCAGAGAATAAGGATATAAAACTACTAGCATCCAAAGGAGGGCTACGAAGATGGTGAAGGGTCTGGAGGGGAAGATGTATGAGGAGCGGCTGAGGTCACTTGGTTTGTTCAGCCCAGAGAAGAGGAGGCTGAGGAGAGGCCTCCTGGCGGCCTGCAGCTTCCTCACGAGGGGAGCGGAGGGGCAGGCGCTGATCTCTGCTCGCTGGTGACAGCGACAGGACCCCAGGGAACGGCATGGAGCTGTGACAGGGGAGGGTCAGGCTGGGTGTTAGGAAAAGGTTCTTCACTGAGGGTGGTCGGGCACTCGAACAGGCTCCCCAGGGCAGTGGTCACGGCACCGAGCCTGCAGGAGTTCAAGAAGCGTTTGGACAACGCTCTCAGAGATATGGTGTGATGTTTTGGGTGATCCTGTGTGGAGCCAAGAGTTGGACTGAATGATCCTTGTGGGTCCCTCCCAACTTGAGATATTCTAAGAAGTGGGAAAAAGTTCCTCATCTTATTTTATCTTCCAGCAAGCCAACAAAAATGCAAAGAAGCCACTATGACCTCAGAACAGATGCTGACACGAGCTCTACACTGCAAAGTTTCCTAAACAACCACTTCCTGAGCAACTTCCACTGATGTCAGAATCAATCCACCAAATAAACAAAGAAAAGCGAAAAGGGAAGGGCACACTTACTTCTGAAATATTAAAGATATACCCTTGGTAATGGTATACAGATTTGACAGCTAATACCAGATATGTGGCCCAGAGTCTCCCGTCCTGCACCTGTAATGTCAGCAGACAATGCCCTCTTTGCATGCAGGGGACATGCTCTGCCTATTCACTGACAACAAGACTAAGTGATGGTAATTGGCTTTTGATAATTATTTTTTAATCCTCTTGGACCAGGAAACTTGATTGATATGATTCACTGACAATACTCTTAAGATGGAACTCTTGGTTTAAGAGTAAGAAAATTGGTAAAGAATTGTAAGAAGATAAAAACCACCCAAGGAAATTCCAATTATAAATCTTAACCTCTGCACAGTCTTCCTTCAGAACTGAGGCACGCAGGCAGCTTTCCCAACATTGCTGCATGGAGTCTGAGCGTGTTACCAGCAGGCAGCAAGGACTACTTTATGGTTACACTTCACCTAGCGGGAATAAGATCATTGCCTCGACTTCTCAGTTCTGGTGGTGCAGGATCTAGAAGCCCATAGCACTGCAACTAAACTACCACACTGGCTGAAGTAGTCGAAGTAAAAGTGTGAGGCCCATTGCTTTACATGCACTGGAACACTCCTGGTATAAAATTACTGTTTTCTTTTCTTCATTATTCACCTCTTCTTACAGAAACCCAGGAGTCTCTGCAGCTATTTTTTTTTTTAAACACAACAGGCCAGACTCTTACAGTTAGGTATTTTTCTATCTTTCCACTTCTCATCATAAAGGAGCATTCAAGAGTAAACAAGTACATGTGCTCTTTAAAACTACCTCTAACACTAAACTGATGGTAAAGATGAGGGTATATATTTCTCAGTTAACTTTTGGAATCATAGATCACACCTCAGCATTTCTTTTTAGCTCTTCTGCTTCAGCTTCTGAATACTCCATGTCAAGAACATCCTCGTTCCCAGAGTCTTCATCAGAACCAACGCTGTCCAGGAGAGAGCTGTTAAACTCTAAATAGCATGGAAACAACAACATTATGTGAGAACCCGTGGCACATGCAGAAATTCACAATAGGTTGAGGTATGTTTACCTTCAAAACCAGGCACAATAAAATACTAACACTTCAAGCTTCCTTTCCATGGAAAGCAGAAGATATTGGAATTTCCAAATAAGAACGATCTCCCCCTTCCCCAGCTTTTGAGAGCAATAATTCAGAAAAGTATCTTGGACTACAGAATTAATTTTAGCATAATCTCTCTCATACTTCTACAAAAGTGCACTATGACAGTGACAGATGGGTGATAAAAGAGCAGTTAAATACCCAGTTCACTCCAGAGCACTGGCGGTCTGCAGCCAGAACCGACATTAGAGGTACAGCCAGTTTGGTCAGTGAACTGTAAGTTCAGCAATGAGGAGCGATGAACTACAGTTTTAAACTATAAGTTGCATTAACAAAGTGCATTTTTCAATTAAAACTGGCATCAAATTGCTACTGCTGGCAGCAGGCATCTTTTCATTGTTTTCAGTGGTAAGAAGGCTGCTCACCACAGGAACTTCCAGTTTGCTTGGCTGAGCAAAATGCAGGCAGCCTTCTGTAAAGAGCCGGAAGGCACCACTGCTCCCTGTACACGCTGTTCCAAACTTCCTGGGATTCTGCAGCTACCCAACTAATTTAAGATTTTGTACAGTACTCATTAGAAGAAGTGGCTGTGCTTTCACCAGCTAAATTAAAGCTATGAAGTCCTGGGTGGATGAGAAGTTGTGATTAACGGGACACTGCTCAGGACTGATTGATTCCCCCCCCCTTCAAAGACACTACCATGCCAGTTACAGCGGAGATGTTTTGCCAAAGAGACCTTCTGCTTTCACTGTTAAATCATGAGACGCTGGATTAGTATAATCTTCTGGGGAAGTTTATAGATTAATCCCTTTAACTGAGAATATTCTACCGCAGGCTTCCACACGCTTCATGCAGGCCGTACAAGCTAGAGTACAGCCTGCCCACCAAACACAGCCACAGGTCTCTGAAGCATCTGCCACAGGTATTGCTAAACCCCACTTCACCAGCGGTTCCTGGATGACGAGTGGTTCTTTGCTTGCAGCGTTACTGTGAACCTAAGACAAATACTACCAGCTATGTGTTCGGGATTATTAGCATCTCCTTAAATAACTGCTGGCTGATGCTTTACAAATGACACAGTAGCAAGTTGAGAAGCACAAGGCAACATTCATGTTTAAGTCAAGCGACTGCAAATCCAAAGGACGCTGGATTTCTAGCCTTGAATTCTTCCAGGCCACTAATCAAGAAGACCTGAGGGAGACTGGGCACTCAAATCCACCAGAGATCATCAGGAGCTGGCATTCGGGCTGAGGTGGGTTTACGCAGTATTCAACTTACTGCTCCTCAGAAGCAGACACAGGCTCATCCAGTAATAACTGAGGGCCTTTAAAGGTGCCTAAGCAACTAAGAGCATCTTAACACAATACTTCATTACCACTCCCTCTCCCTTTCTGGAGCAGGAATTTTCTCTCTGTTATGCTTTGCTCTGCCAGATTGTATGAAATCACTCGCATGCCAGACTCACACAAATGTTAAACAGCGCCTGAGGCTCACCACTCTGTCTGTACTTGGAAAGGACAGATAGTATATTTTGGGTGCTCCCCCCTCCCAAGCAACAGCTACACCTTGCAATGGGGTCCGTCTCCCTCCCATCCTGTGCCAGACAGATAGGGTACTTATTCAGTAAGGACAGTGCATTAATGAGCACTAAAATACCAATGCAAGCATGAAATGATCCTTAAGTTGTGACTAGAGCCATTAGCATGCTGGCTTCTGCTGGGAATGCAAAATTTCAAGGTCCATTCTGCTAGACGCATATAATATTAAAAACTCAGACTGAAATAGGTCAGTTTTTATTCTAAGCTTTTCCTGGCGTTTGCTTCCACAATGGAGAGCAAGGAGAACTGACCTGATCAAAGCCAAATACAATTAAGCACATACCAAAAGGGCATGAAATCCCAGCTGTCTTACAGACATTCAGGAGCTGCGCTCATACATACAGATCTATTTTCCCTCAAAAGCAACATACTGGAATAAGTTAAATAAGCTTCACCTTGTAGACTTAATTCCGTGGCTCGTTTAAGGTCATCATCCTCTTTTTGTTCTCGTGCTTCCTGATGGGAAGAGAACAGAACTTAGCTCATTGAGACAGTTCACTGTTTAAAATTCTTGTGGTGCTCTTTTTCTATTGAAACTGTGCTGCTTTGGTTTCTACAACAAACCTGACATTGTAAATTAAAGGTTCTGTGTGAAGGAATGTTTGCAACCAGCGAGAGTCCAGTGTTCCCGTCCAACAGAACCTGGGACAAACCTTCATTAAGGCTTGTCAAAGCTCCTGAAGTTTGGTATGCAGCAGAGCAAGTCTCTAGTAACACCGAACACTTTCTCTGGATCATTAATTTGAAAAGCATCCGAATGAATTTGTAACCCTTCGCTAAGGAAAGCTGTCACTTACATAAAAAGCTCCTCACACTTCAGCAAAATTTAGACTTCTGCCCAAAGCCAACTGTAGACAGAGTTGTTAAACTCTGACAGATTTTATTATTTTCTAGCCATTTGAATTTGTTCTATGTAACAGCTGTAATTCACAAAGGAAGGATGCAAAAAAAAAAAAATTCACTAAACAACAGGGTATTAAAAATATTACCATGAACAAGTAGCAAAGAAATCTTGAGTCTGTTAATAAACCCTTCTAATTTTTAGGCAGTATCATGCTTCTGTTCTTTCCACCACTCTTGAAAGCTCAGAGCTACAGCAAGCCAGTCAGTAATTTTTCGTGTGCTGGTTTCTTAATTCAGGGCTTCAATGCTTTCCATGCACCTGAATGCAAAGCCCTAACTACATATTTCAAATCAAGATAACCACAGCTACCACATTTTCATGCCTGAATCATTAGAATAGCAGATTTTCATTTCAGAACTGTAGCAGAACAACACTCAAAAGGCAGTTTTACATTATTAGCATGAGGCCTTTTATCTCACTGTTTCTAAAGCATTTGGGAATCTTTGTTAAACTACTCAGCGTCATTGAATCAAAGCTACATCTGGCATGGAACATACCAACCAGCACCTCATAATGAGTAATGGGAGAGAAAATCCAAGAGCCATGGAAACATCAGATCTCATAAGGAAAAGCATGACAGCTTTAGTATTAATAGACAGCAGACAAGGGCATCTATTTAAAGAAAGACCTGGCTAAGTATTTGCTTCACTCTCAAGGGCAGAGTTAAACTTGTAGAAATCAGTTACACTTCTTGTAAATCAAGTGGAATGCAGATGGTTAGCACACAACCCAAGACCCCAATTCTTTCTAATTCCAATTTAAAGGACTAGTTTTAGACTAAATTATTCGAGATCCTTTTTCTAATTTACTAACAGGTAAGCATCATGTAATTTTTCTGTTCCTATACCCTTTACTAAGCATCTCCTACTGGCGATTACCAGAAATAAGGTCCAAACTAGACAGATCTTTAACCTGACCTGGTATGGCCATTCCTAGCTTTTGATTTGAAACCTGTTTCTTTCACTTTGATTCTTGGCAGGACATGCCACAGGGCCTTCAGGCAAGAAGTAACTCCCAGGAAAGCTAAGGGTGGGCTTTTCAGTTCTAGATGACAGCTAGTAAAGTTTAGTTTATCATTATTTTTATATAATGTTACAGGTCAGTGTATAAACGTGCACAGAAAGCTTTGAGAAATCGGCAGGTTTGTGATATGATATGGTTTCCAAAGTACATACAAAATGCGCCCAAATCTATCCAGTGCTGTCACTCTACTGGCAGTGGAGCTCAAACATCTGGTTCTCTCAAAAAAGGAGCAGAATCCCTTTGCAGTTACTGTCTGAACACAAGGTTTTCTTCAGCTATCAGGTTTCCAGTGCTGGGGAAGGCAACTTAAGGAAGCAAACTTTATTTCTTACTTGTTCTTGAAGGCTTTGAGCCAGTGCCTGCTGAAGTTCTTGTTCTTCCCTCTCTCTCTCCATATCGTACTGCTGCAGCCAGTCAACTTCTCCCTGGGAGCCTTCCGGAGTTTTGTTTTCTTTATTCTCATCAAAATCTTTAGTTATCTCAGTGAAATTGGCAGGACCTGAAGAATCAGAAAGTACAGTTATGCTTTTCTGGGTCTCCTGTTTGTTACCAGCTAAATCTTCTTCAGATAACCACAATCCTTGCAGCACAGTGACATCTATTGACAAGGAGATCTCATCAGCCATTAAAAAAAAAAAAAAAGATACACAAAAGTCAAAAGCTCCAAAGGGGAGTCTTACACTTATTTTAAAAGGTGTAAGATGAATCTTTTGATTAATCCCTGAACCTGTCTTCTTAGTCTTTTATGTTCACTCAAATAGCAACTTCAACTAAAGGAAGATGTCACACACCACTAGGCTGCTGCAGCCATGAAGCTGACATATGAATTTCTTTAGAAGGAACCATGGACTAAAAAAAATTAGATTTGCATTGCATATTATACCTCAGGGTACTATAGGCAAAGACAGAGGGAAGCACAAATCTCAAGTACTGTTTCAATTCTTCAACTTTCTGCTTCAGGTAAGACTTCGATCTTGTGAACACTAACTACAATCTTCAAAAGTGCAAGAAGATTAAAACTTTATAGTCCATCTTTGAAGTGAACACTATGTCAGAAGGTTTTGTTTTTAAATAAAACTACTAGAATGAACACTCATTCAACCACTGCACACATCTCCTCTAGTTGCAGGACGCTTTCATTCTCCCATTTGCTTGCAGCTGAGGAGGAGTCAGGACCTGCTCCAACAGCTATCATGCAGCAACATGTGAAACTTTATAGTTTTGCCCTATGCAGACTTCAACATCTGTTCATCAGTTATTGGCACGGATTACACAAAGCACAGTCTCGGTATGTATGACCTCTTAAACATAAGACCACTAGAACCAGAACTATAATCCATCAGTCTAATCCTCTTACAATGAATAACAAAACAGAACTTACAACATGATCTTTGAAGACTTCTACTGTAAGAAATACTCAGCTCACAAAACTTTTATTCGAGGATCTTGTAGCGGAAGAGACATCTTCTGTCATATTTAAACTAGCCAGGGTTTTACCTTCTACCTCTTTTGAAAGTACTAAAAATAATTCAGTGTTTACAAAAAAACTGATTACTAGTGATAAGAATTGGACTAAGTTAAATCTTTCATGTTTAGAATCATCTTGTCTGATATAGCAAAGCATCCTTTGCAATTAAGCTTCCTTTAAATAGAATGTAGGACTGTGACCTCATTAGGTGTTACATTCAACCGCCGTAACTGGTAACTCAAAATACATAGATACATATCTCACCTGAATGCCAAACTATGTGCTTTGAATAGTACTTGTTTTTTTGGCCACAAACAAATACAGAAAGCTGAATGCATTGCTGAGTGTTTAACTGAATTCTTAATCAGAAAATACAGAAATGTCTGTTAAGCATATACTTTTTGCTTAAATGCCACACTGCGACCTTCAAACAACTGCATTATACCTTTTAAAGAAAACCTAGAGAGAGACACCTTCCTGTAGCCACACTCACAGCTCTCTCTTCGCACAACCATAAGTAACAGCATATTTGAAGGAGAGCACAAGCAAGGCTGACCACAGATCTGGTTCTTACACTATACCTTCCAACATGAAAGTTGTCAAGAGTTGTCCAGTGAAACAAGTGCAATTTTTGGTAACATGGTAGGGTTCTTTTTGTTTTTAAATTAATATTTAACCTCCTAGCTCTCAGAGGAGAAGGAAACCATGTTGTTTCCCTGTTTTTCCAGGCTAGTAGAATTAAAAATCTGACTGAAAGCATGTAGCACACAACAGATGATAAACACTTGAATTTCCTTCAGCCAGTTAAGACACACAATTTCCCCACACTGAGATCAAACAGTCTCCTTGTACTTAACTATGTTTCTGGGTCAGAGGCCATAATTGGCATGCTGAGTCTCTTATGCTCACTACTCTGACATAAAAAAAAAAAAAAGTATTAGAAAAAAATAGAGATGGAGTTAAATTTCATTAGTAACTAGTGAAAACATAACCACATTTACGAAAGCATTTTAGTCTCACGCACCCCAGACATCACTCTTACACACCAGCAACCTGAACACTGCCACCACGCTGCCCAGGCTGCAGCAGCTACAGAAACGCAACCACTTTCTGATTATGGAGGATTAAGTTCCAGACGCTGCCAAATCTTAGTAATTTGAATTGTCTAGTAAGACAATGAGTGGAAGCAAGTGTTAATCGGGAGAGAAAAAAACCGGCAATGAAATCTGAAAACAATCTACCTTTATCGGAGAGGTGACAGACACACAAGAAAATACATTTTCCCAGTTCAATGAATTAAAAGCTCTATATATTGGGAAATTGTGAGAAAACTCTGCGGAAGTCAGCAGTTTCAGCAGTGCACTTACATCCAGCTTCTGCCATCAAACATTACTAACCTGCCGCTATCAGTAACTCGCTTTAGCTCACTAAAGTCCAATTAAGATGGTTACTTCGCCTTACCTGATTCTAACGCTGCTTTGGGTTTTTCCATTTCCATAGTTTCCAGGTTTTCTGGCAATTCCTGAATTTCGTCGTCTCCAAAACCAGTGTCTGGGCTGCTTGTGGGCTTATCTTCGTCATGGCTCAGAGACAGAGAAGCTTCCCTTTTGCTAATCTCTAAGACAGCTGCTAGTAGCTCATCTTCACTCATCCCATCAAAACCAGCATTACCCAGCTCAGGTTTATCACCCTCCATTTTACTTCTTTTTGAACCCTAGAGATGAATAGAGTTATGATTAAATATTTGAATGAACAGGTATATAACATCAGATTTACATTTCTGTGGCTTTTTTTTTTTTATTAACCCCAGGGAGTGGGTGTTTGGCTCTGTCAACATTAGACAGATAGTTACATGAGACTCAATGGAGACACAACCTTTGTAGCTACATTCACTCCAAGGAATAATATTTAAACACAAACTACAACCAGTTTTTACAGGCCCTGTGGATTAACACAGATAAGGCAACGCTCCCCCTCGCCTTCAACACATGCGTTCCACCTTTGGGTTCTGATGAATCCTCAAGCCTCTGGCAAGTCAGTGCTAAAATACTGAGGCATAAGTAGCAAAATTTCAAGTTTTTTAACAAAGCAGGCTGAAGCAGCAACTGAAGACAGTAACTGAACTTGAATGCAAGGATGGAAGAACAGGAACCGAAATCAGGCTGGTACAAAGAGGAATTAAAATTAGGTTTGGTGCCACAGACTTGCCATAAGAAATTGTGGGGGTAAGAGACACAACACGGGATTCAGCAAATTGAGTAAGAAAATAGTGAATCAGGAAAAGGGGGGAATTACTCTTTCCTAAGGAGAACAGAATGACTTTAAATTGGAAGAAAGGAAAAACACTCTAGTCCAGATCTGAATTTTTCCCTTTTTTTTTTTTTTGAAGTTGTTTTCATAAAACTGATGTTCATCAGCTCCTAAACCATATTGATTTGTAACTAATACAGTCATTTCTATCATTTTAATATTAACTGTTCATCAAAAATTAACCTCCATCATGCACACATATTGAAACAATTATACTACTTACCACATGTATAGATTTCTTTTGCATTTCTATAATACATTACAAATTGTTTTTAATTTTTTTTTTTTTTTAATATTTATGTATGTATCCAGGTCTTACTCCAAACTGCACTTGGATGCAACTCAGAACTTTCTTAAAATGAGCGAAAATACATTTTTACTGCTGCTTTTTACTTACATACAACAAGCTTTTGATGAGTAAGACTAGTTTAATACAGCAAACATTTTACATTAAAACTGGCTTATCAAAGATTAGCAAATGAATTACCCAATTCAGTTGCTTCTTTCTAGTCATCATGGCCTCCGAGAACCAGAACTAACAAATTTAAATCTCTCTCCTCACATTTATTCACCGAATAAGGAAAGCAGAGTACCTGCTTTTTAAGCTCTCTGATTTCACTCTGCACCTGTAGACTACTACTACCGAAACTGGTTTAGCTCTTCAAGCAAACTCCAGTTCCAGGCACTTTGCCAACAACTACCACTAACTCAGTGGCTGGACTTTAAAGACTTGGCAGCAGCTGTGCATTATTTGAATACAACTTTTATATTAGAAATTATTTGCATAGATTTTAAGTAGCTTCGGCTCTAACACAGGCTGCTCTAAATAAGTGTATTTGAAAAGTACTTAAAATACTACTTCACCTGCAGAGCCAGAAATCACAGTTCTGCCCACTTCAGCTAGGTAACTGGTATTTGCCCCTGGAGCCCGATGTCACATATCCCCGCGGCTCTCCCACGTGGCAGAACTGTTTTCAGGCAGTGTCACGCGTGGGATCCGCAAGCCCCTAACACAGCTGTGTACACAGCTGCTACGGGACGCAGACCAAGAGCGACGGCGCAGCAGCAGCAATGCCACTCCGAGGACCAGGACCAGGTCCTCCCAGGATGACGTGGAGGACAGGGGATGGGGTTAATGGTAACAGATGGCTGGTCGGGCCTGCGGCTGAGGAGCGGTCACAAAAAGTCAAGTCACTTAACGTGGAATCATTACCACCACTGCCTCTTTCCCACAACGGGCTGGAAATCTGAATAGCAAATTAACGATGGGCTTAATAGGCTTTATTCCCACAATTTTTGCACTCACGGGGCTCTTGTGATAGAGACTACCTCAACTTCCTCACAAACAGAACTTGAGGTAGAATCACTTAGAACAGTTTGGAATACTTTTTCTTTACAGAAGGACTTCAAAGACAAGCCAGTTTAATTCCCCCACCCAGAGCCACCACAGATGTGTCGTGCGAGACAGTGGTTGCCTACCCTGTTCCCCAGACCTTCAGCAAAGGTTAGTTTTTTTCTGCTTTCTCCCAAAGCAAGCCAGTCCATCACTTCATATCCTGAATACCAGGAAGCCTTCACTGATATTTGATCTAAAGATTACTGCCTGCAATTTCAGCCTGTTGCTTCTTGTTCTATCCACTATGGACATGGAAAACAGCTCAGGTATTTCTATTCATTTCTTTCCCTTCCTTGGAGATACACACCCTGTTTCGGTTTTTCCTTAAACTAAAGGACCCAAGTTCACTTGCCTGCTCTTTCCGCAAAAATCTTCCTTTCCAGACCTCTGACCATTCACTTTTCTCTCCTCTAGACCCTCTCCAATTAATCTCTAACTCTTTTGAAGTCTGGAGCCCAAAGCCGCGCTCCCGCTAAAGCTCAACGCTGAGGAAAAAGTGAAGGGTTACTTCATGTAACCTGCGGGCTATGCCTCTGCCTTTTCAATCAGCCTGACATGGTGACCAATTGTCACCCTTTGCTCCTTTCCGAAGGCCCACTGCTTTCCCAGCTGTTCCCATCCTGCATTTACAGTCAATTAGTCCTGCTCAGATTAGCAGCTTTAGCCTGTTCCTACTGAACCGCCCCTATTTTTAGGCAATTTCTCAGACATGTCAAGATCATTCTAACTGTAGGTCTGAGCTTCAGAATTTTTGCAGTCTTTCCCAGCTCTAGGTCTTCTCGAAGTTTCATACTCATTATCTGTTTCATCATTTATTAAATAACAAATGGATCAGGATCCTCTCTCAGTTTGATTTTCCCATCAGATCAGAAACTGTAGGTATCCACCTCTCCACGTATTGTTATTCAGCCAGCTTTAGGCCTGTCCTTTCACGTCATAATCAAGACCACATTTTTCTGCTTGCTTACAATAACCCAGTAAACACTGTCAAAAACTATAGAGAAGCTGAGATGCAGGACACTTGTTCTAAGCGCTAGGCCTGCAACCCTCTAACAGAAGAGAGTGGTACTGCAAGATAATCCTCCAAGTTTCTGGCTTGCCCTTCTGGGTCATCACTCTTCCCCACACAATTCATCTACCTGCTAATACACTGCCCTGGTAGAGGCAAAAATATCTTAACACTAGTCACAATGAAGAGCCCAAAGGTTACTTGAAGTTAACTGTGCCTTTACAGCAAGGACTTTGATCTTTACACAATTCTACATGTCTACCTCCACAGACTGATAGCTTCAGTGTCCAAAAGGTTTTTAAAAAGCCGTACTTGAAAGCAAACATGGATTAGATGTGCAAGAAGTTCTCTCAGTTAAGTATTTTGCCTAGCCCAGTTTGTACTAGCTCTAATTTAATCGAGGGCTTTACTACATAATTTTACTATTGCTAGCCCATATTTCAGTCTGGGAACATCATTAGTGAAAGCTGCCCAAAGGACTGACAGAACTGCTAAGCAACTGGTATACACAACGCGACAAGTTCAGTGCAGTTGCAACACGACTACCTCTGTTCCCAGCGGGAACCCAACCCAGCTGCACAGAGAGGTCAACGGGCTGGCACAGCAAAGCACTCCCTTCCAGCATCACCGTGCTCATCAGGAGAAAAAAATACCTTGCATCAATTTTACTCAGTCTACGCTAAGCAAAGCACAGGCCAACCATGAGCACACGTAGGATCAATGCATACGAACGTTGGTATTTTTCCCCCTCACCTTTTCTTGCTCTTCTTGCAGCTGTTGCTGATCTCTGATCTGTATGTTGCACAACCTTTGGCTATGGGCAACAGAGCGTTTCAATGGCTCATCATCACTGTCCGAGTCTACGTACAGTGCTGTAGGGCTCTTTGACTTGAAAGTGTATTTTCTGTGAATTAAAAACACAGCTATAAAACTTTATAGCATTGTACAAATCTGTTTCAAAGCAACTATTAAAGAACCGTTACAACAAATTTTCACACTGTGGGGTGGTACAATTCAGGGAACAAACTGCAACTGTTGAAAATGAAAATTTATTAACATAGCAGGCAGGGTTTTCAGAAAAGGTATCTTTTACTAGCTTAGTTGACATACCTTCTTTAAGTCTGCAACAGCAGCTTATAGCTTTAAAAGCAAGAACCAGACACTTAATAGTTTAGCTGCCGGTCTACCAAGTGTTACTTTTTTTCTTTCATAAGATACTCGTTTCAAGACATAGCAGAATCCAGTTCATAAACCAGGATTCTGCACTTTATTACCTAGCAATCCTGACAGCATTCATTTGAGTCGAGTCCACGGTAACATGTAGAAATCAGAACAAATCATTTATTTGACTTCTGAAATTTATTAAGCTGGACGCAGGACTTCCCACATTGTTACCAGGATATAAAGTTGCAAGTCTGCACAATTTTTCCAGTTTTCCCATCTGCTCTTTCACTGGCATAAATTCTTGTTGCTTTAGAGCAGAAGACAAAGGACTTCAGTGAAGTTTGTGATATCTGCTCAATTAGGAAATCTGGTCTTTATGTATTCCACAGTGCAAAACTACCCAGTGCAATATCACATTTTCCACTACGTCAAAAACTGGCCTTTCAAGATGTCCTACAAAAACAATGCCCTCTCATCTTTACATAAGCTTAAGGAACTAACCACCTATTCCCAAAACTCATGTCACAGCTCCATAAATAAAATCGGAAAAAAGCCAGATTGCAAAACTAGAAACTATTTTGCTTCTTATATACGTGACTTGCAATAACGAATGCAAGGCAGTTTAAGACACCCAACACTGACAGATCATCTGTGTAAACTCAATCCAGTTCTCACTGAGCCTTCTGCGTGAAAAAATTCATCTTTGCTTGCCTACAAGTTCCCAAAGGTTCTCAAGAGAAATGCTAAAGGGATCGTGTCATCTAGGCAAATTGTACCATTAATATTAATTTCAGCTAACATGTAACATCAATAAAGCTCAGATATGAAAAAACAGTAGCTGAAATGATTTATTACAATAGAAAAACAAAACAAAACAAGTAGAAAGGATAAAGAAGAAGAATTATAAAAATTCTAAAATGCCTTAAAAGCTATCCCATGAAACGCCATGCCATGGGCATTTCAGAGCTATAACTCACCTACAAGGCGTGGAAGTGCTTACAGTACAGGAATTCACCATTTGGGAGGCTTTCAATGGACGGGAACTATTAAAAAAAGCAAAGTATTTACTGCAGCAGTTACAGTCTTTAAAAAAATAAGTGTCTACTTGTCTGCAGTGCATGCAAATCCATGTTCAAAAGAAGCATGTAGAACACCATTATGTACTTGCTAATCGCTTATATTTAGAGCAACAACTCTGTGATGCCATAAATATACAACAGTTGTTCAAAACCATATGTAATCCTTTAAATTTGATTCACTTCTTAGTGATGCACCCTTAGGGACAAGCTCACAAATTAAAGGCTTTGGGATCCCATGTCAAGACGACTTTTTTTTTTTTAATTCCCACCAACACTTGAGTTCCTGCTCCCAAACCACAGTCTCCTGCTGCTGTCTGGATTAGCCAGTTCTCTGGTATGTCCCGCATCTCTCTTTCTCCTCCCTCACCCAGATTCTTCTAAACAAATATCCAGCTCCACTTGATCCTTTCAAAGGCTTCTCAAAGTCCATCGCTATCACACGTCTACCAGACAGCTGCCAATGCAGAAATCTTTTTCAACATTCCCCCTCAAACCAGGGCTGCTTCTCTCCTGCTTAGCCACCCTTTCACTCTCTAGTCAATAAAAATGGTTTCAATTACTAAAAAAAAGTCATTGAAAAGCTATTTTGAATATGTTTTGAAGTATGTCTGCATTGGTTAGCTTATACTGTTCATTATGTTTAAGAGGTAAAGATTTCTATTGTTAAAGCAAACTCTTGGGAAACATCCATGAAAATCTCAAACTCCACTAGACACTCAGCACAAGAACACACGCCGTACTGCTGAACACATGCACCAGATGGATCCTATCTCACCACAGTTACCGTGGTTATGTCACTAGGCAGGGACTGCAAGAGACCCAAGGGTTTCTTGTTCCTTATTCTGCCACAAACTTCCTATGTGACAACTGGCACATTTAATCTCTGTGTCTCAGGACAAGCAGCTGTACAGAAATAACTGTCACAGGGAAAAGCAGAGAGTATTTTCAGCATGTGAAGCGCTCAGATACTATAGTGGCACAGCAAAGACAATGAAAAATGAATGACAGTACAAGATGTGCAAGTGGAAATTAGCAGAAAAAGGGACGACGTTATATCTCCTAAGCAGAATTAAGTGTGCTGTGAACAAAAGGCAATCTAGATTTTGGACTGAGAAGTATAAATTTTAGAAATTACAGTGAAGAATTCTATCTTAACAAATAATGCCTGGATAATGCCCCACCAAGTCTTCCTACTGCTTCTACCATGTTTGCTTTCCATGAGAACACGCTGTGTTCTCAGGATGACGTCGTTACACACTAGCACAGTGCACTAAAAAGGCTAGATTAGATATCTCACATTTGAAGCTGAAATATCTTAGTATTTCCTTATCCAGACATCATCTGGAGTAGATCTGACAACGTCTACCTCATTGCACGCCCTTAACGTGGCACGGATCAATCACGAGTTGCACACTTACATTGCAGAATGGGCACTCCATCCCAGCGTCAGCGGCAGCCTAGTGCTTTCTGTACAGTGCGAAAGCAGGGTTAAGTATCTCGGAATAACCACTTGCTGCCCAACTTTATGATTGAGAGACAATGCTACATTGAAGCTGTATCGTTTCAGATGAAGAATCAGGACCCTGAAAAATGTGAGAGAAGTACAAATGGCAACATTAGTCTCAAGACAGAAGTTGGAAAACCTATTAAAAATCCAAGTAGTCCTGTTTACAAACAGTGCGTTCACGTGACTTTAAAACAGATCATTACTTGGGGGAGGAGGGGTGAAGTGTTATCCATCTCTTATCTGGCAAAGAGATAGGTAATTGCTCTCCTGCCCACCGCCCGACTTCGTGCCGAGGTGTGGAATGCAGACTCTGCCAAGTCGAGAGGCTTCCTGCTTTGATCTGTATCACCTTGCTCCTCAGCCAAGCAGAAGCATGCAGCTCTTACCAAACTCATTATTCCTACTACACGGTGACAGATGCAGGAAACAAATGGAATATTATTGCTACACACCAGAATGCTCATATATTTCTCCCAGATATTTGAGACTGAGACAGAGGGAACACACAGCTGCTGAAAACTGAAGAGGAGCTGGGGCCAGTGGAAGACATGTACTTGGTTCATCTATCATGACATTTCTTCTTCAGAAGAATTTTTCATCAGAACAGTAAAAACAGCCTGAAAAAGCCTCCTTTCTGAATCTTCTCTTCTCCCTTACGCTGCACTTTACACGCCTATGTAGATCATGCAGCTGTATGATCAGTTATGTTATGCTAATACCCAAAAATTTTGACAAGGTTTTGCAGTGCTATCATAGCACATATGTTATTTAAGCAAAACACAAGCTACGCTATTTAAGCAAAACACCAGGTTACTGTGTTCTGTATGAGTATACCTGGGGCAAGGACAGAGGCCAGATAAAGGCACCCAACAGTCTCTTTTAGCTTTATGTCCCATGAGAACAGGGTAGGGGCCCTACCACCAAGCACTTCCACTCCAAATAATGAACTAAGCCCCACTACGAGGACAGAAACTATTGAGTGTGCCATTAACCCTCAAAGTGTTTGCGTCCTTTGAAGCACCGTGATTACTGAAAGAGGAAACTGGGATCAGCACAGGAAGAACTGACCAAAGCAAAACCCTTTATGCAACATCTGGCAGGTATGTCTCCAACTCAGTCTTGCCCATCAGGTCAACTGAGCACAAAACATTAAACTTACAGAATGTATTTACTGTTTACACTTCCCTCACGCTCCTGAGACTCCAATAAAAGGGGAAAGGGAAAACTCAGACAACCATGAGTAGTGACGGGGAGGAAGAAAGAAGTGTTGCAGAGGGTGCTCTGCATGCAGAAGCTTTTCAGAGGGAAACTGAAGAACAGCATGAAGAATCTATTGACTGCACATGCATCTTTCTCACATGCTAACCACCATATGTGATGTCCTATATATTACTCCAGCTTTAATCTTTGAGGGGCTTTTGCTTGCGCTTTTGTAACATGTTTCCAGGAAAGCAGGAACAGACGTCAACAATTACCTGGGAAGCCTATTGAACTTGTGTGCGACAACAGCAGACTTTCCATTGCACTTCTCACAGGAATACTCAATCTCCTCTGCCTATGTAAGAACAGAAAAATACTAGCGGAACAAAAGATGTATCAAACAGATCTCAACAGAAAGGACATTGCTTTTGTCATAGAAGCTCTTCAAGATGGCAGTTACACTAAAAATTAAATTCCCCTTCAACATGATCTAACAAGATGGCATCCAACAGGAGCACAGGCAGCAAAGCGTACAATTTGACAATATATCCACTGATACGGGAGGAATGGGGAGGAATATTTTTCCCACAAGCCTATTGCACAGACCACTGAAATAGCCACAGTTGAGACAAATTAGCTTTCAAAGAGAGAAGATAACCTTGCAAGGCTTACAGTTTTCTCTATCATATACAGTTGTTTTTTTCCCCCCCAATAGCTTTTGGTTGATGATCATTTCCCATCAAGTTCTCTCTCCTGTTCAAAACCTCAGCTTTGTTCCGGAAGTTATCCTCATCTAAACTTGTCAGAGATGTGCAGCACCAGAGTAGTCTTGAACAGACACCAAAAGGAGAAGTATCACTGTGCTGATGTTATAGAACTTAGCCATCAAACATCTCTACAGACGTTTTCTGTGTGAGGCCAAATCACACCATTATAATCTTAAGGGTTTTTTGTTTTTTTTTTGTTTTAAATCATAGGACCTCCACCAGCTGTTAGAAGAATAAGCACATCAATTATTCTATGTGTCAAAAACACTATCTCTACATGGGACTAGGAGAAAAAACACGTTTCCCTCAAGATACAAGAACACGCAAAACATTCACAGAGATAAAGCTCATTTTTAGCTTTCAGAAACCTTGTCTTGCAGGACTACTTATAAGATGAGCATCCATATATTACAACAATGTGTTTGTTTTTTGTTTTTTTTAAATATATCTGCACAATGATCTTCCTCCATGTCAACTCAGACCAGCGCACAAGCTGTTGAAGTATCCTAGCCCAGAAGAGGAAGTAGCAATTCCCGAGTGATTATTTCAATCTGATAGTCTCCCTTCTCTTGCTTGTTTTCGTTTGTGCCTCAACTCTTTCAACACAAAATGGGGAAATTTACTTATTTCACAGCAGTATAGTAAGAATCAGTTAATTTCTGCGCAGCATTTTACAATAAAAACTCCTATATACTCCTAATGTCCAAACCTCAAGAGTGCTAAATTATTTATTTCATGCATCTTCGATCATTGTCATAGAAACTAATAATCAGCTATGCAATCAAATTTTCTATATGGTACATAATCTGCACATACTCCACAGTAAATTTTAAAAAAATGTATAACTACATACCCGAAAAAAGAGGTCAAGGGAATCCTGGATTGATCGAGATGGAAGCAATTTCTTTCTTCGAGGAAGGTCAATGGAGAGGTCATTAAACTGTTCTCGCTTGGTGACTGTTTCACCACACCTAAAAAAGAAACATGCTTATGTAAGTCTGATGAAAAATAAATTTGAAATTAATGACAATTTGTATTTTTTAGGCTAAAGTAACTTCCCAGTAAATGTATGCATCTTGCTCAGTCTATTTTTACCCATATCAAAATGAAAGTGTTTGATGCTTATGACAAAGCTGAATTTTGGGATTTCACTTTGATGCTTTAGAAACTGAAATATTTGTGTAAGAGAAAGAACAAAAAACTTTGGTCTGTAAAAACTGCTTTGGAGAGGCCAAGTGACCAAGTACACAACAAATCAAAGTGACTGCCACGTAGGCAAACAAGTAGTCTTCATTCAACATTCTTAGGAGGAAAAAAAAAAGTCAGCCCAGCCCCAGAAGAATGGAAAGCCCAGAAATACTTTCAAACTCTTTAAAACAAAATAGTAGAGTCCATGTGCTTCTAAAACACAATCTCTCTCTCTCTCTCTTTTTTAAAGACCCTGAAGTCATTTGTCTTCAATAATTGTTATCTGCATGCAATTTACTTTTAATTATTTTAGGGAACAAATGCACTACACACTGAAAGTAATATTCCCAAATATCTGTGTTAATGAAAACTCTGAAGTACAAGCATCCAGTATGGGAATCTCCTCCACAGTCATAAGCAACAAATGGCAAGAGATATCGGGTTTATATCTTTTTCTGCAATAACCTACAGAGACCAAAGAAAACATCATTCCCCGGAAGCCCTCAGAAAGAACAAAAAAAAACCCCATGTCTTTCCCTTTTCTAAGAGGAGACGTTGCTTGGCTGAAACCCTATTCTCATAAAAGCTGTAAACAAAAAGAAAAGCACAGAAGCTTTCCAATGGATACGTAACGGAGCACAAAATGGTAAGAGACTATTTAAAGAAGTGTAGCAGCAGATGGCACGGTGTGAGGTTTACAGTATTTCTAGACTGCAGAATATCTTCTAAATATCTGGCTTCAGAAAAAACATACCACTACTTAGCTCTAGTTATAGCCTGCAGACGAAGTCACACAAGATGCAAACTCTTCCCAATCTTTTAAGGTAAGTATGAGAAAAGCTCTGAAGCATACTTACATTTTACAAATGATAGAATGCTGAACCTCAAACTCTAAGTTACTGATAACCGGACAAGTATAAACTTTGGTGGCTGAGAGGTCATCAGAAGCCCGTCCAGGTGAGTTATCGTCATTAGGGACTGGCTCACTCTTCCAAGTTTTGTTCAACTTTTCCATGTCCTCCTTCAGCTGGTCCAGGCACTGGCTCAAGAACTCATGTGCATCCTAGAAAGAGGGTAATCTCAACAAAATGATTTTCTACAACTCCATTCAGTATCTCTCACACATGCAGATGAGAGAAATTAAGTTTCTGTCCATCGCATTCAGCAATACTAAGCCAGTTCTGCTCTAACAAACAGCAGGCAACGGTTGTCACTCAATCAAAAGCTCAAGTCTCCGTCAAATAGAGATGAAGCTTGACAAGAGTTCAATGCAGTCCAAACAATAAACAACACACAATTGTTTCTAAACAATATGATACTTACATTCTGCATATACCCAGAAAATCTCTCTGCAGTAGCTGAAATAGCACTTTTCACCTTCTTGAGCAGCTCTTTCTTAACCTCAGGGCTGCAGACATCCTTTTTAGCAAGCAGATGGGCAAAACGTCTGCAGAAGTCAATGCAATGACACATTGATTGGCTGTCCAGGGCTTCAGAGAAATGCAATAAAACTCATGATATCTTATTTTAAAAGTTGCTAAAAGCTTCTATCCTGTGAGAAGTGGTGTAGGGGGTTTGTATGAAAATATCTCAGAAAATGGAAAATAAATAACCTTTTACATTTCAAGTATTTTGAATTCTAATTTGAGATCACCATTGGAACAAGACCCAAACAAACAAACAAAAAAAAAATCCAGAATCTTCTAAGGTAAAGAGAAGAGCCTTATAAAGTTCTGTAAACTTAATGCTGCAATATCTTTTACAATGCGATAAAGAACAATGCTTTTTGAAAACTGAAATACTGATAGGAGACATGAAATCACATGGAACCAGAATAAGCAACACATAAATCATTAAATTCAGGTTTTACAGTCAAAAGTCCAGTCCGCCGCC
>VXAL01005403.1:34195-46409 GCA_013399475.1 Chauna torquata | reverse complement strand
GATTTCCCCTCTACTCAGTTTCAAGCCTTACTTCTTTTGGCAGTGAAACATTACAACAGAATAGAACAAAAGTTGTAACAAGAAGAGCCATGAGGAGCTCTTTGATTCAAGCTACATATAGTGTTACTGGAGACTCTGTTTAAAAGCACTGTCGAAATTGACTTTACCTGCCTCTCAGTTACTGTGATTTAGTTACCTTCTTTAACTGCTTTGCAATTTCACAGAAATACACACCCAATACATTCCAAACACAACAATTTAGGTCATAGCACATATGTTGGAAGATGATGGGAAGATGTTCCATGACACAGCAAAAAAAATAAGAGAGGAAGAAAGACGTGCAATGCCTTCCCACTCCAAACCAACAGCTAATACTCAGTCACCAAAAGAATCTGATCAGTTTACTGCAGCTCAACAAGTTTCTACCATTTCGCTGAGCTACAGTGAAAGTCTGTGCTCTCCTATGCCTCTACAACTGCTAAGAGAAGCATGCTAGAGAACACTTTTTTCACCGCAAAACAGTTGACGGGCAATTGTTTGAATAATATTTATCATACTAGATTAAGTGCCCATACCCAAACCAACAGAAGCCAAACTAGATGTTGCCAAGTACCAACTCTGACCTGTTGTACTCCAGCACAGGATCACAGATTGCCCTCCTTCAGATATACTGTAACACAAGCTCTACCCACACTTTGCCTTTACGTATGTGGGGCACAAGCTTCAGAGGTGGTTTTATAAAATTTAGGAAAAGGACATTTTGAAAGGCACATGGAACAGCCTCTGATTCTGAGTAGCATAGGAAGTGTTCAAGAAGATACAGCAAAAATAGAAATGACCCCAAATGATATAAAAGACAATGAAATGGAAACAGGAATGGTTCTGATATCCTGAATCCTGTTTAGTGAGGGAAAAGAAAGAAGGTACACAAGAGCACATTAATAAAAATCCTGAATGGCAGAGAGCACAGCGCATATGCAAATGGCAGTTTGTCTTTTTGACAGACATACAACAGAATCTGAATAGCAAATGAATTCAAAATTTCAAAGAGAAAAGTGTTTTACATATTACAGAAACCTTTGGAGTTTCTTGACATGAGGTTTGTCTGAACCGAGAGTTCAGCTGAATTTAGAAAAAGATTAAATTTGCAGAACACGAACACTCCACAGCTACTAGACAAAGCATATTTTCCAAAAAGGCATAAACCCTCACATAGCAAGTGTAGTTAGTGACCAGCTTAAACCCTTGCCGATAACGTTTCAAGAAGTTATTCTGCATCTGCTATGAATTTTTTTGCACTTCTAAAGCATTTTACTCTACCACTAGAAATACAGTAGAACATATAAAGGACTACTCAGCATTGCAATTCCTAACAGTCCACTTCCTATTTCTAAAGTAAAGCTCCAGCTTCTCAGTAACGAAAGAGAAAATATCCTTCCCAGAAAGTGAATTTTACCTGATAAGTGCATTGAGTGGAATTTTTTTCCACGGGATACCCTGCTTGAGCAAATCATTAGCAAAAGACTGGATTGAAAACAAGGACTGTAAAATGGCATTCATATAGCAGGTGTTTCCTAAGTTTGAAAACCTGAAAAACAGAAAATTAAATATGGTATGTATGTGAACGTGTCAACATGCTAGTGTTAAACACACCACTGCTCTCCTGTAGGACATTCATCACCCCAGACACTCCCCGCATGGTTCCTATCGGAGCTGCCTTTCTGCCCTTCAGACTAAACTGAAAACTCATGGGAAGCTGCATTTGTCAGGAAAGCATCCATGAGTTTCTACAATCAAAATATTAAAATGGGTGTGCATACACAAGATTTAAAAATGAATCATGGAAGCGTATGAAAGGAATGTCAACTACCTGAAGTTATTATATACCTAAAATTTTCAGGAAGTGAATTTAAGTATACGTATTTTCCAAACTAGGAAATGTGCTCCCTGTCTCAATGTTCATTGATTTCAGGATTTTTTTTCCATGAAACAATTATAACAAGAATATGCATGTTCTGATGATAAAAGCATGCATTATAGATAAAGAAAATTAAACTCACCCTTGTAATTGTTGTTGAGGATGGGTGGAAAGGGGCACTCGGGGTTTGTTCCACCCTGTGTAATCTTGATTAGATCTCATTTTTTTAACAGAAAGAGGTGCAGGCTGAGAAAGAAATCCCAGGCTCCTCTTGGCTGAAGGAGTCTGGCTGGATACACTAGACCTAAAAACATTAAAGAATGAGAAGCGTAAGATTTCTAATGAACCGCCCCAAATAGCAGTATTTCATGACACTGAAACTACACCACCACACAGGACAAGGACTTGTAAAGTCACATGAGACAACTGGCATGTATCATAATGCCAAAGTGGTATGAAAAAGCAAACTTCTGTCTAGAACACTTAAATACTTTCTTTGGTTAAATTTCCTTACATCTACAGGTGCGCGTGCAGTGTAACCAGCTGGTTGTTTTTAAGACATTCTACCAATTCCCCATGCTGTATGAAGGAGAGGAAGAATGACTGTGTGGCATAAGATCATAAGATATGCTTAAAATTCACATCTGGGCCACAGTCTTCATTCTCAGCCTTGTGGTCTTGTAACCTGATCACTCTACACATGAGGGGCTGAGGTCCAAAGCGTGGATAATGCTTATGTTCTTCCTTGATCTTGCATCTTACCCGTCTAGGGCAGAGGCTGACAGTCTGATTGCACAGCATCTAGCAGAGAAGAATCCCAATCCCAGAGGGATTCAGCACTACTAAAATACCGTTAAAATAGTTTCATGCCATTTATCTACTTGGGAAATAAGAAGCAAGGATTCAGTCTGAAGTTCCAGAGTTTACGCATCGTTTGAACCTGTCAGAGTTTAGATATCATCTAGATCAGTCGTTGACAATGACTATAACAGACCTGAGTGATTTTAGAAAACCCATCTATTGCAAGCAGTACTGGAGCTTGTAGGTGTCAGCAGAGCAATTGTAGCTGCATTGAACACTTGGATTTTAAGCTGCCCATATGTTATGCATAAAAGCCATATACCATGTAATGAACACACAGGAAACTGAAGATCCTAACTCCTGGGAAAGGACTATCATTTACAGTTCATGCTAGTGAATCAGTCCTACCTGTCCAGGGTGGAACTGCCAGTGGAGTACTCCTTTGATGAGGACCTACTACCATAAAAGGATGATGACTGCAGTGGTAAAACACCTTAAAAAACAGAAAGGGAGAGGCAGGTCATTATGTTCCATGTAACTCAGCTATTTATACCATACACAAACGGTTTAAAAGTATTTAGTCGAAAGGTTTCCAAATCTTCAAATACTATCCCAGATTTGTTTGAGAAAGTACTAACGCACGTTCTTTGAAGTACTAACGCAAATACTAGTAACATGTATGTAAAGATATCCTGGAGTTTAAATTGAGTTTAATACCATAACCTCTATCCTATCCAAATTGTAACATGTAACACTTAAAAGTAATTAACTATCATTAATTATTAACATTTAAAAGGCCTTATCTATCTGAAAGATAATAAATACCATCTTTTGTTCAAATATACAAGATACACAAAACAGAAAGCTCGCTAATAATTTCCAATACAGTGCTCCCAAAATTCAAGGTAAATAACGCAGAATTGAAGATAGTTTCTCTTCCCACTTTAAATTCCACAGTAAATTATTACACACTTGGGGCAAAATATGATTGTTTCATTGTTCTTAAAATCATTGTGTCAGATCTTGAGATTCTAATGCCTCAGATTATGCCACATAAAAAACATGCTCTCGAGTCAAAAAAAAATCTATTAAGGTGAATCACAGCATAATTTAGGTTGGATAATGAACGAACATTTACTTCTATCTGAGCTTGAAGTGGTTGGAGCCATGCAACTTTCAAAAATGCATCCATATGAAGGAAAGGAAGTTCACAATACTGTTATTTGAACTTGCAGGCATACACTGACAGATTCTAACTTTGACTCTAAAGAGCAAACCATGTTTTCATTCAGAGATAAACATTAACCCTACTTGCTCCTCCTCTAGCAATATGTTTGTGCCGTCAGAGCTGCACTAGAAAAAAGAATGCAATGTTCCCCATAAAAGCAAAACCTTCAATACATTCTTCTTTATGGGGAAAGAGACTCAGTACTGAGAAGTAAAACCAAACTGTGATGCTTACTAATTTACATTCTGTCCATATTACTATATTGCCTATAAACCCTTGTCACACACCAATATCCGAGAGAATTCTTGCACAAACAGAACAAAAATCCTGGCCCCAGAGCTCCCCCTCTAAATTCTGGGGAAGAGGTAGGGAAGTTAACGCAAAGAGTATGCATTTTCAGTACACAAAAACCATCCTACAATTTGTGTGGGCATTAATAGTAAAGGAGAGCTTTAAAGATAAACAAGAAAGAGGGTGAGAGGAAATCATCAGATGTTTACAGGAATCCCCTCCCAAGGGGAAGGGCAACTTGGAACAAAGCGTGAAGCTGCTTGTTGAACTTTCAATCAAGCAGACACACTAGCTGGCCTCAGCAGCCAAGTACAGGGTTCAGGGTCATACTAATCAACAGCAAAAGATAAACCAGGATAGGCTTGAAAACAGAGGCAAGACATTTGCATCTCAGATATGACTCTGTAGGAAGCAAGAAAGTTAACGGCACAAGAAAAGCAGATTAGGAAAACAACCTCTGCAGCAACTTTCTGAACTACTAACAACAGAGCAAAAACCAGGTATCATCTGGCTTCAGTTTTAATTTTTTACCTGATGTCCTATTTTCCTCTGCTTGCTTCAGATTCAGCTGTTTCTCTCTGCTGCTGTTTAAGTACTTCCATGCTGGATCACTCAAGGCTTTATTATTGCTGCAGATATACAAGAGTGGAAGTCAGAACCGTTACAGAAAATACAGAATACTCCTGGTTGATATTTACAACTTGTTATAAACTATTTATGTCCTCACACCTTTAATACTTGGCTATGGAACAGGTAAACTTTGCTTGCAAGTAAGTTCAACCAATTCATTTAAACAAGACTTCTCACTTATGATTAAATGCAATTGTGCTCACACAGACCTTATTTTCCAAATGACATTTTCTCCTTACGAATTTTGTCTTGAAAAGAATCAAAAAAAATCCAAGAAAGAAGCTACCTATTGCTATGTGTGTACAGCACGTGGGACAAGCCAGACTAAGCTGATAGAAAAAAAGGTGACACAAAATTTGCACGTGCCAGCCTCCGATAAATCAATTTTTCTATCAGATTGTATTTCCCTCCTTAACCCTGCACACAAACCCCATTTCAAGCATTCAGTGTGTGCTCAGAAGTTGACTAGTGGCTGGCCTGTACCATGTTGCCAAGATAGAAAACACCCAAGCACTCTTTTCAGAAAAAACTACCTTTACAAACTAACAAAGAGTTTAAATCAGAAACCAGAAACAACAGTTACTTACGTTGAAGAATCATTCTCTTTGGGATAATCTTCACTCATTTCTGAACCAGGAGGTTGTGCTCTTTTCCTCTTTTCACTAACGACAGAAAATTTTTGAAGCGGTCATTCTTTCAGAAAGGCTAGTAAATGATCCTCCTCCAACTGAAGAAGACTTCTCAATGCTTTCTGTGCATTTTTCACTTATCTTCCACAATTTTCACTTTTATAACATAGCATACAGAGAAGAATTTGGTCTGCCCAGCTCTTAAGCTGTTCATAAAGCTCAAGTGCCATTACCAGCCAGAGGCCAGAAAAGCACATATAAGTATCCCATTAAAAGTAACAGCAAAACCAGAGGAAGAAACATTCTCCTCTTACTTCTAGGTGTAAGAAGTTCTATTTGCAGCTCTATAAAGACCTAAACTTTAACAACACCATATCCATACAAGCATAACACTCTTACCGATTCTCCAGCAAGCCTGTTCTGTGAGGGACTGATGACGCAGGAGATGCTGCAACATTCACTCTGTTGCTAGGTGTTCCGGTTCCAGCAGAATTCTTAACAGACGCTCTAGCCGGGGTACCCAGCACCTTGCGAAATGGGTTTTCATCCTTACTTTCCACAGTCACTCTTTTGGGAGGAGTCTGCAAAACCCAAGTGGAAGTGGGCAGGGAGACAACCAAAACAGTGAAAAACATGACCAGCTTGAGTCTCAACTAGCATTTGCACCACTGCTTGACTTGACACAGCCTAGTATCCAAATGCAGAAAAATGTCACTTGTGATAGAGTAAGAGTTCAATACTAATTAGACATATGCAAACTTTTGACTGTATCAATGCAAGTCATAAGCATGAAACTCTACTGCAGTAACCAATTTCCCTTCTCATTTTCCACTGTTAAGTCAGCTGGACTTTTGTTTTTAAAATCTCCTTTACATGCTTTGAGATTAAAACACCCAAGGCACAACTCCTAACCACCCACAGATCAATCCTGGGTGGCATTTAAAAAAAAAAAAAAAAAAGCCATATTAAAAAACACACAATTAGAACAGTGCCCTGACAGCCTTGGGCCAATGCAATGAAAAGAGCTAACAGCTGGTTGACTAAGGAATGTTGGTCAATTTTAGACCTGAAAACTAAACATGTCTAATCTTACCACTGTATACGCAGCTTTAGAGTTTTTACTGTGAGATTTCCTTTAAGTAACACGTAAAATTTGTTTTGGGACAACGTCAAAAATACTCGCCCTCAGGGGCTGTAATAAAAATATATTCACAGAGATAACAATGTAAATTAAAGCTGGTAGGTACACCATGAAACATGTCTTATGGAGGGAGAAAAGGAAGAACAAAAGCCTTTTGAAGGAAAACCACTTCCAGGTTAAAGTCTGCAAAATCTACACCAAAAAAAAAAAAAGCAGCATGGCACAAATTCAGTAACTCCATTCTGATACAAAAATTTGGCCATCAGCTTTTCAATATACACGTCTGGCTGAAGCCTGCTAAACTCCTTAAGACCTACACTGATCATAACACGTTCAGCTGCTGTGTATCTAAGGTGTTCAGTGTAAACAAAGATATTCAGAACTAAGTGAGGATCAAGTCTTAATCACGTACATTCCCTCTATTGCTGCTTCTCTTTTGCCTGACTGATAGCTCAGCATGAAGAACATACTCAGTCTGCTACAGGCAGACACTGACCCTCCTAAAGCGTACAGACTACGAGTCTCCTCATGAGCAAGACGCACCATTGCCAACCACCCCGTACACGTCTATTACAAGCCCTCTAGATTAAAAAGACTTTGGATGCAAAACAAGTATTACCATGCTATTACAACATGCAATCAGAGAATGAGAGGAGGAAATGAATGAAATAAAATTAGAGAAGAGGAAAAATGTGAACAGTTTAACAAACCTGATTCTCCATATAAGAGAATTGCCTATTAGCTTCCTTCTGTGTGGTCCTGCTGCCCAGCACACCTCCAAAGCTGCCAGATCCCTGAGAGGGTTTCCCAGCTGACAGGAAAAGTACACAACGTTTGATTTGATGGTCATTTAACTGATTGGCATTCTTACGTAAGATGTTATTTTACAGCTGATTTTGGAAGAAACACATCAGATTTCTTGCCAAGAGACAGTACAATACTCTGAGTGCACAAATATAAGCATCTGTTTACGGATATCCCTATATTGGTCATTACTCAGTGTGCAGTAAAGTTCCTATCCTTAAAAAAACAAAATACAACGAAAAATAAAAAGGAAAAAGACTACGCAGGTGTGATAAACAGACAAGAGTTTTTCAAATACCAGTATGTTTACAACAGAAACAACTCCTGCTTGTTTAACATCTGCTTATTGTTCAGCACGACAAAGACACATTATGAGAAAGGTATGTATCAAAAACTGGGGTTCAGGGCCAGAAAGAAGAGTTTACACAAACATAACATCCACAGAAAGTAACACAAGGAAGACAAAGTGGATAAAGGTGAAAAAAGAAAACTCAGCATTCACCCTTCTCTAAACTGTTACTAGCATGATTTACAACAATCGCACTTACCAGTATGAACCCTGTCTTGATGGACCGCATCCAAATACATCCGCATTTCATTTGCATCTTTAAATGGTACCTTATCAATTGTCAGGAAGCTGGTATCCTTTAGTGTTAGCATCAGGCAGCACAGTTTTCTACCATTTGGTCGTAAGGTCACAGTTTTAATGTTATGGCTTAGCTGAAAACAAAGAAGTGACTATAAACATAAATCCACTTTAAAAAGGCCAAAATACTTACAAATTCAAACAAAGCACTTCAAATTGAGAGGGTAAGAGGCACTTGCACAGAAATACTTCCCTCTGCTCCACTTTGAGCAAACATTAAGCGTCACAGAATTAATGCAATCAGCGATCTTGGAAACTAACAGAACTGAAAGGACAGCGTCACTATAGCTCAACAGTCCCTACGTTCCTGGATAAGCTTTCTGGAACTTGCTTTGTTGTTGAGTGATGTTTTTGAACTAAGGGAATAAGAACTTCATACAGTCCCATTTAGCTGTCTGAAACTTCTACATCAAGTTTGAAACATAATTTAAGATGGGGAAAGGTTACAGGTTTTGAGCTTTAAAGGTTTCGTACAAACTTCCATTCAATTTATTATTCTCTCCCAGGGAAGACAAACTTGACATAGCTTAAAAATTTTGCTAGTAGTAAGTCAGTAAGAAACATGCTTAGTCTATACACAACATTACAACAATTAAACGGTGTCAAAAGTTTCAGGGTTATGGTCAAGCACAAGAGTAATTTTAATAACAGTTTGTGCTCCCTAATAATGCCACTGCTACTTCATTATGCCATTACATAATTGCTACTTCCTGCTAAGTCACCTACAGGGAGCAGCCGTTCAGAAAAGGCTCTGCTATCCACACAGGTTGAGGACTCTCAAAGCAGAGGAAGCAAAAGCGTATCCCACATCTGCAGGCTCCGCGGAAGTTTGACAATATGTACGTAAGCATATTCTCATTTTCAATCTCGTCATTTTTCGCTTAATTTTTAGTTGTGCTGCCACTTCTTTAGCCTTGCCTGAGGACCAGGCACTAGCTACACAATGACCTGCACGCCAGTATATTGCTATACCAGGAGACTGAAAACCACAGCCAAGGTCATTAGGCACTGCACAGAGTAAAAGATTACCCATCAGATTGGAGTCTTCTCCTAATTTGGCCTGACCTGCATAGTACCACACTACTAATCTAAATGATGATGTTGAATTAATAGACATGAACGCTAATTATAATGTAACACCAAAGTTTCACTATACAGTGCTCTAGAAGCTGTTTCATCTCCTTCAAATTATGAACAAGTTTAGAAACAGAATTGATTCCTGCACACCATGTTCATCAGTGAGATTTCCCCACGACCCCCTCCGATCTCTAGTTTCTTTGAAAGCCAATCTAGACATAACAGCAGTTTATCAGAGGCTGGAAAAACATCTCAATCAGAAACTAAGGGTTTATTTTGCTGGGAAAATTACACTTCTGTAATATTTTGTGCTCAATCCCTTTTTTTTTTTCCTATTTAATATAAACTAAAAACATCTTCAAAAAATCTAAGAATTGAAAAACAGGCTCCGAATTTTTCTTCTTCTCTTAAAACACAGAGACCAGTGCAAAGGGATTACAGCTGCTTCACCATCTCAGTGCAAAACAACATATTTCAATTCACAATGCTAACATGAGAGGGCTCCAAACATACTCCCCGTGCACCTGTTAAAATCCAGTCAGTGTTACAGTGTCTCGGGAGGTGGGGGTAAACTACACGACGTGTTCCTTGTAGTGAGTACCCGGTATCTAGCACAACTTAGGCAAAACTTGGAATCATCAGGAAAAAAATATTATCTTGCGTAAGAAATTTGATGACGCGCTAGTCACTGTAGAAATATAACTCAGGATCCATCCAAATGTTCTATTACAGAAAAGTAAAAAAGGTGGGGAAATCGCCCATAGCTGTCCCAGAGCAACTTGCCAGGAGAACGCTACTTCTAAAGCAAACCTGTTAGGCCGCTGTCTCGTCTGTAACAGCGCGCAAGGGCACTGTGGCAGCCGGGGGCCAGCTCACGCAAACTACACAAGCACGCAGCGCAAGGGGCTGCCTGCTCTCCCTGCCCGCTGCTTGCTCCCACACACACCCTTGTGCCGGCGTCTGTGCTGCCTCAAGGTGAACAGGACCAGAGAGCAGACCCAGCTGAAAAATAACCGCCATCCAAACAAAAATAATCGGTCTAAAGACGGGGCTGCTCACTACCTCCTCTTTGCTGCATTCCTAGGGCCGCGGTCGCACACAGCTCCCTCCACCAGAGCTCGTGTTTGGTCCCCACCGTAAGTTAACCCAAGCGGAAGCCCTCCCCCAGGCTCACAGAGATCCGACGAGTGCCAGAGCCAGCGGATGCGAGAGGCAGGGAGCAAAACTTGCCCCTCTAGGCCACGGTTAGCCATTCTGCAGGCTCATCCTCCCCGTGGGACCGCAGCTCGAGACGCTGCCGTGCCACGTTAATGCCTGTCCAGGCAGAAACGACTGTGTGAGAACAAGCGTCCAGGGAAGGCAAGAGGAGAATAAAAGACAACAACTCTCCGCAGCGACACGGTCTAACGCTGGGTTAAATCAAACATGCAGTCACAGCGCTGTACGTGAAAAGGCAGGCGATTCTTAAGATGCCCGAGTCTACAGTAACAGCGGTCGGACGGATCCAAAGCTAGCGACTTTCTTACACCTCGATTCCAAGGCAACGCAGGCGTTCTGATTCTTTCCTGAGACTTTTCAGCACACTAAGGCAGCAAAACCTGATCTTTCAAAAACAAAATCAACTTTTTTTTTTTTCCCACTAAGTTAGCAGACAGAAATAAACGGCACAGAAAAAGATCTGGTGAATACCACAGCTGGAAAACAACCGTGGCGTGAAAAAGCAGAAGCCAACATTTAGATCAGTTTAGGCTGCTACAAAGTTGCTAAATGATAAAGAATTATTATTATTTTTTAACTGCTCTCCTCTACACATTCCAAAATCAGTTAGAAATTTCTTACAGAAAAATATTCCTTCACTCTCTTCTCATTTGGGGCATTTTGTACAAAAAAAAGGGAAAAAAAAAAAACAGGAAGACTGACCTGAAAATTACTATAGAGTGGAAAAAAAAAAAAAAGCTGTTTAGGCTGCATATTGGGAGAGAATTGTCAACAGTGATCTGCGTTAGCCTTCCTGTGAGGGACCCACGTTGCCTGGCGTATTTAAAACCTGGAACTAGACAGAACTGTAACACGTACATTGCACAGCACAGTCTTGTACACGCAAGCAGAAAGGCTACAAGCGTGTTAACACCATTACTCTTCAGCTGGGAAAACCGCGAGTACAGGCGGAGCGCTGAGGATCAAACGGAGCTTCACCTCCAGTCTCCGCAAATACACCAGTAACAGAAAGGTTACGTATTCCAAAAATCGGAACGCGTGAGCCACAGTACTGTACGCTTTGGTAATTTTTCCTCTGTTTTTTTTTTTTTTGGTTCTTCCTATTCAATGGTGTTCTCAATGCTGACCTCAGCGGATCCTTTAACAATACACCTGAATAATTTACAGGAGAGTTACACAAAGGGATTAGTGTTCAGGAAACGAGGAACAAGAGACAGCGACAGGGGGAAGTTCGTGTGACACTTAATAGCCTTGAAGAGAACAGCTGTTCGCAAAAGAGCACAATCCATGCACTGCTCAAACAAAAGCCTTAGCGTTCGGTGTACCTGAAAGGTCTTTGGAATTCCTCCAACACTGTAGTGAACCACTAGACTCACTTTGTTGTCCTTCTCCACAATCTCAAAGCTCCCCTCTTTCCATTTTGTTATCCCGGTCTGCATGCTGCGCATCCGGACAGGTCCGTGCACCTTCAGCGGAGCCATGCTTGCTCACGGGAGGGAGCCAACCGGAGGGAGCTCGCTGCGCCTCACAAGCCTGCTGGAGAGAAGACGCTTGTAACCCGCCGCGATCCCCGCGGGAAGGGAAGAACACGGCTCAGAACTCCCGCGGGGCTTCGGCGGCACCGAGCTCTGCTGGGTTGGGGTTCGGTTTTGATGCGGGGGTCGGGGGGAAACTCGGGCGGACGGAACCTCTCCGGCGGGCACAGCGCTGCGCGGGCTGCCGGGCGGCGAGCAGAGCCGGCACGGCCGCAGAACTTCCCGCAAATCCCCCGAGCGGCTTCAACAGGTGCGGGGAAAGGGGGGGGGAAACGGCGCCGATCCCGCGAGGGGGG
>VXAL01005403.1:19641-33340 GCA_013399475.1 Chauna torquata | reverse complement strand
GGGCCGGGGCGGGCCGGCCGCCGGTCGGGCTGCTGGGACGTCGACCTGGCTGGCAGCACGGTGGCAGAAATGGGAGTCGGCTTCGGGGATGGGCCGCGCGGCTGCTGCGCCTCATCTCCCGTCGGGGCGGGTGCGCGTGTTGGGCCCCGGGGCGCGGGTGGGGCTTCCCTGAGCTGCTGCCGCCTCCGGGGCGCGCTGAGCGGGGGGGTGCTGCGGGAGCGGCGCGTGGAGCTGCTTCCAGGCGGCCTCTGCTCAGGGGTCTGCTTGGGCCGACAGACAGACAAGGCTGGCTAAAGTGGAGGCTGAGAGAACTTTTAAGTCTTCCTACTCTGCGTGCTCACAATTTTAAGTTGGAGTGTTGGCGAAGGCTTACGATTTATAGGGACGCTTTCCGCGGCACAGAAGGGCGTGCAGGCTCATAGTGAGCTCTCTTAATCGGCATTTACGTTTTTGTAGCAATGCAATTCGTAAGTGCTCATCAAAACGCAAGAGGCACTGCTGTATTTTCCCTTAATCCTCTGTCTGTATTCTAGTCATCTCTCTGTAAGCAGATTTTTTTTGGAGACAGTTTTGACAAAATAATCTGATTCAAGAGTAGAAATCAACTTTATTTTGGGGTTCATTTGAATGTCTATTTAATTTATACATAATCCATGCCACCTGATAGATCTGTATTGAAGCATTTCCTACTGCAGTCGGTTAGTATGCTGTAGACTGAACGTGTCAAGGAGAGGCGTGCATCTCTGGAGCAGTGCTTGGGAGTGATGGCAGAGAATGGTGCCTCTGAGTAGGGTCATGAATTGGCTCAGGAATTCCTTTAGGAGTTGTGAATGCTGTTGTGATAAAGTTGTGGTAAGCCAGAGCATCACTCTTCACGTCGTGACACTGGTGCCAGAGCTGTTAGGTTTCAGACCTGAGGACAGCATAACATGCTGGAGACTCAAGAATAGGCTAGAAATATACATGTAGCTTTAATGTAGTTTTAACTAGCAGCAAGGCGTTGAAAGTCCACATCAAACCAGTTAATTCACGGCTATTTAAGTTCAAAGTTCATTTTGTTTTTTGAGTTGGTGGTCTACCAAAATAGTTTGAAAAGCACGCGGACCCAGTCGGTCAGCGTTCTGCTTACGTTGGTCAGTGCTCGCACCAGCATGCCTGGCAGCTGCTGCTCAGTTAGGGAGAGAAAGCCAGCTGCCCAGCGCCAGTTTGTTCTGTGGCTGTTGGAGATCAGGCTGGGATGTTTGAAAGGTTTGCAGCCTTTCTCTTGAAGGTGTCGCAAGGTCTGTCATGGTGCGGAGGTGGCTGGCTCGTGCTGTGTTGTGAGGTACTGCTGGTAACTTCTGCTTTCCCTGTGTGCAGAAGAAAGCCTGCCTGGCAGGGTCCTGTCCTGGAGTTCGCAGAATTTGTGTGTAGTCCTCGGAGTTCCCCAGAATTTTAGGTTGGGGTTAAGGGAAACAACAACAAAATAGGAAAATAAATTGAAAACCACATTTTTTTTCTTAAACTAGAGTGAGAGGAGCAAGTGTAGAGCCTGTGAACAGCAGTTGGTTCTTGCTAAGACAGATATTGGACATCAAAAACTTCATCGTGTGGAAAATCTGCTTAGTGTTCTCTAGGGATCACGAGCACATGATTGTGCTTTTAAAGGTCGATGTATTTAAACTTACAGGCACTGAAACTTTACAGTGAGTCTAGAAAAAGAGATGGAAGCTTTAGATAACAATTGTAACAACATTATTGCTACGCCGCTTGTCACTCCACCATCCCAAATAAAAACAAATGAGCTCTGTTTGTTCACCCTCTCTTTCCTAGCTCTAGTATAGGAGTTGCCATCGGAATTGCTCTTCCAGCTGTAAAAGCACAGTAGATTTGTTAGGATTATTATTTCAGTATGAGGTTCTGGGTTAAAAATAAATAAATCAAACTGAGTAGACAAAAGAAGAAGGAGGGGATAGGAGGAAAGACGAACAGTTGGAAGGTGTTTGAGCCCTGAAGTGTGGGGATTGATAACAGCACATCAGCTTATATATAGACTAAGTTACGGAGAGAGAGAGACAAATAATAGCTTCAACCCAATATAAATCCCGCAGCTGGGGAAGAACCTGTTAGGACGTGACTATGGCTGTAATGTGGATGTGCTGAGGAGCGAAACTTTTATAGAAATAGAGACAGAAAGCTCTGGAGGTGTCTCCCAAAGGTTAAGTCTCCCCGCAGCAGCTCTAGGAGCCCACCTCTTACATACACTTTCAGTTTTGCTTTCAGTTCCCAAACTCCTTCCTGTTCTTCTGTTCAGCGCCTCAGAGATGAGCTGCTTGTAGCAGTGCTGCTGTCAGTGCAGTGCGTTTGGTGCCCGTTGCTGTAAGCGCGTGGAGAGTTTTGGTCTGGGTTTTAAAAAACAAAACAAAAGAAGCCTGTTCTCTGTTCCCAGCCGTGGCTGCCAAACATGGGGACGCTGAGCTGGTTGCACGCAGGCTGGCAGAGCTGTGCTTTGCTGGGGTAGGGAGCGCTGTAGCAGGATGTTCGAGCAGATTCTGAACCGATATTTGGAAGTGTTCACACGGGGGCTTTTAATGCTTAAGTTTGCCTGCAAATTTTTGATCTGAACCTCCAAGCTGTCTCTGTAGGAAGCCTGCTGAGCATTTGTTTGCACCTTGAGTGCTTGTTTTGCCAGCAGAAGCATGAGACAGGCAGACTTTCATTGAGAGACTTGCTCCTTGCCCTTTCCACAGAAACTGTGCTAAAATTCCGCAGTCCTTGTTTCCCTTTCTTTCCTTTTCAGCCCTCCCTAATTTTTTTGGCCTGAAAACTTGTTGGCCTTGGTGCTGTTCTTTCCCTGATGTTCCAAGAAAGGCAAAAGAGAAATCGTGCATTGTTCTTGAGTAGTAGAAAATGTGCGTTGACCATGAATACAGATCTACCCTTTTCTGGGTTTATTTTGAATAGGAATTTTTGCACAAAATCAGTTTTGAAAAATTCCCTTTTAGCTCCGTGCATCTAAACAAGGTACCTGGGATGGATTCGAGAAGTCTGTAACAGCAGGTGTTACTGGCTGTGTTTTTTGTCTGCCCCGCGGTGTCATGCTGATGCTGGAGCAGTGAGAATTTTTCTAGTATTTGTGTGAATATTTTTCTAAGGTACGTTGGGTGAATCCCATTGGCAGGCTCCAATGTCCTGGGTGTTTTTAGAGAGAATAAGGTAGCATCTGCATTACTTTGTCTGAATTTGTGGAAGTTTGCATTTGAGGCATGAAATGTGTGCATGCTAAATGCAGGTGGAGCAGGTGATAGGTGGCTAATGCATGTGTGACCTCCCCAGGAGCTCTGCTGGCAGTAGCACGGCTCTCTTATTGCTGAATGAAGTTACAAGGTAGTAGTTGCCAAGCAGATTAAGAGAGGCTGTCCTAATGAGTCAGGGCAGAAAGTAAAACGTTGCGTTTCAGATAGGTGAAATAGGAAGACTAATCTAAGGAAGTCATCCGTATCCACAGCATCTTAATGCAGCTGCGCTCCGTCCCTCCCCCCATCAGGAGTTCCTTGCACCCTTTTTTGCTTTACCTGTGAGGTTGTGGGAAGGGTTTGGCTGAGATTTGGATGAAATAGCCATGACTGAAGTTTTCTTGTCTCCCTCCCAGCCTGTGCCAACAGCGCTGGCTCAGGTAGACCGCGAGAAGATCTACCAGTGGATCAATGAGCTGTCCAGCCCAGAGACGAGGGAGAATGCGCTGCTGGAGCTGAGCAAGAAGCGCGAGTCTGTGCCTGACCTTGCCCCCATGCTGTGGCACTCATTTGGCACGATTGCAGCGCTCCTTCAGGTGGGTAGGGCTGGCGATGTCTTTATTCCGTGGTGCAGCACCGGCACGTTGCAGACCTTGCGTGTCTGTGGGGCAGATCTGGGGAGGCACCGCTGGAGCCATTTGTGGGTGTATGACAGCTGCTGGATCGTGTGGTGATGGGAACCGCATGAAGGGGTGTGGGAAGCCCACTTCTGGTGTTTTCTGTTAGTCATTACTAGCAAGGTGATAGATGCAAAGACTGTAAGATTTCTGATGGGACAGCTTACATAGTTGGAAGGGGAACAGGCGAGTTCTTGTCTGTATGAGCTTGCTGTAGATCACATTCTGCTTATTTTCATATGGTGTCATAGCAGAACCACAACCGTTTTACTCCTAACATCTATGGTAGTGATTTTGTTTGTTTGTTTTGCATGAGCTTGAGCACTGCCTGGTCAAAAGGTTGCCCTTACAGAGAGCCCGCAGAAAAGGCAGCATGGGAGCGCTGCTCACTACTCCAGAGAACCTTGCAAAGGAAAGTACCTGCGTTTCTTGTCAAACTGAGTGGCTCACCTGAGCTCTGGACAAACTACAGCTGATGACTGGCCTTCTCTCAGTGCTGAATCTAGTCATTTTGTTCGAAGTTGGAAGGAAAATCATGCAGGATAGCCAATGCCAAACTGTTTTCAGAGTTGCCGTGAAATAACTGAAGAAAATTATAAGGGAGCTATAGCTGGAAGCAGGCAGATTTCTGAACTGGATTTGTCACTCTCAGCTGCTTCTGCTGACTGAGTTAGAAGAGTACCAGCAGCTACAGTATGAATAGAGTAGGTGTGCTCTGCCTCTAGGCCCAGGAACAACAGTCCTCTTTGCTCTGGAAGTTCAAAATAGTGCAATCTCCACATCTGCAAAGAGCCAGGAAATCAAGCGAGACTTTTTTTTTAACTGAACTTGAAGTTTGACTGCATCCCTGTGACTCCTTGTCAAATTGACTCTGACACAGCTTTACCCTTTTCTTTGCAGCATGGTGGCTGCCACGTAACTTCAAAGTGATGCTTGGTGAGAGCAGACTAACATCTCTTGACACCACAGTTCCTTGCCGGACAAGCGCTTTTCTGCAGCTTGCTGATGTTTTTCTCCTTTAACTTTTCTTCACCTGTCAATTTTTAGGAAATTGTGAATATCTATCCATCAATCAACCCTCCAACTTTGACAGCCCATCAGTCCAACAGAGTCTGCAATGCTTTAGCTCTACTACAGTGTGTTGCATCTCATCCTGAAACAAGGTGAGTGTTTCCAAGTACATAGGTTTTCTGGGGTGTTGATGTTGACAGCTCAGCCACTCTGACTCTGGAAGCACAGAAGCTCCTTTCTGCTCTTTTACCAAGAGAAATGGAACAACGGACAGAGCTGGAAGATAGGTAGCTGCCAGCTGCTTTGACTTGTTTGCATGAGTTACCAGGATGACAGCTTTATGGTGGTCCTAAATGCATTGCATTCCTTGAATCATCCTGAGATACTGCAAATTCCTAAAATATTGGGTTGTGACAGCCTCTGGGAGCTCAGCCAGAGACAAGGGTGCCTTTGTGCTGAGTGTTGTATGCAGGATACTTGTTTTAATGAGCTTACAGTTATTTAGACCAGCTGTCCTAAGGGTGGAATGAGCAGGGCTGCCTTTCCCAGAGACTGTGTGCGGCAAGGGAGCAATAGCAGAGCCACACCTGCAGTCCCCAGCCAGTGCCTGACTTCAGGTTTTCTCGGTCTGTGTCCAGCACATGTCAGCAAGGAAAAAGATGGTGTTGGTTCAGCCAAAATCAGTAGCCAGTACTGAGAAGAAAACTATCCAGAGATCTATGATCTCATGCTTCTGTTCCTGCTGAGAGGAAGACAATAGGTAGCTGAAGTTGTGTTCCAGCTGCTGCAAAGTAGTGTTAAACAACAAACTTTCATGAGATAATATCCAAAGAAGTCGAGTAGTTTTACACCACATGCTTTTACAATTAAAGCTTGAAAACTGAAGACAGATGAAGAATGTTGGGTGATCGTGCAAGAGAGCTCCCACCCGGGCTAGCAGAGAATCTCCAGGGTTCTCCTTGCAGTCTGTATTTTTTCACTGTTGTCAGAAGGCATTATGCAGACTCTTGGGGAAAGGTGGCCCAGCGTGGAATTTACTTCACGCCTTACCATCAGAGAATGAACTGTTACCCACTTTTGAGGAGCAGCAGCGATGTTGTCTGTCAGGAATAGTCTGAGACTGTGCATGATAATGCTGGATTTGCACTTATTTTGTTTTCCTTGTCTCTCACGGGTGTTCTGCCTTTCCTACAGGTCAGCTTTTTTGGCAGCTCATATCCCTCTCTTCCTGTACCCCTTCTTGCACACAGTTAGCAAGACACGTCCATTTGAGTACCTGCGGCTCACAAGCCTCGGAGTGATTGGTAAGCAACAGGACTAGTGCTGGAGCACTGGTTTCCTAGTGAGTTGGATGCAGATAAAGCTGTGGGTATAGAGACTCGCATGACCAAAATCACAGGTTTGTTGTAGGAACTGGGTTTCGCACTGATAAGAAAACCTTGAAGTCTGGGTGAGTTGCCAAAAATATGCTTGCTGTCAGTACAAGTGCCTGCAGTCTTCTTGTGCCTTCACCTTGAGCACAGCTAGCTACAGACTGGGATGGGTGGGTGTGGACTGGGCTTCCTTTGGCTTTTTGTCATTGATTGACCTGGATATATTTGCCCTGTCATCCCCTTATCCTGTTTTTTCCTCTTTTCTGCCCCAAATGTTTCCCTCTCGATGCGTGAAGTAGGAGTATCTTGAATTGCATTTCCTCTTCCCAGAGGTTGCTGTTGAGTGGCTGTCAGCCACTTGCATTTAAATTACCCCCGGGGGGAGAGCCAAGAATGTATCCCCTTTCTGAGAAACAAACAACCCCCAAACCCAGCTTGATTACTTCTGTGCTGCCAAAATGATCTCTTCTCCAGTCACATGCTGCAACGTATTTAGGACAGCAGTTGCTCAGATAAGTTATCAGTCAGAATAATAGTTTTTAATGAGTCTGACTTACCACTCAGCCGTTCAGACCTAGTGATTCCTAGGTGGGACACAGTACAGGCCATCCTTGAAAGGCGATTTTTTTGGAAACAGTTCATCATTTATTGATTTTTGTTTTTTCCTTCAAGGGGCCTTGGTGAAAACTGATGAGCAAGAAGTGATAAATTTCTTATTGACAACAGAAATTATCCCCCTGTGCTTACGCATTATGGAGTCTGGCAGTGAACTCTCCAAGACGGTATCTACTCTTCTTCTTAATTAAGACTTTTTGTTGTTTATATCCAATTGACCAGGCAGTCAGTAACCTGCTGAGTTGTCTTGTGTCCTCTTGCAAATGCTGGGGCAACTCTGGATGGAGCTTTACCTTCTCAAAAGAGAGCTGAGAAAACTGAACTGAGAGTTCCTGAGTCTGGTAGCTTTGCTGGGAAAGATCTTGCTGCTCTCAACACCCACATTCCCCTTTGTAACCCAAGAGAGTAACTGTCAGGGCTGAGATGGATCAACTTTCCTTGGCCTGAGAGAACAAATGCTGTAACTACGCAGTGCAGAGGTTGCGCAGCAGCTGTTAGTGGTGATGGTTGTGGGGATGTTTGCTGCGCTGGACCACTGTTGCTGTCTTTGATCAGGGGCCATTTCCACCATGAGCTCAGGTCTGTGGTCAGACTTGTCTGATGACCCAGGTAGGCCAGCCCCAGGTTTTAGTCTGTGTGCTTCTCTGATGAAGCCTGCTGACATGTCTGACCAAGGCTCTTCCAGGAAGTCATGTGTCTAGTGATGAATCAGTAATGCTCGAGATGAAAACTGAAACCAGCTTGCCATGTAGATGGCAGGGCCAAGGGCTAGTTGCTTCTTTTGGGTCCTACTGTGTGACCAGAGTAGTGTGGCCATAATCCCGAGGCTGTCCTGAGCAGCCCAGCAGTAGTTGCTACCTCATGCAGCCTGCATCCAGTCATCTTCTACACTCTGCTTTGTATCTCTTTAGCCAGAGATGCCAACCATTGTGTAATGTCCTGCATTTCCTTTTGGCTTTAAACTTTAAGTCAAGTACAGCACTTGCTGAAAGGCCTTTCAGCTCTGGGACTGCCATGAAAAGAACACAGTAAAAAGGCTCTTCTTTTTGGGGGTACATAAGTTGTTTATGCACTCTCTCTTCTGCTTTCTCCCTGTTCTAGGTTGCTACATTTATTCTTCAGAAAATCCTCCTGGATGATACAGGGCTGGCATACATCTGTCAGACTTATGAGCGGTTTTCCCATGTTGCCATGATACTGGTAAGAATATTTGTTTTTTCTGCTTAAAAAAAGTAAAAATATATGTGTGTATATATATATTTTCTCTAGCGGCCAGCTTCTTCAGCAGCTCTTTTACTGCTGTCTGGCTGGAGCACAGCATGAGACAGGCGAGCTGTTCTTGGAGTTATTGCTTGCGGTACTGTAGCTCTCTGCTCCTGCATGTTCGCTTTGTATACCTCCAGTTTGTGTGTTCAGAGAATGGATGTTAGTTGTAACATATTAAGTTCTCAAGATAAATCAGGTAAACATCTCCAGAGAATAAGAAGGGTTTTCAGGGTTGTTGACGGGTGTGAATTGATCTCTTTTTATGTAAAAATGACAACATGGGTTCAGACAATGGATCCATTTCCCCATCTCTGTCTCCCGCAATGGGTTAAAAGAGGTACAGGTGGAACGAAAGACTACGAGCAGGGCAAGCAAGTATGATACTTGCCCTTGTAACAGTCTCCCAGTTGCCAGCTATTTTCAGCTTTGGATTTCCGAGGGCAGTGATGGGTTTTCTATGCAGTAACCCCCAGTGTTTGTCCAGTCCTCCCCTTGAACTCCTGAAGCTTTTTGCATCCACAGTGTCCTTTACCAAGGAGTTCCACAGGTTTCCTGTTTGCTGTCTGGAAAGCCAACCCCGTTTTGTTCATTTTGAACCTGGTTCCTACTAGCTTCTTCATATGACTCTAGATTGTGTTGGGATGCACAGAGAGCAGACAACTTTTGTGCATTCCTTCTTGTCCCCAGTGAAGAAGAGGTTTGGGTACTCATATTTTGTTCATCTCGGGGAGTAATAGCCCCAGCTTGGACATTTTGTTCTGCTTGGTAAGTGGAATATGTCTGCCCTGGAATAGCCATTACCCTGCTGGTGTGTGTGTGTTTGCTTTTTAAAGAGCCAGTCTCAGGAGAAGAAAATGCAGCATTAAGTTAAGCACTTTGCAGCCCTGGTTCTGTGCCTAAATGTTGATGCTTTCATTGGGAATATTTGTATATCTGTTTTCCCAAACGTGAAGAAAACGTTTTCTTCCTAACTCGCATGTGAACAGCAAAATATGAATGCTTGTGAGATGATGTCCGAAATATCCAATGTGATGAAATTTTTGCAGTCGAGAAAGGGATCAGGTTTGGATGAAAGTATGTCTGGCTCGGGGCAAAGTAAAGGAGTTACTTAAAGCAGTTAGAAACACTGGGGTAGGAGAGGGAAGGAGACAAAGGAAGAATCTGTGGCTGGGAAGGATGTGAAAACGGAAGGATGTGGGTGTGTAAAGCTATGTTAGTGTGGAAGAAGTCCTAGTTGTGGTATTCCCACCACTGGGTGAAGCACTGACATGATTAATATTCCATAGCACTAAGAAAGATGAAAATGTTCATAGACATTTCTGTTCTGTATTTCAAAAATTGGGATAATGTACTCCTGGCTCATGAGGGTGATGGTTTGCTTCGTAGTTCGCTGATAAATGAGTAGGATGTTCTGCAAGTATTAGGGGCTTTTAAAAAGAGCAAGTTAGCAATTCCTGTTCAGGAGCTGTCTGAGGAGCTCTCTGACCTGTTGTTCCTCATCTTGAAGAAATCTTGGTATCCAGGGGATAGCTAAGAACAGGAAGCTTGCAGAAGGGCAGACGAGGTGGCCCCACTAATTGCTGGCTGACTAAATACCCAAAGACAGGTGAAATTAGCTAATGGGGAAAATGGTTAGTGCTAGCCAATATAGTTTCACAGGGAAAAAAACTTGCTGGGCAGATCTGATTTGACTCCTAAACATGACTCGGGGCAGGTTTGTGAAGACATCTGTACTGTTCACTAGGCTGGATGCATTCAAGATTGCAACGATGCGTGAAGTCCTACACAGTGTGAGAAACGGAGACCAGGACACGGAGAGTTGCCCTGATTCTGTTTCCCAGTAACAGCTTAATAAGAGGTGTAGCAGAAAGAGAAAATACCACTCTTGGGTGCATGATAAGACCAGAATGTGGATCTTACTGTACGTGGTGTGGGTGAGCTGAGTCCTTCATAATGGCTTCCCAGGGTATTGCTAACATTTTAAAAGGGTGTTGCTCATTTGCGCTGTTGTCATTTCATGGGGAGTGTTGCAGAACTTGGGAACACATCATGGGGTGATTCAGCTGGAGCTTATCAAGGTGTGTGGGACATGCTGGTGTTCTTCCACAAGGGGGAAACCACAGGTTCTCTTTAGTCTAGCAGAGAGTTGAACCAGTAAGCAGTCCTGGGGGGTTAAAACCAAATAGAGATGAGACAAACTTTCCGCCAAGCTGCTGGGAGAACCCTTTCCAAGCCATGGGTGGTTGCCCTTGAAGACAAGTTAGCAAGCAAGGTGTTGGGCTCCATGCAGGGCTATCTAGCTGAAAGGTAATGGCTGTGTTGAGTGGAAGACAGAGTGATTTAGTGGTCTTTCCCAGTCTTCGCTGATTGTGAAGCTGTTCTTACAGACACTTTAACCGGTGACACTGGCCTTTGTCAAACAGGGTAAGATGGTCCTGCAGCTTTCCAAGGAGCCGTCGGCACGGCTGCTGAAACATGTCGTCCGCTGTTACCTTCGCCTTTCTGATAACCCCAGGTAAACATTTAAGGAGTTTGGGCAGGGGCTTCTCCCATCTGCTTGGAAGTACAGCTCTTCTTGCCAGTGCCCGCTTGGAGCGAAACTTCCTTGTCTGTCCTTACATCAGCCTTAGCTCAGTGTGGAAAATGTGTTTTTTTTGTTTTTTTTTTTATTGCTAGCCTAAGAAGCTTTTATGGTACATGGTAGAAACTGACTACTTGGAGCTTGGTCAGATTCAGGCTGTGCAGGTTACAGCTGCCTGAGCTCAGGTGTGGCTTGGACTAGGTATGAGGGAAGGACTGAGCTGGAAGGTATGCTGTGCTCTCGCTCTTCTGCATCATGTGGCCTGTTAGCAGTAAAAGTCAGTCAATGAAATTCAGCGTGAAATCAGTTTGTATTTCCTCAGCTGACCTGCAGCTCTGCCCAAAGCTGCTGTGTATGTATTTGTTGTCTGCCTCTTCTGGCATCGCATTGCTCTGACTGAAGGGCATCAGGACACAGGGGTCTGCTCGGTGGGATCTGGTGTGAGGGCTGGGAGCCGTGCTGGTCAGCAGGGTGCCTCGTGCTGCGGTGCTGCTGCTCAGTGGCTTCCTTGGCTGGCCCTGCCACGCAGACCCCCAGGCAAATGAGCGTTGTGTCCCCAGTGGGGTTTGCTCCCCTCTTGCCCCTGTGAGTTTATTTGTTGGGCCCCGTTTCTTGTCTCTTGATGTAGGGCACGTGAAGCTCTCAGGCAGTGCCTTCCTGACCAACTGAAGGACACCACCTTCGCCCAGGTCCTGAAGGATGACACCACCACAAAGCGCTGGCTGGCTCAGCTCGTCAAGAACCTGCAAGAGGGTCAAGTTACTGACCCACGGGGCATCCCTCTTCCTCCGCAATGACTGCTGGGGGAGGTGGGGGACCAGGGAAGAAACAGCTCAGGTTTACAAAGAACCAGGAACAGATGACCTCTTCTGCAACAGACTGGGCACGCCAGCTGGCTTTCAGCCTGCCAGCTTGTTGGACCATCCCACCCGGCCAAAGGGCTGCTCTGTAGCAATGCAGCATGCCTCTGGAGATCGCAACACCAGCAGATGCTGATACTACAGCTTAAAAAAAATCAATAAATATGGCTGTAAAGATCCCCGTCTCTCCAGGAGGCTTGGCTGGCATCTGTCCCTGCATCGACAGGCAGGGGATAGTGCGGATGTCTGCTCTTCCAGCTAGCTCCATCTCCACGCAAGTGGTGTGTGACACAGGGTGTGTGCCATGCCCCTGCGGTTCCTTGTCACTTCTTGTTTACATGTCTGTTTAGATGAGTGAGCTGAGTAAAAGCTGATCCTGTTGTTTTATCCCCTGTTAAGGCTGCTGCTCAGCTGCAGGTAGCCTGGGGACAGCTTTCTTCCCTGCAAGCACATCCTTGCTCCTGGCTGTGCATCCGGCTGGCACAGCAAGCTGCTTTTTTCCTTTTCCTTGGCATGAAGGCAGTGGCTGGAGCTGGGCCGTTGTGCTTGCCCCAGGAGGAGGGGTAGATTACTTGCGATGAACCCATGCGTCATCAGCTTGGTTCCCAGGGCCCTGGGGGAGGAGAAGACAGCAGGACTGCGGTTCTTGCGCTGTAAATAGTGCACTTCCTCAGCACCCACAGCTATCGACGCAGTGCTGACCAGCGGCCAGGGGGCTGATGCGTGCTGGCTGCTGATCTGGCAGAGCTCTCGCCCAGCAGGGCTGCTGACCGGCCTATCAAACAGAGCTCAGCGTTAGGGAACCGGCCTCGCTGTGGTCCGCAGGCTGCCCACGGACGATCCCCTGCTGCAGGACGGCTGGGAGCTATGTCCTGTGGGCCCCAGGTACGCCAGCTCCCGCGTCCACCACTGCCTGCTGGGCATCTCTCAGTCCTGACTCCCTCCCCTTGCCTCCCAGCTCATCTCTGCCAGCCGAATGCATCCATTTCAGCTTTCAAACCTGCCTTGGCGTCTGCCTCGGCCCCACCGCAATTAAACTGTCTGGACCGGCAGCCACTTACCTGCCTTCCCTGCGCGGAGGAGTTAGCGCGGCCATGCCAGGGAGGGCTCTTGGAGCTGAGGAGCTCCTGGGCTGTGCTGCAGCAGCTGGCTCTGCTGGCATTTGGCTGCAGGCAGGCCTGGGCAGCTACTCATCCTCCCCCTCCAGCAGCCCATTTTTGCTGATCATCCGCAACGTTGTGCCAACAGTGTCTTAAATCCCATCTGGTTTCCCCTCCCTCCTCCCAGCCTTGCGTAACAAGGGCAGAGCACAGCCTCTTCCTTGCCCTGGGGTCCCGTTTTATAACCATTGCCGCCTTCTTTCCCTCCCCTCCCGCCCTGACCTTGACGGGGTGTGAAAATGCTTCTGTTTTTGTAAGTTCAGATTAATAAATAATAAAACCCCAGCCAGCACAGATTGCTCCCGGTCTGGTCTCTTGGGGAGGGCAGCAGCGGGAGGGCTCGGTGTGGGTAGGAGGAAGGAGAGCCGTGGGTGCTTGTGGCCTTCCCCCCGGTGGGACCTGGCTGTGTGACCGCGCTGTCTGCAGGAGCAAGGGCTCCGCCGCAGCCTCCCCATCGCTGCGAGAAGGTAACGCGGCCGGGGTGCCGAAGCCGGGGCGCGGGGCAGGGGCTGCTGCTCGGTCCCGCTCTGCTTTGCAGCCGCTCTCGGGCACACGCTGCTACCCTTGCCCAGGGCGGGGGCCTGGCAGAGCCGCTGCTGAGCCGGGGCAGGGGAGGAGATGCGGGGGGGGCCCAGGACGGGGTGAGACCAGGGCTCCCCGGGCGGCCCCCCCCGGCGGGGCAGGTCGGCTCTGCGGGTCAGGGCTGCCCTGGCCCCGCTGCACGGCCCAGAGGCGGCTTCAGCCTGCGTTGGCACCCCAGTCTCGTCCCCGGGAAGTTCGGGCGCTGCTCCGCCGCAGCCCTTGCACCGCAATCCGCCTGCCTGACCTGCACCTGCGCGGCGGGGTCGTCCGGGGGCCCCGGGGTGCTGGGGCCCTGCCCTGCCCTGCCCTGCCCTGCGCTGCCGCTTTGGGGCTGCTGCGGGGCATCCCGCACCCCCCCC
>VXAL01005403.1:0-16831 GCA_013399475.1 Chauna torquata | reverse complement strand
TGAGTAGAAGGAGAGATGGTTGGGAGGACAGATGTCTGTGGGCAGTGCCCCCTGCCCTGCGGTCCTTGTCCCCCACAGACAGACCTCCCCTCCCTCTGCCCCAGTCTCCATCAGCGATGTGGAGACGGTGCGGGAAGGGCACCAGTCGGAGGTGCTGCAGAGCCTGGCCGAGGAGTTCCCCGCCGAGCGCTGCTTCACCATCGTCTTCTACGGCCGCCGGGGCAACCTGGACCTCATCGCTGGCTCAGCGGAGGAGGCGCGGTGCTGGGTCCAGGGCCTGCGCCAACTCATCGAGGTGGCCACCAGCATGGACCAGAGGGAGAGGATAGACCAATATCCTTCCCACGGGCACCGCTCTGCCCTTCTCACCCAGTCCTCCCCCAGGCCCTGCGTCTCCAGCCTTGCCCCAGCATGTGCTTAGCTTTTATGGGTCTCACTGTCTGCATCAGGGCAGGGAGAGCCCACAGCAAACGGAAAAGATTCGGTGCTCCCCAGCTCCCTCTCTCGTAGCCAAGGTCCTTTCCCTTAACATCTGTCCTGGTTTCTCGCACGTGGATTCGTGACTGGTTCCAGAAAGCTGACAAGAATAAGGATGGGCGCATGAACTTCAAGGAGGCGCAGCGTCTCCTCAAGATGATGAACGTGGACATGAACGAGGACCATGCCCTGCGGCTCTTCCAGGTAAACACCACACCTGAGGGGCTGGATGGGCTGGAGTGGGCTGCACAACACCGCTACAGAAGGATGTGATTCCGTCCTTCCGTCCTTCCTCCCTCCCTTCCCTCACCTACCTGTTCACCCAAACATCCATCTGTTCGTTTATCTGAACCCAACCAGCCAGCTCTCCGTCCCTCCCACCATCCCTCATTTCCTCCATTTGTCCATCTCTGCATCCATCTCTCCATCCACGAATCCGTTCATTTATCTGCCCACCCAACCAGCCCTCCGTCCATCCATCCACGTGTCCGTCCATCCATCCGTCTGTCCATCCATCCGTTTATGCATTGGTTGGTGTCACCACCGCTGTTGGTGCAGAGTCCCTGTGCCCTCTGCTGGGCGTGGGTGAGCCCGCCGTGGTGCTGGGGCAGCCGGGCGCCCCGCATTGCCCGGGCAGGGCGCTGAGCGAGCTCCCTTGCAGGCTGCCGACAAGTCAGAGTCGGGGACGCTGGAAGGAGAGGAGTTCGTGCTCTTCTACAAAGCCCTCACGGAGCGCGAGGAGGTGCTGAGCCTCTTCCAGGACTTCTCTGAGGATGGGAAGAAGCTGACACTGCTGGAGATGGTGGATTTCCTGCGGCAGGAGCAGCTGGAGGACGAGGGCACGGAGGAGCTCGCCATGGAGCTCATCGACAAGCACGAGCCATCGGAGACAGGTGAGAGCCCGGAAAACTGCTGCGCTGTGCACTGCTGCACTGGGGAAAGGAGAGGACTGAGACACCCCCAGCCCCGTCCTGGGCTCACTGCTGCCCTCGTGGGATCTGGGTGCAGTTCCCTCTTTTTTGGTCCATTCTTCTGGGGGAGGTTGGCCAGCCACGGGGTGCAAGGTCCAGCTTTGGGGCCCACTGCCCACCTCCCCAGGGCTGTAGCCCCGGGCACCCCCATCGCTCCTCGTGCCCCAGCTTGTCCAGGATGCCAGGAGCCACCAGCAGCCCCGTTTGCCCCAAGCCTGTTCCCCTGGGTCCCCGGCTGTGGTTGAGCCTCCCCGTCTGCCCGCAGCCAGGGCTCGCCACGCGCTGAGTGCCGACGGGTTCCTCATGTACCTCTGCTCCCCGGAGGGCTCCATCTTCAACCCCCGGCACCAGGTGCTGTGGCAGGACATGACCCAGCCGCTCTGCCACTACTTCATCTCCTCCTCTCACAACACCTACCTGATAGAGGACCAGATCCGGGGCCAGAGCAGCATCGAGGGCTACATCAGGTAATGGGCTGCTCCTTCCCACCCATCTCCAGGACCCCCAGTGCCATGCCCTGGGCAGCCCCATGGGGCAAATCCAGCAAGAGGAGAAGCTCCTTTGGCTGAGAGCTGGTGCTGGGCCTTGGGCACCCATCACTCATCCACCTACGCATGGATTTCCCCATCCATCCATCCATCCATCCCTAGAAGGGTGTCCCCACCCCGGCAGTTGTCCCCTGGTCCCGCAGAGGTGACACCACAGCCAGAGGGAGGGCAGGGGACTGGTGCCTTGGCTGGGCACTTGGTACCGGGGTGACCGCCCACATGTAGGGCTCTGAAACGGGGCTGCCGCTGCCTGGAGGTGGATTGCTGGGACGGGCCGAACGGGGAGCCCATGGTGTACCACGGCCACACCTTCACCTCCAAGATCCCCTTCAGGGAGGTGGTGAGCACCCTGGGGAAGTACGCCTTCCAGGTAGGGCGCTGGGAGTCCCGGGTGGCCCTCGGTGGGGCTGGGGTGTGTGGCTGCGATGAGGGGCAGCGGTGGGGCTCTGGAGGGGCAGCAGTGCTGGGGTCATGCCGTGGTGAGGATGGTGGCCGTGGCCGTTCCCTGGGGACAGCAGTGAGGGGACTGAGCCACAGCCCTGTGCTGTGCCAAGCTGGGGACTGATCTGCTGAGGTGCAGGGGTGAGATGGGGCTTGGGGGATGCTGGGGGGCACCGGGGGTGGATGGAGGGAGGTGAAGGTCTCAGGGGGATACGAGGGCACGGTGGGCTCCTTCCTGGTACTGGTGACACCTGGGCAAAGCCCTGGTGAGAGCTTGCAGCTCTCCCCAGCCTCACCGAGGCTGATCTCTGGCCATGCAGCTGAGCTGTGCTGCCCTTCAGAGCATCCCCTCAGTGGTGGCTTTTTTCGCCCTGTCCCCCCCACCTCTGCTGCTCATGCCGGTGCCGTGGGGACAGGAGCATTTGCACATTGCTCCCCAGGCCTCTGACTACCCGGTGATCCTGTCCCTGGAGAACCACTGCAGCGTGGAGCAGCAAGAGGTCCTGGCCCAGCAGCTCAAGGACATCCTGGGGGAGCAGCTCCTCACTGCCACCACCGATGGGCGCGTCCCCACCCAGCTCCCATCCCCGGAGGTAGGGGCAGAGCGCGGCTGCGCTGGGCATCGCTGTCCTGCCCGGGAGTGGGACGGGGAGGTGGCCCTGCTGTCCCCCACCAGTCCTCCTCCTCCTGGGAACAGGAGGCTTTCCCAGAGCACCCAGGAGTGCTGGGGACTTCCTAGACCAGAGAAAAGGCCACCCCAGCCCCAGCGTTGTCCTGTTCTGATGGAGGAGTGGAGAGGTACATGGGGACCTTGGGGACACTGTGTGCTCACACTCACAGGAGTCTGTCCCCAGGGTGGTCTCCCCATGCCCTGCAGAGCCGGAGCAGGATATAGCCCCCCCTACCCCATCCCCTCTGAGACGCCGAAGGGAGCTGGCGGTGCTGGTCCCTGGTACTGTGGGGTCCCAGGGGACAGCGCAGGGTCCCATGGAAGAGATGGGAGCCCAGCACCCCAGGTCCCCACCTCTCCATCCCTGACCCTGCAGGAGCTGAAGCACAAGATCCTGCTGAAGGGGAAGAAGATCGGGCGGCTGGAAGCCGTGCTGGACGGGCTGGGGGATGAGGCGCCCGATCTGTCCGACGATGACAATGGGGCAGAGGCAGAGGAGGAGAAGCGGAGGATGAAGGTAAGTGGCCTGGACTGGGGACCGGCTGGGAGTGCTGAGCCCCTGGACACATCTACAGGTCATGGTGACACCGTGGTCCCAAAGGGAGAGGCGGGGCCTGCAGGGGACATCACCAGGCAGGGGCACGGACATTTCTGCCCTGGCCATGCCAGCACCCTCTTTGCACCCTGTGGTGGCACCGTGCCGGGGGTCCCCTGCCTGCTCCGTTCCTGTGGGGCTGGTGGACCTGATGTGGCTCTGCCTTGCAGAAGGACAAGGAGAGCCTGGCACAGGCGTTGTCCGACTGCGTCGTCTACTGCAAGAGCGTGTCCTTCCGGGGCTTCCAGGAGGCCCGCAGCCATTCCCGGCCCTCCGAGATCTCCTCCCTCGCTGAGGCCAAGGCCAGGAAGCTCATCCGTGATGCGGGTGAGGTGGAGGGGGCAGCAGCATGTGGGGAGTGGGCCAGGGTGGAGGGGCAGGTGGCTTCCTGGGTGTAGGACGAGAGCCTCCAGACACTGGGTTTCCTCCCTGTCTGGGAGAAGGAGGGCCCAGCAGGGCTGTAACTGAGGTGCTTGGCTCTGGCAGGGGAGCGGGGTTTGTTGGGTTAGAACGTGCGGTGGGGCACCTGGGTTCCTTGGAGGGAAGAATGGACGGGTGGGTGGACGGGCAAGCGGATGGGCAGGACATGGTCTGGGTGGCTGTGCCCGCCAAGCGATGACCTCATGAGCGGCCCATCCCTAGGGAATGAGTTTGTCCGCCACAATGCCTGGCAGCTGACACGCATCTACCCCAGCGGGATGCGGACCGACTCCTCCAACTACAGCCCCCAGGAGATGTGGAATGCGGGGTGCCAGATCGGTACGGCCTGGGGGCGTCAGGGCTGCGGGCTGGGGAGAAGCCGTGAGTCCCACGTCAAGTGGCACCATCAACACCCGTCTTGGTGCCAGCGACAACCCAGGCTGGTGCCAGGTCTGGCTGCAGCTCTTGCCTTGCCTTGGGGAGCCCAGGGGTACCTGGGCACCAGTGCCTTGTCCCCTGTGTGGCCCCGCATCTCTGGCCGTGGGGGCGGGCTGGTTCTCAGCTCCAAGCAGGGCACGGTGTCTCCAAGCTGCCCTGTGCCATCCTGAACCGTTTCCTGGCCACTTTCCCCTAGTGGCCCTGAACTTCCAGACCGCTGGCACGGAGATGGACCTGTGTGACGGGCTCTTCAGCCAGAACGGCCGCTGTGGCTACGTGCTCAAACCGCCCTTCATGAGGGACGAGGGGACCCTCTTCAACCCCAGTGACCCTAGCACCCGGGAGGGCCCTGGCCCCATCACCCTGACAATCCGGGTATGGGCTGGGGAGGGACCCTGGGGAGCTGTGCCGGTGTGCGGGGCTCTCTTGCTCCCAGCTGGGTGGAGACCATCCTGGGGGTCCCTGCCCTTTCGTGCAGGTGATCAGCGGGCAGCAGCTGCCCAAGGTGGCCAACAGCAAGGACGGAGCCATCATTGACCCGCTGGTACGCGTGGAGATCCACGGGGTGCCCGCGGACCAGGCGCACCAGGAGACCAAGTACATCGAGAACAACGGTGAGCCCCACCGCGGTACAGGGACCTGCTGTGCCCGGCCCTGCCCTGTCCCTGCCCTCCATCACCCACGCTCCCTTCCCAGGGTTTAACCCCCGCTGGGACGAGACCCTCCAGTTCCAGCTCCACGTGCCCGAGCTGGCCCTCGTCCGCTTCGTGGTGGAGGATTACGACAAGACGTCCAGGAATGACTTCGTGGGACAGTTCACCCTAGCCTTTGCCAACATCAAACCCGGTGAGCGATCGCTGCCCAGTGGTGCAGGGGTCCAGGGGGCTCAGCTGGGTGCTAGAGAGCGGGGTGGTCAACCACAGCCTTGCTGTCCCTGCTGTAGGCTACCGCCACATCCATCTCCTCTCCAAGGATGGCACCAGCATCCCGCCCTCCTCGCTCTTCGTCCACATCCGCATCACCGAGCCGCCTGGCCCGGAGCAGGACTGAGCCCGCGGTGCCTTTGGGACCAGGATGGAAGCCATAGGGCCGGCCCGGTTCTGGCCCCATGCGGCTGGGGCCACGGAGCCGACCGCAGCACCCTCTAGTCGATCCGTTTGTGTCGTCCCTGTGTCATCGTTGCTGCTGTGCCCCTGTTTGCAGTGGCCTCCAGGGGCTGGGAAAAGGCACTGATGTCTCACCCCAAACCACGCCAGGTTTGGGATGCTGCCTCCCGCCCTCCCTTCCCAGGCACTTGCATGGGGTCTGTGCTGGTGTGTGCCCCCCACGTACAGCTGGCCCCAGCAGGCTCAGCCACGGGGAGGAGGAGAGCTGGTGCACTGCGTCCCGGCTCTGCCAGGTGGGCTGGTCCCCCCAGCCAGGGGAAGCAAGGCCGGAGCCAAGCAAACCCCAGGGCTGGGCAGAGCTGGGAGAGGAGCTGGTCTTCGCTGCCCCCCCCGACCCTGCAGAGCCCAGTCAGAGCCCCTGGCCCCCACAGCCCCAGGGATGCTCCTGGCCAGCATCACGTTGTTAACCCTTGCCGTGTCCTTTCTATGTAAGCAACCTAATAAATTGTTCAGTGACAGGCAGACACACGTCTGCGTGCAGTGGTGTTGGGGACAGGGATCAGGGCTTGTGCTCTCTCCCCACAGGCGCTGCCCCTGGCTGTGTGAACCTGCTCCAGGGCCTTGGGGCACCCAAGAGCATCACTCACTGCAGCCAATGAAGCAGGGGGAAAGCAGGGCTGGTGCAGCATCGCAGCAGGGCATCCTGAGGGGAAGAGCTGAGCACAACCCCCACTCATATTCAGGGTTTCATGCACACTATGCCTCTGCTGTGCAAGCACTAGAGCCTGCTCTGCACCCCATCAGTGTCCTGATGAGATGTGGCTGCTGCCTTGGGGTGCGGGATGGGGTTTTGGCCCTGCCCTGCATAACTGCACAAACCCCAGGGCCTGGTCCTAGCCTGACTGAGGTGTCCCATGCTGCCACATGCACAAAGAGGGGCTTCCAGTTGGAGTTATCCAACACCTTACAGCACCCTAGTCCCCACTGCAGCCAGGAGGACCCGAAACACCCCAGAAAAACAGGATTAAAAGGAGCCGAGAGATTCCTTTTATACAGCCGCATATTTTACATCCCATATACATATATGCCTATACACACGCATACACATCTCCGTAGCAGCCAGACTCAGCCTCACTGCGAGGCGCTGTCCTTCTCCATGGGGCACACTCCTTCCTGCTCCGGCACGGGGGACCCTGTGGCTGGGCTCTCCCTCTGCACAGCGTGGAGGTGGACGGTGGGTGTGCTGGGGTCCTTGCCCACCCCCTGACTGGGGTCACCAGCCCCGCGCTCGGGGTGGTGCCGCTGGATGTGTTTGATGACCTGGAACTTCTGCTTGGCCTTGTAGGGGCAGTAGCGGCAGAAGAAGGGGTGCTCGTTGGTGTGGGTGAGGTAATGGTGGCGCAGGCCGGCCGCCCAGCGGAAAGCCCGCCCGCAGGCGTTGCAGACATACGGCTTCTCCTCGCTGTGCTTCTTCAGGTGGGTCTTGAGGAGGAAGCGGGTCTTGAAGGCCTTGCCACACTGCTCGCAGATGAAGGAGCGGGCCTCCCGGTGCCGTGTCTCCTTGTGTACCCGCAGCGCGTCCGCCCGGTTGGTGCAATACTCGCACTCGTCACAGCGGTATGGCTTCAGCCCTGTGGCGATGGGGCTGGGGCTGGGACCACTGCCTCCATCCCACAGCCCCTGTGCAGGTCTCACCATCCCCGGGGACCCTCCCTACACCCCATCCTTGGCGCTGGGAAGGTACAGCTCGCCTGCACCCCTGCAGGCACCCTGAGACCCCCCCCCATTTCCAAGGCACCACATGATCCTCGGGGTCTGTATCACCCCACCTTTCCTCCCACCGACTTCCCACCACTGGGGTGAAGCTCCAGGGCACTGTCACCAACCCATCAGCGTGTGGGGGTGTGCTGAGCCGCGTCTGCTGAGTGTCTGGCCACCACCTCCCACTGGGCCACTGGTACTGACAGAAGCGCAGAGCTGGGGTCTGCGCAGCCCCATGGCCCTCCCTTGCCAGCAGAGCTGGGGGTGCCCCACAGCCACACTCACCCGTGTGCTTCGTCATGTGGTACTTGAGCTGATTCACCCACTTGCACTTGTAGCCGCAGTCCGGGCAGAGGTATTTCCGCTCCTCCTTGTGGATCCGCATGTGGTACTGGGCAGAGGGACACAGAGGGCATGGTCAGGATGAGGCCATGCCACCTGCCCTGGGGGCATGCTGGGCTCTGGGATGCCAGCAAGGGGCTCACGGGCAGGTCTGACATCTCAGAAACTGCGAGTGGCCAGAAGGGCTATCTGACTAGCCTGACTATGGGGGGTTCCATACGGGTCAGGATGAGACCCTGGTACTGCTGAGCTTGCTCTGTCCCAGTCTACGGAGGGCACAGGCTTTGCCCTAAATGCCAGACTAGAAAGAAAAGTCCAGGTTAAAAAACAGCCCGACAGAGCCAGCCCTGAGCAGAGTACCTCACGGCAGCCTCACCCAGGCAGCCCCAGAGGGCTCCAGCACAGCCTGGCCATTAAAAACAGTCGATACTTCTTTTAGCAGTGACAGGCCATTTTCCTTCCATTACCCTACGCCTGGCTTCTTGTTCTAGGAAAGGCCCTTTACCATGTGGGAGGATGAAAGTCACCTACAAAGCAGAGCAGAAAGAACATGCAGCCGCTGTCCCCCACTGCCACACTGCCCTGCACAGGTACCATCTCCAGAAACGAGGGCAGGGACTGACTCTGCTCGCAGGGAACCTGAGCTTGCCCTGCCGCATGCCTAACTGGCAACACAGGGCATGCTGCGAGCCAGCGGGCAGCCACACTTGGCTTGCAGTGGTGCAAGGCTGCCCCGAGATGGGGGCATGGCCACGTGCACCCAGATGTCACTAGCGATGTCAGCAGGGTGAGAAGTGAGCTCAGCCCGGTGCCCATATTCCTGCTTTGCTACAAATCCCTCTGCCCCTTTATTTGCAACAGCAGGAAGCAGGGTTTAGGACAGAAACATATTGTAGCCACAGGAGTTTTTTCTGCTTGTCTATTACTCCCATACAAAACACAGGGAAGAGAGAGGAGGTCAAAACTTCCCCCTGGGAGTTTCTTCTTGTTCCCCAAATCTCCATGTCTGCATCCCCGCAACCCACACAAACGCAGCAGGCTGTATCCCCCCATCCTGAAGCAGGGCTCTCACCTTGAGACGTGAGGGGTCGGCACAGGCATATTTGCAGAGGTGGCACTTGTAGGGCTTCTCGCCAGTGTGGATGCGGATGTGCCACGTGATCTTCTGCCTGTTCTTGGTGGTGTACTCACAGTCCGAGCACTTGTACACGCGGGTGCCCCCATGGCCCTTCATGTGCTGGTCGAAGACAAGCTGGTGGCGGCAGGCAAAGTCGCAGAAGGGGCACTGCAGGGGTTTGTCCTGGGGGGCAGCCGGCTCGTGGCTGTCCATGTAATGCCGCACCAGCTGCTGCCGTTCCTTGGCAGCAAAGCTGCACAGCTCGCAGCGGTGGCTGAAATGCTGCTTCTTGTGCTCCTCCAGAGCATCCCGGGTGGGAAAGGTCTCCTTGCAGGTGCCACACTCCAGATGTGGGTGCTGCTTCTGCACGTGGCACTTGAGCGTGGCCTCGCTGTGGCACACGAAGCCGCAGCGTGGGCAGCCGTAGGACACCTTCTCCTCATGCCGCCGCAGGACGTGCTGCTTGAGGGCCGTCTCGGAGCTGAAGCGAGCCTCGCAGCGGGAGCAGCCAAAGTTGAGCTCTCCGCGGTGGCAGCTGTTGACGTGGCGGGTGATGTCGTTCTGCAGGTAGCTGCTGTAGTCGCAGAGCGGGCAGAAGTGGGTGGGCGTCTTCTCGTGCACCCGCAGGCGGTGGATGCGCAGCTTGGAGTTGGTGCCGAAGGTCTGGCTGCAGATGCCGCAGGCGATGCGTCCCACACCAGTGTGCAGGGACTGGTGGGCCTCCAGGCGGTACCGCCGCGTGGTGCTGAACTCGCAGTAGCGGCACTTGTGCGGCTTCACCCCCTCGTGCTTGATGCGCACGTGCTGCCGCAGGCAGCGGGCCTGCTTGCAGGTGAACTCGCACTGGCGGCACTGCAGCTGCGGCCGCTTGCTGTAGTGCTTGCGGTGCAGCTTGCGGTGCAGCCTCAGGGCTTTGGCCACCTTGGAGGTGAAGGGGCAGGAGGCGCAGCGAAACTCACCCAGTGCCACGCAGCCCCTCTTCTTGTGCGTCTTCATGGCCCGCTCCTGGTGGCAGGTGAAGGGGCAGGTGGGGCAGGAGAAACGCCTCCTCTTGGGCAGCGTGGCTTTCAGGGTGGCTGTGTCCGGCAGGGGCTTGCCGGCCTGGCCTGTCTCGATGCTGGCCAAGTCTCCCTTGGGGGGCTGGGTGCTTTGGGGTCTGTCCTCCTCGGGATGTGTGAGGTGCTTCTCAGCACGGTGGCTCTTCAGGGCCCGCTGGGAGCGAAAGGCCTCAGGGCACAGTGAGCACCAGAACTGCTCCAGGCTCCGGCACCCGTCCTCCACGTGGGAGGTGATGGTGGAGACGCGGGAGCACACGAAGGAGCAGGCGTTGCAGTGCAGCTTCCCTCCCTCCAGCCGGTATTTCTCGGAGGGCTTCCCAGGCTGGGAGGGACAAGCGGCTCCACTTGGCTCAGCCCCATCCCCTTGCTGCGAAGGCTCTTCTGCCACCTCTGTGCTGTCACCCGGGAGGGACTTCTCAGGGAAAGGACAGCCTGACGCCTGTTCCCCAACCACGGGACCATCTGATGCCTGCATTTTATCAGGCATCAGTTCAGCTTCCCAGGGGGGCTCAAGATGTCCAGACTCCTCCAAGCCTCCCCTGTCGCTCTCTGCCATTTCCGTACCATTATCACCTACCTGGCTGGCAGGTTGGTGCAACCCAGGTGGCTCCTGAACAGCCAGTTTGAGGATCTTGTTCTTCTTCAGGAGGACCGGGCACTTTTTGAGGAGGTGGGTGTTGAGCCCCCTTTGCTGCTTAAAGATGGCGCCGCACTCGCAGCACACGAACGGGGGCCGGGGGCTCTGGCAGCTGGCTTTGGAGTGCAGGGACATGGACTTCTCCTTCCGTGTGATATACGAGCATTTCTCACACTTGAAGATCTGGCTCTCTGACTGCACCACCAGCATCTGCACCCTGCCCTCCAGCACCAGCGTCTCTGCCTGCTCCTTGTCCTGCTTCCGCAGCGCCTTCAGCACCGACTCCGAACTGCTCCTGGTGTCATCACTGGAGGTGGCCGCATCCTCTGGGACAGGTGGGTGGCTCTCCTCAGTTGTCTTCAGTACGCTGAGCCAGGCCTCCGGCAGCTCAGCTTGACCGGTCTCTCTCATCTCCGTGTCTGTGATCAGCTTGCGGTGGTCTGAACGTGACCCATCATGGTGGCCTGTGGCCTCCCTTATGGTGTCTGTTTCCTGGCTGACACCTGCTGCTATGCTGCCCTCCAGCCTCACCGCCCCATCCTCATGTACGTCTGCCTCCTCTTCCTTGTAGTCCGGGATGTCTTCAAGCGCATTGTCATTGTCCTCCAAGCCAAGGTCATCCCGGGAACCTAGCATCTCATAGGCTGCAGGAGGCTCCTTGCAGGACAGCACTTCCACGCTCTCTGGCTGCACCGTGCAGGCATCTCCAGTCAAACGCTCCAGGATGGGGTCAGATGAGACATTCAGTGTCTCTAAGTGCAATGTGCAGCTCTCTGCCGCATCCCCAGAAGTGGGGAGCTCAGCTGAACCCGTGGCAGCATCACTCCGCATGCAGTCATCGCCAGTGACCGAGCAGCTCTGCTCCCCCTCGCCCATAGCTCTCTGCGCCTTGCTGCTGCCCTCTGGCAGAGCAGTGTCCTGCCCAAGAAGGGGCACCAGGAACACTTGCTGGTAGCCCTCCTTCCCCTGGGACTCCGGCTGGGATGGCTTTGCCTTTGCCCACTGCTCCTTGCCAGAGAGGGGGGAGCTGGCATCCACACGCAGGGCTGCACCGAGCTCATAGCCAAGCAGTGCCTCGGATGAGCTGATCTCCAGCTCCTTGCTGGCATAGTTTTCCAGCCAGTCCTTGTCGCCAGGCACGTAGCCGTGAATCTTGCGCTTGTGGAAGAAGAGGCTGGTGTTGCTGAAGGTGCAATAAGAACAGAGGGCGCAGCGAAACTCCTTTTGCTTGGTGTGCTTGCAGTTCTCATGGTTCAGTAGTGCCTGCTTGTACTTGGTCTGGTAGGCACAGTACTGGCACTGGAAGATGGGCACCTGGTAGTTCTGCGAGTGCTTCGCCTGCATGTGCTTCTGCAGCTCATACTTGCGCTTGCAGGCAAAACCACACACCTCGCAGATCAGACTTTTGCCCTGGTGCCGTAGCTTATGGCTGCTCAGCTGGTCAGCACGGTGGCACCGGTACGAGCACTGGTTGCATTGGTACCTGTGGGGAAAACAGAATCGGTCAGGCAATGCGGGGAACTGGGGCAGGCTGAGCCCCGTTGGACACATGGAGCTCTGCTTCCCCGTCCCAGAAACATGGGGAAGGGGTACTGTTTGGTTTGCTGGATCTGACCTTCGCAGTCCAGGCAGCTCTAACCATAAGCAATTCCTCCCTGTTGCATCCCTTGGCACTGCTGGTGCTTTACATCCCCAGCCTGGGGACAGGAGATAAAAGTCTCTGGGTGTCCCAGAAAGAGACCATGTCAGCCCCATACACGCGCTTCACACCAGCAGCACCTCCAGCATCTGTGGAGGCAGACTAGACCCAAAGGATAGTAAGGTGATAATATAGGAGTAAAAACACATTTTGGCAGAGTTCTGCACAAGCCCAAGCTGGTCTTGGCCCATGAACATCAGCAGAGCGCATGAACCCAAGCTCAGAGCTGCACTAACGTGGTGGTGGCACCGAGACACCAGAGAAAGCTTTGCCTCCACAGCACCATGCTGGCAACAACCTGCAAGCTCAAAGACTGCATTTGTCATGTTCCAGACACAGCAGGCAGTAGCCATCCCCAGGCATGAGGGAGTCTTGGGCATGATGCAGCCCTGAGCAGCAGACTCCTGGACCAGGATTTGGGGAGCCCTAACAATGCTGCCAGGCCAGCCAGCCTGGGGGCAGTACCGGAGATCACCGGTGTGCTTGCGCATGTGGACGTTCAGGTAGTGCTTCCACTTGGTGATGTATCCGCACTCGGTGCACATGAAGTTCTTGTCGTTGGAGTGGGTCAGCATGTGCTTGGACAGGTAGCTCATATCTCGGCATGTGAAGTCACACAGCTCACACTTATGAGGTTTCTCTCCTACAGAGGACACAGAAACATTCTCAGTACGATGGCCAGATAAGGCAGCCTCCCACTGTGGGGAAATCAGCTCAGCAGGAGCTTGGGGTAACAGCAGTGATGGGGACAGGTCATGACTTCAGCCAAACGACACTGAGGACTGGTGGGTGGCAGAGCCATTGACGGGACCCAGGAATCCTGACCCAGCCCTCCCTGACCCCCAGAGCCAGCACAAACCCACGTCCCAGCTCGGCTTCAGGAGCCCCACAGCAGACACCCACCCGTGTGCAGCAGCATGTGCCGGATGAGCACCCGCTTGTGTGCGGTGGCAAAGGCACACTCGGTGCACTTGTGGATCTTCTCATTGGCGTGCATCTTGCCCACATGGTCGTGAAACTCCACAGGGTTGAAGGTGGCATAGGGGCAGAAGCTGCACCGGAGCTGCTCGCTGCCCGGGTGCCCCTGCTTTTTGTGCTTGCGGAAAACGTGCTTGTTGGAGCAGATGAAGTCACACTGCTGGCAATGGAAGGCATAGTGGGTTTTCCGGTGAGCCTCCATGGCCTCAGCCGTGCCAAAGAGCAGCGAGCAGGCGTGGTACTTGCACTCCACCGCCTTGATGCCGTGAGCATCCTTGAGGTGGCGGACAAACTCCTTCCGGTCTTCTGCACAGTAGTCACAGCCCCCCTGGAAGCAGCTCAGCCTCTTGGGCTCGGCTTTGTGAGTCTTCAAGTGCTCTTTGAGGGCCTGGCTGAGGCGAAATTTCTCCTTGCAGACAGGGCAGGAGTAGACGTCGGAGTAGAAGTTGGAGATGTCCTCGTGCATGCTGGCCATGTGGCGGTTGAGGGCGTTCTTCTCCACCGAGCTGTAGTGGCAGAGTGGGCAGCGGTGGGCCTTCTCACCCGTCTCCCGCATCATGTGGATCTTCAGCTTGCTTTTGCTGGTGAAGTACTTGTGGCAGTTGGGGCACTGCAGGCTGGGGTCGGGGAAGTGCAAGTGGAGGTGCTCCACCAGGTGTGTCCGCTTCTTGAAGCACCGCTTGCACTCAGGACACATGTGGGTCTTGTAGAGGTACTCAGAGCCCTCTGCAATGTCCCCTGTGAGAGCAGAGGAGCCGTCAGCAAGGACAAGATGGAGAACACGAGCACAGGCAGATGTTCCCTCCCTGATCCCGCTGTGCTAGGGCGAGGGTTTATCACATACACAGTCACGCAGCAGCCAGGTACCTACCTGAAGGGATGGTCCCCATCCCAACCCACCAGCATGGTTTGGGTGGGCTCTTTCCAGCTCACCACTGGCAAAAATGATCCAGCACAGCCTAAATCAGACCTGCCCACATCTCCCTGCTCCCCAAAGCCAGGCAGCCCCCTGCTTCTGCCTGAGCCTGGCAGCAGCCGGGGATGGGCAACAGGAGAGAAGGGACGTGCTTCCACGGGCAAAGGATGCAGGAAGCAGTACACTGGTAAGTGCAGGAGATGTGCGCACAGGGGCTGCTGGAAGGCATGGGACCCCCCCAGACCCACCCTAGGTTGTGCTGCTTGTTCATAAACAAAAGGCTTGAGCAGCTCCCAGCACGGCCCCACGATCGTACCTTTGAAGTACTGCACCCGGGGCACCTTGGCTTTCTCAGCAGCCTCCTTCCTATCCTCTTTGGCCTCGCCTTCACGGAGGCTCTCTCCATTCTCCAGCAACTCTTCCCCACCACTGTCTGAGTCCTCTTCTCCAGCCAATGCTTTCAGCTCCTCCAAGGAGCCATCCCTGGTGCCTGAGGGCTTTGCTGGCCTGGTTTCTTCTGCTGTGGCTTCCCAGCCAGGGTGGCAATTCTGTGCCTCCTCCCGCCCTTCTGCTTCAGGGGGGAAAGACAGGGATCGTCACATTGCGGGTGGCAGGCAACCACCACCCCTCACCTGCCCACACGTGGAAAGCCGCCTGGCTGAGATGGGGGCACAAACCGTGCTGCAGCAAGGAGGGCCGCTGGACTGCAGGGCTCCCAGCCCTCCAGTGGCACAGCCTTGCCCCCAACTCCTCCCAGTTGCAACTGGGACACATGGACACAGCCAACCCCTACAGCACCCACAGGCTCCAACCCCTGACCCAGCCTGGGTCTCTGCTGAACCCAGCTGTACCTGCTGGCAGGATGCAGCACTGTTTGAGGGGGACTGAGCCAGGGGTGCTGCCTGCTGCAGGTGTTTCAGCAGCGTGACTCTTCCTGTGCTGCCAGAAGAGCTTGGCATTGGCTGTGACGAAGTCGCAATGGCCACAGTGGAAGGGGAAGTGGGTGCGGTGGTGCTGCTCCATGGCTGGGCGGCTGGGGAAGAGCAGGGGGCAGGCTCTGTAGGCGCAGGACACAGGGGAAGCTCCGTGCAGGCGGCACAAGTGGCTGCGCAGTTGCTTGCGGTCCTCTGTGGCGAAGCAGCAGTCCTTCTCGGGGCAGGGCAGGGCTCCCTGTGGGCCGCGGTGGGTCTTGAAGTGCTCCTTGAGCTCACCAGGCTGTGTGAACGCCTCCTGGCAGATGGGGCACAGCAGGCGCTCGGGAGCAGAGCGCTCTGGCACGCTTGCTGCCAGCAGCCCCAAGCCCTCTGACTTGCTCTGGCCCTTGCTGGCAGGTGCCGGCAGCACCCCAGGGAGCTCCAGGTGCTCTGGCGGCGGCAGCAGCAGGCACTGGTGCTGGGACAGCAGGGAGACCTCCGGAAAGCTCTGGCCGCACCTCTCGCAGAAATACAGCTCCACCACTTTGACCAGCACCTCTGCACAGAGCGAGAGGTGAGCGTGAGAAAGGGCTTTTGCCAGGCCCAGAGCTTGGGACTGGCAGTTCAGTTCCAGCTCTGGACAAGGAGGATAAAACCCCAGCACCACTAATTGCTGTTCAGAGAACCGCATCCCTCCCCCTGCCCTGGGTATCCCAGGACACACAGTCCCATCGCAGAAGGGACATCATCATGCAGGTGACCCCAATGAGCAGGTTCCTCCCTTAGCACCTCTGAAGCAGCCAGAGATGTAAGGCTGGCTTCGCCTGCTTTCTACCAGGATGCCCCACACTGGACGCAGGCGGTGAGCATGCTGGGGGAAGCAGCAGGCTGCAAGATGGAGATCTCCACCTGGGTCCCCACCAACAGCCCAGAGAGACCTCATCGTATGGTCCAAGGCTCCCTTGGCCACCCCTCCCCATCTGTACCCCCAGCTTGTGCCAGATCTGTACTGAACAGTGGCACCTGATCATGATGCACACAGTGTCAGCAGCACGAGGCCACCATGATGTCCCTGGGGTGCCAGCTAGAGGGGACAGGGCCCTGGCTGCACCTCTCTCCCTCGCGTCAGCACCAAGGGATCCACGCCGCCCCCCCCAAGCCCAGTACCGGTGGCACTGGCCGCGTTGCTCAGCGTCACATTGCCAGCCACAGCCTCGATGAATATTTCCACGTTGCTTCCTTCAGCGTGAGCCCCTTCCCCGGGCATCGATGCCTCTGCGAGCAGCAACTCCTGGCTCACAGTCAGCGGGGGAGCCCCAGCCGGGCTGCTGCCGGCTGCACAGGGGCTTCCCACAGCTCCTGTTCCTCCTGGGGTGGGCAGGAGCAGCTCTGAGCACAAGGCCTCCATCTCCTCACTGGCAGCCTCAGGCGCAGCCACTGCTGTGCTCATTGCCCCGTACCCACCGCCAGGCACCGGGCATGGGGCAGGGGGTCCTCTCGCTCTGAAAGAGAAGAGAGAGCTCCAACGAGGGGGTCTCCAGGCGGTGAGCGGGGGCCTCAGCGCTGGCTGCCCCCTCCCGTGCCTCGACCCAGAGGCCCGGCAGCCGCCGGATGCCTGGGGCCGGGCCCGGACAGACCGTGGGCCCACCGCCGGCCAGGGCGCCTCAGGCCCGGACCCAACGGCAGCCCGGGAGCGCCGCACGGGCTCGGCCCCGGCCCCATGCCCCAGTGCTCCCAGTATGC
>VXAL01005402.1:207850-228620 GCA_013399475.1 Chauna torquata | reverse complement strand
GAAACTGCGAACACCGGCAGAGCGCGGCTGGAGCTCGCCCTCAGATACCGTTACGTTTATTAAATTATAAAATCGAAAGCTTTAAAATTTACCGTATAAAATAACCACAGGCGTTACCAGCAAAGGCGGAATCACCCTTCCGTTGGGACACGGGGCCCCCCTCGGCTCCCACCCGAAATAACGAACGAAAAGCGCCTCCCCGGCCCCCACGCAGCCCCGGGCTCCGACCAACAGCGGCGCGGGGCCGCGGAGCTCCAACAGCCGAAGGGCGACGGCCCAGTCACGGGCATTTCTCGCCCCGAAGCTTCGTGGCGCTGAAAGCCACAGAGGGAGAGGCCCTGCGGGTCCTTATTGCTTCAGCCGGGCGAGCGGCAGCGCCCGGCCGGCACGCAGCGAGGTGCGGAGGCTGGGGTCGCGAAGGAGGGGGTGCTGCCCACCCCCGTGCTCAGCCCCCAGCACCGCTGTACGCGCCGAGAGGGGAAAAAGTGCCAAAAAGCAGTGAATATTGGAGGAAGCCCAGAGCGCAACAAGCCCTCGCTCCCGGGGGACAAACCCGAGGGTGAGAGCCACGCTGCCGGCATCCCGGCCAGCAGCAGTGAAACAAAACCCAGGGACACGCCGGGTGGCCGAGACCTCCTCCACGCGGAAAGCTCGTCCCCACACCGCGAGGGACGGCAGGAGCGAGCTGCCGTCACCCTCCCTGGCGTCTTGCTGGGCCGCAGGTGATGGACAGGAATGCGCAGAGGAACGAGCCTGCGGCTGGGCGCGGGCCAGCGCTGTCTGCTTGCCTCGGGTCTGTTTAAGGAGTACAAGGGGCTGAGGAACGGGAGGGATGGATGAGATGTGGCCCTGAGCCCCTGCACACTGGCACTGGCGGAAAACTTCACTTTCACAGACTCACAGCATGGCTGAGGCTGGCAGGGCCCCCGGGCCCATCTGCTCCAACCCCTGCCCAAGCAGGGCCACCCAGAGCAGGCTGCCCAGGCCCACGGCCAGGCGGCTTTTGAAGGTCTCCAAGGAGGAGGCTCCACAGCCTCTCTGGGCAGCCCGTGCCAGGGCTCCCTCACCCGCACAGCACGGAAGTGCTGCCTGGTGTTCAGAGGGAACCTCCAGTGTGTGCCCACTGCCTCTGGTCCTGGCACTGGGCACCACTGAGAAGAGCCTGGCTCCGTCCTCTCTGCGCCCTCCTTCAGGTATTTGTAGACATTGATGAGATCCCCCTGAGCCTTCTCTGCTCCAGGCAGAAGAGTCCCAGCTCTCTCAGCCTCTCCTCACAGGAGAGGTGCTCCAGTCCCTTGATCATCTTGGTGGCCCTATGTTGGACTCTTTCCAGTGTGTCCAGGTCTCTCTTGTACTGGGGGACCAGAACTGGACACAGGACTCCAGGTGTGGCCTCACCAGTGCTGAGTAGAGGGGAAGGGTCTCCTCTCTTGACCTGCTGGCCGTACTTTGCCCGATGCAGCCCGGGATACCACTAGCCTTCTTTGCAGCAAGGGCACATTGCTGGCTTATGTTCAACCTGGTATCTACCAGGACTCCTAGGACCTACTCTGCCAAGCTGCTTTCCAGCTGGGTGCCCCCAGCATGTGCTGGTGCCTGGGGCTGTCCTTCCCCAGGTGCAAAGGCAGAGGTTAGATTAACAGGCAGATTAATTAGGCAGAGGCTGAATTAACTGTGATAAGAGGTTAAAGTACAGAGCTGAGCAGAACGCTGGACACTTTTCAAAGCAAAGAAATAACCCTATTTCCTATAAACTAGGAAGCATTATCCTTCATTAGTAGCTCCTTCCTCCCAAAAGGAAGAGGTCTGGCTCTGCAGACCAGCTCTGAGCAGCACGCACACACTAGACAGGCGCAACACAATGCTTGGCTTGTGTCAACAGTCACCTTCCACAAGGAGAGAGATTAAATGCCACACACATGGTGTTTGCCATCAGTTTTGATCCCATAGCAGGAGGATCTGCACCAATTACTGGAGTCATGGTTATGTGGAAATGAGTCAGCTTGCAGAGAGAATCAGACTAAAGGCTGTAACAAAAGCGCATGGCTGGAGGTGGAACACCAGCATCTCATCTCTGGCATAGGAAGGAGAGCTTTGTACAGGCCTAAGCTGTTCTCCCTCAGCCATCCAGCATGGTTGGAACAAACAGGCAGGGAATCGTGTATTTGAGCCCTTATCTATACAATAAGGATGGGCAAAGACTACTTTCCTGGTTGCCAATTCTGTGTTTCTGGCCTTGCATTCTGATGTCTAAGTGCCCTGCAGTAAGGCTAAAGTGAGACAGATGCTCCCAAGGAGACTACAGCCATCTCGGGAGCCCAGGGAGATGCTCTTGGTTGGACTGGGACATTGCCAAGGGCCTGAGACCAGCCGTGACTCTGCAGCACATCCAGCCTCTGAGCCACAACAGGCTGAGCGCAGGGGTCGCACAGCTCCGATGTGATGCTGTATGCAAAGCGCAGCAAAGGTGCTGGGTGCAGCACGGGTTTGAAGCACACGTTAACAAACCTGCTGTACGACCATACTGTGCTCAGACTACTGCAAGACCGGGGCATGCCTTGAGGCTGGAGCTGCGCTAGGGCCCTGGATTCCAGCTCTGCCCAGGTCGATCCCAACCAGACACAGAGTGAACTGTTGCTGTCCAAAGGTGCAGGAAGCGGGAGCAGCGTTACCAACTTAACTTGCAAGTGAAGTGCCACAGCACACCACCAACCTTGCTGGAGTCCTGAGGGATTCTGCCACCTATGTTGGCTGGGCAGAGTTGCTGAACCCACAAAAGGAAGGCAGACAGCGAATACCTGAACATGAAGAGAGGAAGGGGAACACTGCAGCAGCTTGGTTCCTTCCAGATGAACTAATAGGGACAAAGAAAAACTTAGACTAAGCCCTGCACTGCTGTGGGTTTCAGAGTTCTGAGGCAGACACTGCTGCTGTCTCTTGCACATGCCCACATTTTTTTCACATTCTTGGCAAGTCTGATCCTGAACCCAGGGCCCAACTTCAGGTCTCATTCATCCCCTCCAGAATCAGGACTACGTAAGAGCAGCACCACCTGTTTCACAAAGAAAGGGGCTGCAGACCCAAATGGGAGGCAGCAATCGAGGACCCAGTGCATGCCAAGATCAGCTCCCTCCCTCCTTTTCAGCACCAAGGGCACTCAAACGCAGTTGCCTCCAGGTCAGGTGCAGAAGAAATCTGTTCTTCTCTTGACAAAGCAAATTCTGATTGCAGGATGGCAGGGGAAATCCCTGTCCCACCGCCCTCTGCTAGGAGAGTGAGTGCAGGAAAGAGCCCAGCAGCCTCTGGCTCCAGTGCAGCATGGGCTGAGCCCAAGCCACATGGACGCAGTAGGAAGGGAAGAAGGGTTGGCAATTTTCCCCAGGGCCACGGGGGAGGCGGTGGGCAGGCTATTCCTTGATTTATAACCACAAAGCACCTGCCCCATCCCAGCAGAAAAGCGGAGGGGGCCTCAAATTTGCCTTCACAAGACAAGCCCACCGTCTTCATCTTTAAACCCAGACCAGCTACTGCGCTGTCCCAGTCAATGAATGAGCACATAACGAGATTGCCAACGTGCTACAGAGGGGCAGCCCAGGCTGGCCAGGCAAAGAGCAACCTTACCAGCCCTTCACCTCTGTGACCTGGAGCCAAGCAGTTCAGGTGACAGCATAGAGCTCCTCACGGTCATTCTGGCAGATCTGATAGCGACAAGTGAGCTTCTGTGACCAGGCCCAGGGTTTCTTATGCTTGTCCCGAGGCGGAAGCAGGAAAGCAACACTGCCAGCCACCAGCACGTGCCAGATGCTGTGGGTGTAGTAATAGTTCTCATTGGTTTCCATGAATGCATATACTGAGATGGCGATGAAAGCCAAGGTGATCCCTGGTAGGAGGTAGAAAACCCAGCGCTTCCATGAGGAGGGGTAGCAGTGTCTGCGCTTCACTCCATGGTAAACCTGGAGGTGTGAGAGCACAGAAGGGTTAAGCAACCAACTAGAAGCTTATGCAGGTGAAACAGGCAGTGCTGCCTGACCCAAGAACATCTGTTAAACAGTCCTCACAGCAAGAGGGTATGCCTGCTGCCTCTGGAAAAATTCAGCCTCCCCTCATCTTGGGCCCATCTCTCATGTGCAAGACCCCATATCCAGCTGTGGCACCAAAGCCCAGCATGCAGAGGGCAACGCTGATGCCACAGATCCTGTCCAGGGCACAGGCAACAGCCAACCGTTCTGGCATGACACTCCAGCTGCTGGTGAGCGCTGAACTGGAGCTGCAGCAGCTGGACTGCGCTGACATCCATAAGCAGGGGATTTCTCAGCTATTGGAGGGATGGAAGGTGCTTTGCTCTGTTCTCTGTCCACCAGGGAGTTTCAAGATCAGCCCCTGTGTGTGGATGGGCTGGCATCTGGGGCCTGCTCTGCCACCATCATTCTCTGGAAGGAAGCAAAGGGCAGCGGGTTCTGTCTGGCTGCCGTTACTTACCCATGCTGCAATCATGATGATGAGGGCAAAGAGGCAGGGACCCATCATGTTCCACACCCCTCTGCGGTCCAGCTGCAGGGACATGGCAATTACCAGGGTCCCCAAGACGAAAAGGACCTGGGAATGAGACACCACCACTAACATCAGCAGCTCATCTGCTGTCAGAGCACAGCTAACCATGCCAAAGGCCTAAGGCAGGGAGAACTTCATCTCCTGGCTGCCCAGCCCTGCACGCATGCATGACTCGGGAGCAACACCTTTAGAAGGAGAAACCAGAGGACCCACAAATATTTCCCCTCTGTTCCTTCAGGCCCAGTCCCTACAAGCATGCAGGTTCACGAGCCAAGCTCCTAGGATAAAATTGCTGGATGACAAACAGCCTTTGTTACCAAGATGGGCTGTCCAGGGAGCAGGGCTACCTTGCAGGCAGCAGAGGAGGAGCAGCTGTATGCCCTGTGTTATTCAAGTGCTGCCGCAAGAGGGCACAGCACGGCCACCTGTGGCTCGGCTGGCTCACGCCTGGCCTTGCAGCACAGGGTTACCTGCAACGAAGGTCTGACACTCACGTATTTCAGAATCTTCTTCACCCGGGACATGCACAGGATCGTCACCCAGATGGACACCACAGAGCCCAAGAAGTCACAGTACTGTAGTGTGTCGTAGTCCATAATGCACATCACAGCAACACCTGGCTGGTCACATGCATGGTAGAACTAGAGCCAGGAACAAAAGCAAAGGCTAACATGAACCCAGCAGCACCACTCAGCTTTCTGGAAAGGAGAAGCAGGAGAAAGCTCAGCCCACGGTAGCCAGGATCCCTCCTGGCAGTGTCTCCAGGAAGCGCCACCAAGCCAGCATGGCGTCACAAAAAAAAGCTGGAGAGCTGCCATCAACATGTACCCTCTCAGCAGCAGCTGAGATCTCCTAGGACAGCATCCTTCAGCAGAATGCTCCAACCTCATCTCAGCTCCCTGGGGTCCCACCCCCTAATACAAGCCCCTGCAGTGTGGGTGGAAGAGTCCAGTGAAAATAACACTCCTGCCAAGCTCTGAAGGGGCAGGACATGTCCATAGAGATGCTTGCCCAATGATCCTAGAAGCTCCTTCTGGAGCTCCAGGATGGAGTGCTCCACCAAGAACTATAGTCCAGGACCCCCTTCCTGATGCTAAGTGGGGAGCGGGCAGGGGACCTGACAAAAGGCAATCCCTACCGTGGAGAAGAACATGGTGTAGGTGTAGACAGAGGCCTCCACCAGGTAGTAGCGATACACAGCAACCACTATTGCTGGCAGGAACATGAGGTTACTCAGCGTGAGCAGGAAGGTGGCCAGGTTCTGCGCACCAACAGACTGGGCCTTGGTGTCATCCGTGCAGCTCCACCCACTCCAACCTGCAGAGCAGAGAGGCCTGTGTGGATCTCATGTGCCCTGCGTCGTCCTCCTGCAGCATCCAGCAGGAGCCTGGGACACCTCAGAAGAAGCAATAGCTCCCCAGGACTGTCCCCAGGCCTCCTCTCCATTGCTCTAGAAGGCAGCACGTCAGGAGGAGGAAGGACCTGCCCCACTGGGAGCCCATCAGCAGCCCAGCATGTAGGGCAGCTCACACATAGAACTCCATTTCACCCGGGACCCAAGCACTATTTATACTGAGCAGCTGACTTTAATTGTTTTGCTGTTTGCAGTTGCTGGCTAATGAGCTCTGCTGCCATGGCCCTTCTTGCTAACGTGCTCTATCAGCCACGCACACTCCTGTTCTCAGGATGCTCGCTACTCATTACATGCTCTGCTGTGGAGAGTGGCTGGCCCGTGCTCCTAAGTCTTGGGGAAACCCCAGCAGAGCCCAGCATCTGTTCTGAGGACATTTCCCAGGTTATTGCCACATACTTACAGCATGGGTCTGTCCAGACTGGTACTTTTTATACCCATAGTAACTCAACACACACGCTACTTTCTGGCGATACAACAAGCATTTGAGGCTCAGATGCTTAGGATGCTCTCTTGTAAGCTGCGTACAAGAAACTGCAGGGGAAGATCCCTACAGATCCCAGGAACTATGGTGGAAAATGATCCACAGCATTAAGAAAGCCATTGGTCTCCTGTCCTACCTCCTGCTCACAGCAGGGCAGACTGCAAAGCCAGATCAGATTGCTCTGGGCCTTGTCCAACTGAGTTTTGAAAATCTCCAAGGATGGACATGGATATTTTGCAAAACTGAACAATTCTGATGGGGGAAAATTTGTTTTCTTATATTTAGCTGGAAGTTTCCTTGCTGCAAGCTGTGTCTACGGCCTCTTGCCCTTTTCCTGTGCTCTTCTGAGAAGAGCCCAGCTCAGGGCCTCTGTGGGCAGCAGCCAGTGTGATTTGATCCCTCTCCACCTGTTCTTCTCCAGGGTGACTGAACCTGCTCCCTCAGACTCTCCTTCCAGGCTACATGCTCCAGCCACAAACATCACAGGGCCTTTCTCTGGCCTCTCTCTATTTTGTCAACGCTTCCTGGGGTGGGAACGACACTACTCTGTATTCAGATGGGGCCTCAAGTGCTGAGTAATCACTTCCCTCAACCTGCTGGCTATGCTCCTGCCAAGCAGCTCAGGATGCAGTTGGCCTTCATGGTCGCAGAGGCACACTGCTGACTGTGCTCAGCTTGCTGCTGGTCCCCCAGGTCCTGTTCTACAGAGATGCTCCCAGCAGGTCATTCCCCAGTCTGTGCTGATGCACAACAGTGATTTGTCCCAGATACAAGAATTTGATGAAATTCATGAGGTTCTGTCAACCCATTTCTTCAGCCTATTGAGGCCCCTCTGAATTGCAGTCCTGTCCTCTGCCATGTGGATCCACCGTCCCCCCCACTTGGTATCATCCATGAATGTGCTGGTCACTGAACATACTGAGCTGGACCAACCCTTACACTTACTCATAAAACATAGACAATGCTCCTGCTCAGTAGCCAATTCCAGGAGAAGATCTGTAAACAGGAGTTCCTTAGTTCTCCTCATCCTGCTAGGAACTTGCTCCTGAGCCTTGAGAAAGCACCTAAATCTGCTTACATCTACACAGGAGATGCTTGGAGAAGCCCTCTGAAAACCATTAACAGCCCAGAGTGACAACCAGGTCTGCACAGGACAGGTGGGAGTGAAAATTTCCTAGACAACAATGCATGCTCTGGGCTTGACATTGGGGTCAATTCTTCTTAGCCTGCTAACCGGATACCAAGGACTGAGCTGAGACAGTCTTCTAAAAATTCAAAGGTGTTTTTGTTTTTGCTTTGTTTTAATCATTTTTATTCAAGATTAGGATGCCCATGCCCTCCTTTTGGGGAAAGGAGGTCAGTCACAGGGCAGCCTGAATACATGCAGCCACTCCACAATCAGTAGCATCCATCCCATTACAGTGCCACTAGAAAAAAAAAAAAAAACCAGCAGCTCTTTCCCCTTCTCCCGGCTCTCCCTGCAGAGCTCACAAGAGGCTGCTCTCTTCAGTTTATTTCTGGGTCATCAATATGCAGCTGGGGCATTTTGCTCCAAGTGATTCAGCAGAAAGCTGTCCTCAGCCCAACTCCTCATTTCCCCTGGGGTGCTGTGTGCTTCCCAGAACCTTGCGCTCCTTGAGGAAATTAGGATGCTGTTCTCCATCCCAGTCTTAGCCTAGCAGCAGAACTGCAGCAGACAGCACAGATGTCCTGGATCAGGTCCAAAGCAGCAGTGAACCACACTTTGCCCTGCCCTTCTGCTAAGAACAGAAGCAAGTATCCATCCAAGCACAGCACAGCTATCATCTTCCCTACACTAGTGACTCCTGCCCACTCTTCTTATCTCATTATTATATTAGCCGCTGACACAGATGTTCCTCCTCCAGGGGCACCTCCGAGTCTAAGGGCTGGCTTGCATGCTGGCTCTCAGCATAAGACAGAGCACTATGGCAAAGCACAGAGAGGGACTGCCAGCCCAGCCTCATCACATCCTGTACCAGGACGCTATGTAATAAGCTGCCCTGAAAGGCACATGCTCTGACGCAGGTGCTTTCAGGCAGCCCTGCTGGTATCCTGATCTCTTTGGGGATGCCCAGAAGCACCTCTCCAAGCCCCAGGGAAAAAAAAGCTGGAAGTGAAATGACCGTTCAGCAGAAAGCTGTCTTCAGTCTGATTCACCATTTCCCCTGGGGTGCTCTGTGCTTCCCAGAATTTGACAATCCTCAGGGGAATCAGGATGCTGCCCACAGAGGGCACCACAGATACAGAGGGCCCTTCGGGCACGCACTGTGACTCCAGGCTGTTCATGACAGCTGCGGCAGATCCTCGGCTCCCCTTATCTAAACAACAGCATGGAAGAATGTGGCCTCCCCTTGGAGAGGATGGCAAGGCCTCCTAGGAAAATGCACTCACCAGCTTTACAGCTGCAGCCAGCATAGAGGTAGCCGTGTCTTCTCAGCAGACTGCACTGTCCGTACGGCCCACAGTCATTGAAGCAGGGGGTGAGGTATGCTATGACGGTCACTTTGGCTTCTGCGGCGTTACATTCACTGCAACGAAAGCAGGCTGTGTTGGTACCCTGGTCCTTCTGGGCTGCCTCGTGCCAAGGCAGCACTCTGCTCCAGGAGGTCTGAACACGCCTGGCCTCACCGTGTCCTGCCACCAGGCCACTCTCACCCACACAACCTCTCTGCTCTCTCAGCACAGGGATCCTCACACCACAGCCAGCAGCGGTTCTGCTTCGTCGCTCCCCAAGAGATAAGAGCACAGTCAACGTCCTCTCCACTCAGACTGCCAAACTGATGTGCAGGCAAGCCTCAACTCTTCCCGAGACTCCCATAAGAGACCCAGATACCCATGACTGGTCATCAGGCCCTGCAATTGCCAGCAACATTTGACAGAGCGTGTTCCGCCCCTTACACAGATGAATCACCAGGAAGGCAAACTGCTGGACCATGAGCACAACTGTGTGCCATTTCAAAGATCCCTTGAGGATGTAACAGCAGCATTTTCATTTACAGCACAGCTCTTTCCAATTTATTACTTCAAAATGCATCTAACGAAGCTCATCCAGGCAGGCTTTACTGCCCACATGCAGTCAGTGAGAGACATGCCAGCTCAGCACCAGACAAGCTGCTTGAGGGCCCACAGGAGAGCAAGTCAGCACTGCCACCGACCTCCTTCCCCCTCTGTAGCCATGGCTTCACTGCTACCACATAAGATGAGCCCATGGCAGAAAGCAAGACAGTGAGGACAGGCATTTAGTTTTGCTTATGTTAGTCAAGGGCAGCAGGATCTGGAGGCAGAGTGCTCCGAACCAGCCTCAAGGCCAAACCACGCAGCAGACTCACCCCTGGCCCTTTGGGCAAATGAGCTGCAAGGAAAGGAACCAGTCATCCGTCTGTGGGTACAGGACAATCAGCATCGCTTCTGCAGAGGACGTGCTCACACTCAGAGGGTAGCCCTGGAAAAAAGCTTAAAGAGAAGAGGGTGCTGTGATACACCAGGACTGGGGGAGAAGGGCCTGCAGCAATTCCAAGCTGAGACCAGCTGCACAGGAATCAGATGCTCCTATAGCTCCTTACTCCCATCCTCATGGGATACCGGGGGGTAGAGAGGATCCTTGCTCTCAGAGGCCCTTGTTGTTTCTGTCACCTCAGCTCTCAGCACCTGGCTAGGCAGCACAAGGCACCTGGAACAGCCTGTTTGCTTATTTAGTCCTCCAACGCAGAATACAGCTTCTCTGCACACCAGCAAGGTCTTGACCATTCCCAAACCTACCAACAAGGCTGGAAGAGACCCAGGTGCTAACCAGACCTTCCTCTGATGGAGGCTAACTCCAGACTAGCATCTGCACCCCTGCATCCCGGGACATGTGCCAGAACTGAGTGATGAAGGCCTCAGGAGGGCTTGTGCCAAAATCAGCTTCCCCAAAACACTCCACAAAGGACCTGAGTCAGTTAACAGCTCGTGAGGTCTAAAAGCAAAGTCCTGAGACAGTGTAGCTGAGCTGGTGGCAGGTGTCAGTGGCTCTCATACCTGTGCTGCAGTTCTGCGTGGTATTGAGTGACAGCACCGGCGAAGCAGCACTCACACATGCTACCACAGTGGCATTGGCCTGGCTCAGAGAAGTCTGTGCAAACAGAAAAATATCCCACATCAGAGCACTTCCGACGCCTCCCCCCTGCACAGTTCATCTCCCACACTGTCCATGTCCGATGGGAACAGCAGGTGATACTAACTCCTGCAGATCAAGGTCATCCATCAATTCACCAGCTTTCTGGGCAAACCTGCATTTATCTCACCCTGCACTGTCACTGCATTATGTGTTTGCTGAAAAGCATGGGAAGAGTCTCCCAGGGAGACTGCATGGGTGGAAATGCCTCCCAGCTGGGACATTTACACTAGCGCATCGCTTCAGCATGAGCACATGGTGGCACAAGGCAGGACATCAGGGCTGAGCCCTCCTCCAGCCCTTAGGAAGGCCCTTGTGACAAGCTTCATAGTTACAATTTCAGGGAAATGATTTCTAGGTGCCACTGAAGGAGTCTGGGAATCAGCAACTCAGACATGAACATCCCTGGGTTTCCCTGATCAGCCTCCTCTCCTGGCAGCAAAGCTCTAGGTTCCCATGGAGGAGATGGAGATGCAGCTGCTTTCCATTTCCTTTCCTTTTCAGCACTGCCACCACATGCCAGCAAGCTGTTCCATTTGAACTGGAACTGGCAAGCAGGACATGATGGAAGTGGCTAGAACAGGTTCAGAGTGCTTTGTGACAACAAAAAAATCCATGAGAATAGTCCCGCTGGTACCTACAACCCCTGGTACTTGCTGACAAACCAGCCCAGGAACAGGGACATGCACTGCAAAGAGAAGACAATCACACGAATAAGCCTACTGCACCTTGTTAAGCAGGAGATTCACCACAAGGGAACCCCCGCTGTCCACGCCAGTGTTCAAGTTGAGGAGGAGGAGGGTTGGGGAGATGGAGTACACGGGCACACTGGGACCATTCAAGAGTCTGTACCGCACAGACACCACATCGAGGTCCTCACGAACGACAGGCTGATTCTGGAGGCAGAAGCTCCTCTGGTCAGATGCATTGTGCAAAGCCGTTCCTGTAGACAGAGCGGAGCTCCCTGCTGTTCCTGTGCTACCTGGTCCAGAACCAGCTTGGCTCTGGTTTAGGCTGCTGAAGTTAAGGAATGAACTGGTACTTCCCGGTCTGCAATCTGTAGAGAAAAAAAGGAGAGGAGTCAGCACAGCCAGGACTAGCACCTCATCCAGGCAGGGCCCCAGGAAGTTCAGACCTTCAAGTGACAGCACAAACTGCGGGTTATTTCAGCCGGTTCAGGCACTTCAGTGTGCGCTACCACCTTTGCAGAGGAAACTCCAGCATCAGCATCCACGTCATGGGACACTGACAAAAGCCAGACAAATGGTACAGTGGGTGGCGATACACTGAAGCTGCAGAGAAGCAGCTGGCAAGCAGAAGAAGAGAAGGGATAGTGCACAGCATCATAACATATCAGCGTACCCAGCAGCCAGGGAATATTCACTAGCCAGTGACCGAACACAGCACTTAACTGTCCCATAAACCACAGGCTGCGTAAAAGGCTCTAGTAGCTTCCCAGACCTGGGCATACAGGGCTAGGCAAGAGATGAACTAACGCAATACCAGCTACAGGCACAAACCATGAAGTCATAGCAACTGGAGCCAAACGTGACACTGGGAGTCTCACTGCTGGAGCCCGTCTGTAGCTCCCAGAGACTCTAATGCCTCTGGTGCTGATGTGTGCTCCCCTCTCGCACCTCAGATGCCAGTGCCAGACCCTCAAGCATAAGGGATGAGGCTCTGCTTTGAGGAAAGGTTATAAGAAGCCCTAGCAGAAGAATACTTTCAAAAATGTACCTAGTTGGTGAGCTTCCAGGACTCTAACAGTCAAACAAAGAGCACAATCATGTTACAAGAGGATGCAAAGGTGCCTATCACAGCCACAAGGACCTTTTGACCTCCTGAGGCATGCGAAATGGTGGTACCTCCTCATTACAACCCAAGATGTTACCCCAAGCAAACCTCTGTGAGATGGTTTCCTGTCTGTAGCCTGTTTATGGCCAATAAATAGTCAACATATCTACAGAGTCTAGTGCATCTACCCAAAATTATTCTTCCCACCAGATTTTAAGCCAGCCACTGCCTTCCCAAACAGCCTTTGGAAAATACCGTTGCTTCAGAGACCCTGAACTTCACAGGCATTTTCAAAATGGGCTGGTTCAGGGAGTATCCCCCTCCTGGGTGAACACTGGAGCCTACACTTTTGATCCCAAAGCAACAACTAGACCTCAGCCCTCAATGTTATGCCCAGGCAACCAGCAGGATGGGGAACACAGGACACTACAGCCAGCCACCCAAAGACCCAAGAAAGACACAGCAGACAAAATTCTCTCGTCCCTCCCATAGAGCTAGAGAAAATGAAAGCCCACCTGTGAAAGCAGCCAGCACCTCCACTGACACACTGGCATTGGCAGTGCCGAGACTCTCCACCATGATCTGCAGCCACTTTTCCCAGGGGAGTGAATCCAGGCCCAGGCTGCAGTTTACATTCCCTGTGCACGTGATGATCCTCTGGAAGGACTGTGGCAGTGTGATTGAGCCCAGCACTACCCGCACAGCACATGTTTTCTGCTCACTCGTCACGCAGTTTCGCAGCTCAAGCCACATCCTGGCGGTGTACTTGGGAACAAAGACCCTGCAGGAGGAGGAACCAGCAACTCACACAGTCTGTACTCTGAACACAGGCCAGCCATGACCCACCAGAGTCCCTGGGGCATTGTGGCAAGAACTAGATTGCCCTGATCTGTGTTGTGAAAGTCTTTCCCAGTGGAGGGGCTTCTAAGAACTAGCAAATTCCTGTAGCTGAACCTCTAAGTCTACCTGCACTGAGTCAGAGAAGGGCCCTCTTGTGTGCTCCCCATACAAACCTATCACCCTGATGCAGGGAGCTTGTTTAACAAGCTCAGAGACCCCCCGAGCTCCACAGCACAGTCCAGCCCAGGATGGAAACAACAGTGGCTTACCCTAAACAGCACCAGTGGGAAATCTGACCCCATACCTATGGCCCCAAGTGTTTCCAGCCGCTGCTCTCACTCACTTGACATGCAGAGGCTTAGCAGGTGAGATGATGGTTTGTGGCATGGCAACACCAGGCTCCAGAACAGGTATATCAGTGAGTCTAAGCACAAACATATCTGCCTGAAACATATAGGTGCATGGAGTGGAGAAACCCTGCAGGAGGGGAGAGCAGACCAGTCAGCTGCGGTGAGACACACTGGACAGAGTATGTTGGCTGTCCAGGATGCTCACCAGAGCCCTTACCTTCACTTCAATTCTGCCAGCAGCCTCAGGGAGATGTGCAGCAATGAACCAGTCTCCTGCAGCAGGGGTGGTAATGTTCACAAAGGTGGTGTTTTGCACAGTGCTGCTCAGAGTGATACTTATGTTATAGGAAGGACGGACAGTTGCATTTGCAGGAAAATGAGTGCCCAGTGGATTAATTACAGGAGGGGCTCCATAGCGAAAGTGCCTGCAAGACAAACCAGAATGTAAATAAATCAAGGGATGTAAATACACTTGCAAGATAAACTGAGATACAAATTCATCAGTGCACACTCAGGTTGGCCTGAGATCAGAGAGGGTGCAGGCTGGAAATAACCCACATTTTCAAGTGGGGCACCGGTCGAACATTTTCATCGGGTGAAGACTGGTTGGTAGTACCTTATCTCGGATTTATTTAAGAATTGGTTTAACTTGACAGCTTATTAAGATAAAGATTTACATCATTTCATCAAGCCTGAAAGCAAATTTCCATAACACTTACATAGGTTAAGCCCCAGTCACAAAATTACTACTATTTTTTTTTTAATAACTATCAGCAAATTCTCCATATAGCCAGCTAGGCTAAATCATCAATTAAGAGCTTTCTTTTTATACCTACGATCTGCATCTCTCCTATTTCCTCCACCAAGGAGGGCAGAGCGTCTAAAAAGACATTCAAAGAAGGCCTCTATGACTGATTTTAGAACACAAGCACTTCTGCTTTAAGGTAAGTAGCCCAAAGTTCGAAACACCAGAAAAGCAGGCAGCTAAGTAATACACGAGATATTTATTTGGGTAGCCAATTTGCTCCATTTTGGGACTACTAGAGCACTGCAACAGAACAATGAACATAACAGGCCCAGCAAACAAACATTACAGGTTATGCGTCATTAACCTGTCTGGGCTTAGCTAGACTGATCTTCACAGTCATTTCTTAGGTTATCATTTAGCTGTTGCCTTGTCCCTCACATCCCTAAACTATTGGAAACCTTTCTGGGATGCAGAAAGTACGAAAATCACCTGTTCCAGGCTGCTCCGGAGCAACAGAGCACTTGTCTGAGCCCAGGACAGACCAGGTGACATGCAAGCCAGCTGGCGCAGCAAACTTCCGTCACTCTTGGAGTGACGGAAACTTGAGCAAACCTCAGTCACCCCTGTGGAGTGGGTCCCCGCTGCTTAAGGTCTCCAAGAGACCAAAGTGTCTCTAAAGGAACCACTTGCCCAGGAAGCTTCGTACCCTCCCAACATACAGCTCAAAGTCCTGGCCCATTTGATCTCAAATCCTCCAACAACTCAAGAACTGCTTTAAGCAATATTTATTTTGATGGCATTGAACGTGCAATCTTCTTATGTTCTCGGGGCAGCAGGACTCAGCATTCCTCTCTTATCTCTGCTCCACACACAGCCTGCATGCCCCCAAAAAAGTGTTCCCAATCTCTTCATCTCCTCTGTACTGGGGAATCTGTCCACCCCCAATCGTTCTGGATCCTCTCGAGCCCTTTGCGGTTCTGCCACATCCTTTGGAACCATGCATAGGATCCTATCAGGCACAGAAAGGTCCAGGAACACTTTTGCTTACGAACAGCAACAACAACCTCATCGTGAAGCTCTCCCCAGCGCTTCTAAGGCATCTCTTAGACATCACATTTGATAGCCCCCTGATCCACTGGTAACATGAACATGAAAAGCTCCTACAGGTTTAAAAACACGGATTTAGTGTTAGTACAACAGTAAGGAACTACGTCTGCTGCAAGTGGCGAACAGATTCACAGCCTCCTATAAACAAACAACTACAGTCTTGAGCAACAAGGACAAGTGAAAGACAAGAAAGCCCACATGTGCAAGCACCAGCACAGGAACATACATACACTGTGACCTCCATGCTGGTGCACTCAGGCTCTTTCCCCCTGGATGCTTGCAGGAGCCAGCGAAGCAGCACAGTGTCTTCTGGCACGTGGAAGTGGAAGACCTTGGCATTCCCGTACCAGCTGTAGAAGGACAGCTTCTGCGCACTCTGAGAGAAGTACTCGGAGACATACAGGGAGTCTGAAAGGGAGAGAGCACAGCAGCTGCTGGGGTGACTGCTGGTTGCAGGGCTACGGCCACCCACAGAAGCACACACAAATTTTAAGGTCACTGGAGAGACGCCCTTCGTGTCCTTGATTTCTCAGCCCAATTCCACTAGATACTTGGTGATCCACTGTGCTCCTCCCGAGGAATGAGATGGGACCAAGCAGCCAGAACTGCGCAGATCCCTACTACAAAACTGTCACCTAGAGCCAGAGAGCACTAAAAGAGCCTTAACCACATTCCACAAAATGTGCTCTGAAGATGACGCTGAGGAGGAGGAAAAGGTCAGGAGGAAAAGCTGATGGCACAAGAAAGCACAGCAGAGTAGGCAGCAGCCCAGTCCCAGCACCTGGGGCGGGACGAGGAGGGTGCAGGTAGCGCAGGGTGCTCTGCGCTCCACGCAGGGAATGCAGCAGCACTTTATGGTGCTAACAGGCAAGAGCTGTGTCTTGATCTGCTTCTGCTTAGCTCATGGGCTGATGTTATCAGTCCTCCCTGGCTCAGGACACATGCACTGTGCAACACACTGTCCTCCTGTAACACACAACATGATGAAAACCCACATGCTGCAAACCTCCCTTTGCTTTCAAAGATGTACCTTACAAAGTCTACAGATTCTCCTACCTGGAAGAAAGGCTGCCTGAACACTGCCAACAGCCCGAGGGTAGGTTGAAGGATCATGCAAAAGGACAACAGTAATTCAGTGAAAGTGCCATAGGGCTGACTAGATCTTCCATCTATTCCTCTGCCCAGCTATGTCTGCAGATCACCCCTAGCCCGCAAATAATTTCACCTGCAAAACTATATTGGTGTCACTGTCAGCTAGAAACCAACCCGACTACAACTTAGGGATAGAAAAGAAACATCACACCAGGATCAGGAAGAGGGCAAGACTACACTGAGACAGCAGAGCCAAGGCCATTCTGCCCACCAGAAAACAAGATTCGTCACACTCAGCAAGGGAGTAGAAGAATCTATCTTCACATCTCTACCCAGTCCTCCCAGATGCTCCTTTTCCACTCTGGAATTCTCTGGAATGGGGAGAAACCGGTAGCTTTCTGATTTAGATGCCATGTTTTGATCAGAAAATAAAGCAGCAAGAACTGTTTAACTTGTCTTCATCTAATGCTGCTCAGGGTCATGTGGAATCATAGAACATCCTGAGCTGGAAGGGACCCACAAGGACCATCGAGTCCAACTCCCAGCTCCACACAGGAGCACCCAAATATCAGACCAAATATCTGGGAGCGTTGTCCAAATGCTTCTTGAACTCCAGCAGGCTGGGTGCTGTGACCACTGCCCCGGGGAGCCTGTTCCAGTGCCCAGCCACCCTCTCAGTGAAGAGCCTTTTCCTAACATCCAGCCTGAAACACACAGGACCCACTTGAGTTTAAGTAAGGTGCCAGAAAAATAGGAAAAGCACTCCTCAGGCAGGAGCAGAGCCTCGGGACGTACTTTGTGCCAAGAGGAAACTAATCCTAGCAGGAAGTACGATTCATGCCCCAAAGCAGGATGCAAGCTGGCCTGAACTCGCTGCGAAGAGACAGGAACAGTTATAATGAGTTTAATCTCCTGGCAAATTACCAAGCTAAAGCCTCCAGGCACATTGCAAACCCAACAGAAAAAGGAGGAAACAGGAAAGCAAGAAATACCAGCCACGCAGCTTTCGCTGCTGTCAAAGTGCAAGCCAATGGGAGAATTTACTCTTCAAGGAAAGAGCGCGCTGGCAGAACACCGCAGGCACCTCGCCGCACCAGCTGCCCCAGCCTCACGCCCGTGGGGTCCGGCAAGCAGAGCCACGCGGGGTCACCTGGGACAGCACAAAGTCCACTTCCAGAGCAAAGCACAGCACCCGGGCAGTCCTTGCGCAGTGACGACAGCTGTCCAGCTGCTGTCCCCGAGTCAGGGTGAGGTTGCTCTCTAGGCCAGAAAAGAGTGATACCACAGAAGGGGTTCTTCAAGCAAACGCGGCTGTAATGCCAGCACAACGCACGGGCTATTACAGACAAGAGCTGAGACTGGAACCAGCCGAGATCTCCTATCAGCCCAGCCACGTTAAATGCAAGGAACTACAGAAGAGGGAGGTCTTTAATCAGCAGCTTTGCACCTAATTGCACTCTGCGTGCACACAGTGCCTTCATTTCTGGTAGTCCATGGTGACGTTTGCGCACAGGCACAAGACAAGGGTAGACACAGACAGAAAGAACGATAAAGCTGGGGTAGCCGCAGTCCTGCTCAAAGCAGCAGGTCACATCGGACAACCTGAGCAGGTATAAGCCGTCCTGCCAGCGCCTGACCTTGACGGAACCTGTTCCAACCCTGCTGGCAGCCAGGCTCTGCATGGCCCACAGCCACAGTCAGCACCCAGCAGCAGGTCCTCACCCTCAAAGGGCCACAGAAGCTGAAGAATTATTTGTGAGGTTTTGGGGGAGGACAGGGCTGTAAAATTAAAAAGTGAAGCAACCAGCAGTGCTTTTTATTAAGGACTGGTCAAATATATTGAGTGAGGTCCACTGCAGTAACAGGCCCAGAGAAGGTCGGCAGACGTGCTCCGCCTCGGCACAGCCTGTGACAGCTGACCCGGTGAGCACAACAGCTGCGGCTGAGCCAACTCAACGCCAGCAGGCCCAAAGTCCAACCACACACAGTTTCTCTTGGAGACAATCCAGCCAAGTACCTGCTCTTAGGCTTTGCTATGCTGGGCACCCAAGAGCTACATCCAGGAAATAGATGAACTGATTGCCACTTCATCCTCAGCCTGGGTTGACAAGGAAGTGCTACACGCAGATAAAACTGAATATTAGTAGAGAAGAGCCAGAAAGACAGGTCACCCCAAGCGTGTGCTCCTGCAGCCTATTTGCATGGAGTGTGTATTTGAATATTTGCTGCGCTCTGTACGTGTCTGTCTCTACCCTGGTTCAGTACGCTCTTCAGAAGCACAGTAGCACCTGGGAAGTCACACTCGACTGTCCAACGACGTTAACAACCCTTTGAACTGAACAAGGGAGTTGTGAAATCTCTGTGGGAAAGGATGGAAACAACATCTATTTGACATTGAACAACAGCCTCCTTCTAAAAGCAAGTTTGAAACATATGCAAAAAAATAGAAGCGTTTTCTTAAAAACAGACACAACATAGCAGAATCACAGATGCACAGAGAAGACACATTCTTTGAATGTCAAAATAAAGAACCACCTGCAATAGCTTGGATTTGTTTGTCCAAAGATTATCTCATTCTACTTTTAGACGTAACATGTTTACTGCTGGTTTCAGAGCTTCCCACAAAAACGACGAGATCCCAATTTCAAAGCAGACACAAGTGTCTCTGGGGTTTCGGTAGAACCAGCACTTCCCAAGCCAGCAGACTCAACCCTGCGCAGGGCTTAGGCCAAGCAGCAGCTCTAAAGGTACATAAAGAGTCTGTGAAAACCCCCGTGTAAAGCCACACAAATGGTGATCAGTCTGAGTCATGATAAGAGATGACTATGGGGCAGGTTTGGTTTTTGTTTGTTTGTTTTGCTATTTATAATGTAACAGAAACCCTATTCCTTCAGTCCATGTCAAAATCCCATCTTTACATATTCCAGAAGAAGGACTCCTCACTCCTCAGGGGAGGATCTTGTCTTTACCGGTTCTCAGATCTAATGCTAACGTGGCATTTCTCCTGGCCGGCAGGATGACGCCAAGAAAAACCTAACAACACACCTGAAATACAGGGTAGCCTTCCTCAGGGCTGGGAACCCAGCTAGCAGGATGCCAGAGTAGGGTGGGCCTGGGGCAAAAGGACATCTCACCCTGGCTCCATCAGCTTCCCGGAGCAGCCTACATGCTTCGCAGACTACGAGGAAGTGCAGCATGATAACCACCTTCAACAGCCGATAACCACAGTCAGCATAATCCTACCTCCACAACACGGCGGAGCAATTAAACAACCTCCCATCCCCACGCTTCTCCGACACTGCAACCACTGGCTGCATCTCCGGAGAACGAGGCATGGCCCTTGGTGACCGGAGGTCCCCAACAGAGCCTCTGCCATACGCACAGGGACAGCTCTGCGCACACCGCCGCAAAGAGCTGCCCACTGCTCCACTAAAACTATCAAACCCTCTTCCAGCCCGCTCGGGTGTCTGCTCCTGCCCGTCTGCCGTGGTATACTGGAAGCAAACTCACCCGGGAAACAAAACAACAGCCACCACCGCAAACACGGCGGAAAATCCGTCTGGGTTCAGGCCCCGATCCCTCCAGGAGACAGGGATCGATCTCTCGCTGCTCCGCAGCACGTGGAACAACTGGAACGAAGCGCTGCTCTGCTGGAGCGCAGAAGACAATTTATAGAGCTCCTGAGCACCAAATTACCCCGGAGATCACGAAGCTCACCAGCTCAAAGCAACCTCTGGCACTGAGCTGAGGGATTTAAAGCAGCCCTCAGGTCTGCACTTCAGATGGAAGTCTCTGCCCACTGCAAAACAACATTCGGCTGAGTTTCCATGGACCCCTTGCCCTCCCGGCACCCTCCCCGTGCCCGGGGAAGGCGGCCTCCTGGCTTCGATGTCCCTGGCCCCCTCGGTGTCCCCCCTCCATGCACCCCGAGCTTCCTCCCAGCCACAGGGCCAACAGGCCCCGTCTGAGCACCAGCTGCGGCTCCCCGACAGCGCCGGGGGCCACTGCAGCGCTTCTCGCTCCGGTGCCTCCAGACGAACTCTGCTTTCTCCCCCCGGGCACGACGGCGGGCGTGGGGGCTCGGTAACACCCGAGGGACGCCCCCGAGCACCGCCGGTGGTCCCGGGGCAGGAGGCAGCACGATAGCCGGCAGGGACCCCGCGCCGGGAGGCCCCGCGGAGGAGCCAGGCCCCGGGACGGCCAGCGGCGACCCCCGCCT
>VXAL01005402.1:197538-207540 GCA_013399475.1 Chauna torquata | reverse complement strand
GCCTGGCACGGCCTGAGGGACCCCCGGGATGAAGCCGGGACCTGGGGACACCCCTTGTCCTGGGGACCCCTCCCCAGCATGCGCCTGGGGACATCTCTGGACCTGGGGAAGTCGCGGAGCCCTGCCAGCGCCCCAGGACCCCGGGATAACCCCAGCGAGCCCAGAGACTTCACAAGATCCTGGGAGGGCCCTGAGATCCCCCCGGCACCCCAGTACCCCGTCGGGTCCCCGAGAGACCCAGGAGAGTGACCTGGGACGGGTTCAGAGCCCCAGGAGCACCCTGGGGATTTGGGAGAGTGCTCTGGGCCTCACCCAAAATCCTGGAGGCATCCCAGGACATGGAGCATGCACCCCGGGAAGGCTCTGGGACAACCCAGCCGTGCGGCACCTGTGCAGGCCAGGGTCTGCTTCACCCTCGCATGCTCCCTTCCCTGCGCGCCCCGGCCAGCTCGTGCCCCTGCGAGGGCAGCAGGAGCTCACCGCCCCGTGAGCTGCTCCTCAGCCCAGCTCCGGGCCCGTGGCCGGTGTGGTGCAGCCACCTGCCACAGGAACAACAAAGCTGGGAAAACAAAGGGCTTGAAGCTCACCAGCATCCTTGTCTGCGGGTGCCGGAGCAGCGTGGAAAGCCCCCCACCCCCTGCGGCAACTCTGCCTCGGTTGGTGCAGCCGGTCTGTGGTTCACCTTCCTCTTCCTCCTCCCTGTGCTGCAGTGCGGTGGCCTGGCAGTCGGAAGCAGCGTGCTTCCTCCTCTGCCAGCCCGTGCAAGCTGCACCTGACCTGTCGTGGCTTGGCGTGAGAGACCCGCTCCCTGCCACGGCTGACCGCCAGCCCACTGGCACCGGTGGTCTCCGCGCTGCCCCATCTGCTGGGGCTGAGCCCCCGAAGTAGCACAGGGCACTGCCAGATGCATCGTTTCACGTTAATTCTTGCCCCAGCTGCTATGTACACAGGGAACAGGTTATTCGCCTCTTGTCAGTAACTTTCCGTGTGTACCATGGCTGAAATACTCCCCTTTCCCAGCTGACCCACCCCAGCTCAGTCACACCTCAGGGGCTGTGTTCTCTGTGCCTGAGGTCAGCGACCACATCTTCGTTAGCACATATTGCATGGAAGTACTGCTGTTCTGTTGTCCCAAGCGGGGCTGGCCTTTAAAGTGAGGATATGACCTCAGGCTTATTCTGCCTAGGAGAGAAAGTCAAGAATTTCCAAGAAAATCCATTGTTTGTTTAATGAAACAGCAGAAATTCTTTATCTTCCTTGTGTACCGTTAAAATTCCTGGAAATCCCATGTGTGGGTTACCTCTGAAATTTGCTTGTTTGTGTGGTTAAGGGTTTATTTGGGGGTTCTCTGGAATTCATGATGATTTTTTGCCATGTTTTTCCCAGGCAGAAGATCCAGCTGCAGTGATAGCTGTCTTCTCTTGTGGTGCCAACAAAAATCTCAGTGTTTGGAAAGCCCCTGGTGAGCTTCTGTCTACACTGAAATCTAAGGGAGTATGGCTGTACCAGGGCCAGGGTTTCTGCCTCGCTTAGACATTTGACTCTGAATAAAATGCAGGTGCCTGTGCATTGGCTAGGGCTAACCGCATCTGCTTATGGCTCTTTGGTCCACGAGTCCTCGAGCTCAGCCCCTCCTCAGGAAGTCACAAGTGGAACAACCTGCTCTTGAGCGTGTGTTTCCTACAAGGTTTCAAACAGGCCTGGGGAGAAATTTGTGCTATGTGCTGAAAACATCCCCATCTGAAGCTACAGTCTAGTAAAATAAGTAATGGTGACCTGTCCAAATTCAATCTGTGGAGCTTGAACAATGCCGACCCATGAATTTTGGTAAATATACTTCTACTATTAAAAAAGGCACTTGGCTGCTGAACCATTGAAGCAGGTACAAAAGCTTCCTGACCAAGCAGCTGCACATTTTGTTGTATTGCCTTCCATAAATCCATCGCTGGGATCCTCCTGGCCGTGCACAAAGGTCTCTCGAGAGCACAGAGCTGGCTCAGTCTGCTCCCGTACCTCTGTTTGTCTGATTCTGGTACAAGAAGTAAAAAAGTGGAGCTGGGTGGAAAACCCTGTGTTCTAACCATCTCCAGCGAGAGCCTGGGGTTGTGTCTGCCTTGCAGCTCCTTGCCTAACTGCAATCACTGTGACAGGTGATCTGGAAAGGAAGAGTACAATGAAGAACTGTGTCCCAGGAACATGGATCAAAAATCTGCTGAGAGTTGTATGCTTTAACTTCAGACAGAATGTCAGATGTTTCTCCGTCATTGCAGGAGACTGGTGGAAGGCTCTCTGTTATAGTCCATGGAGTAACACGACCTCTGAGCGGCTGCGTCTTTTCCCATCCGTCAGCTTCATCGCAGGATCTCCTTTCTTGCCGTGCCTCGGGAGCACCGTATGTAGCAGGCCAGGCACCGGCTGGCTCCTTGGCACGGCTGTACTCTTCCATACAGTCCCTCAAAGCAGCCCAGCAAAGGGAAGGGGAAGAAGCAGAGAATCAGCAGCAAAATAAATACGATTCCCTCTAATTCTCAGTCCCAACTTTGCTACGTGCAGCTTCCAATGGTATTCCTGAATGCAGAAGTAGGAGGTTGATTGTTTCAGTGTAAGGTGACACTGATACAGAAATAAGATCTAAAACACAGGATATTGAACTTGAACTGGCTGTTACAGCTCAGGAAAAAGATCCCAGAGTCCTCATTGAAGGTTCACCAAAATTGTAGGCTTGGTGTGCAGAAGCAGTCCAAGAAGCCAGCAAAATGTGGTGATCTCATCAGGAAGGGCTCTGAAAACAAGGACATCATTTGGCTGCTAAAAGCTTGGTGCACCCACGTCTGGGCAGATCTGGCCTCTGGATCTGAGGACACAGTGGACATAGAGTCCTGAGGAGGGCAACTGAGGTGGTCACAGGCATGGGGCAGCTGTGGTTTGAGGAGTGCCTGGGAAGGCTGGGATTTTTCGACCTGGAGGAGGGGGCACAGAAAGGGCCAACTTTACAAGATCATAAGGTGAATGTGGACCTGGTGCTCATCAGATTCTGCAGTACTAGAATTAGAGGCCATCAGTGAGTCTGGTTTGAAATGGATGAAAGGGACTGCATATGAGGCAGGGAGGGAGAATGAACTTCTGGAACTTGCTGCCACAGGAGGCTGTAGAAAAAAATGGGATCAGCAAGTTTATAAAGGGATTAGCAAATTCATGAATAACAGGTCAATACACAGATGCTAAAGGCAACATGCAGGAATGTACTCTCTGAAATCATTATTACTGCTGCTGCGGATGTTGGAGGAGAAAAACCAGAAATGGCTGGGCTTGTGTGCTCTCCCTAAATGCCATCTCCTATTGCTGAAAACAACACTGGGTGAGACGAACCAATGACCTGACCCAGCAGAGCATTTCTTGTGTTCTCAGTTTCATCATCCTTGAGCACATTCAGATCTTCTCAGGTGTTTGGTGTTTGGTAGGAAGATGGGCAACTAGCAGGAAGAAAATTTTTGCATTTCCATTCCATATTGAAAATCTGATCAATCCCCAGTGGACAACATCCAGCAGGCCTGACAGAAAAATGCTGTAATTTCATTGAAAACGGTTGCTAGTGGTACAGTCACAGTGGAAATCTGGCTAGATCTAATTATGAGAAAAGACATGGTCAGCCACACAGAGAAAGTGGGAAAACAGTGCAAAGGAGTTGTGGTAAGTTTTTGCTGTTTAGTGGATGAATGGCTCCAGCAGTGACAGCCCTGAGAAGGCATCTGTGGCCAACATCAAGTTGCCACAGGTCTGCTCCTTCTCCTCTCAGATATAAAATCCAAGACCTGGGTTGTGCCATGAATATCTCTAACGGCAGGGGATTCATTGTGCTTAATGTCTTTTTGGTCATGAGGAGCTCACAGAATGAGACCTGGATTGCTCACAGGTCAACTTGGAGGGGGATCAGCAAAAAGTTTTTCTAAGATGTTGCTACAAGCAACGTTAAACTTCTCTGTGATGGAAAAGAAGAGTAGACAATGTTTTAGGTTCTGATAATGCTTGTTTTTGTCAGCCCCGTTCTCTCCGGAGGGACCTATATAGCTGTGCAGTTGCTGGTGCTTGATGTGGCTGCTGCACTGGGAGCAGTCTCCGCTTTTAGGAAAGGAAGGAAAGAAAATATTTTAAGTCCTTCATCAAAACTGACATTATAGTGAAGGCTGACTGTCTTCTATGGCTACTTGTCCTTTTCCTGCTGAACCAACACCTTCCTTGTGAGACTTTAAAGGATCGAACCCCAGCAAGCTCCGTAGCCTGATGTCTGAGGTCCCGCGAGGAAATGGCTCTCAAAGGGGGTGTTGGGAGCTGGTAACAATTACAGCAGAGATGCAAGGGCGCAAAGCTCACCTCTACCAGTGCAGAGGAAGGGCAGGAGGAAAACAGCCTGGCTAAACCGGTGCTGTCAGTCACGAAAAGGAACCACTGACTGGAGACGAGGCAAACTCATTAACGACATATTAAGAAACATCAAGCACGTAGGGACATGATCAAAAGACCAAGACACAAACCAAGATAAAACTCACAAGGGTCTTAAAGGCCAGAAAGAAAATATCCCATGAGGAAGGTGTTGATTCAGCAGGGACAGGAAAAGTAGTCATAGAAGGGAGGAAATAGAATCAACCTTCACTAAGATGTTATTTTTGATGAAGGACTTAACACAACTGGCAAAACAGCCTTTGGAGAAGGTGGGCAGATGCTGAAAAGAGTGCATTAAAGTGTACTTCAATCATTCCAGTGTTTTCAGACTGTTTGCCTGAAAAAAATCCCTCTTTACCTCAGCAACCGATTGAAGCCATCTCACACCATCAGAATCTTTGAGAAATGGTGGAGGGTGATGGGGCTGCAGAAGTGAGACAATAGGGTCTATTATTAGCAGGGTAAAAGGAGGAAACAAGGGAACGATAAACCAGTCGACTTCAATTCACAAAAAACAGTGGGACATTTAATCGAAGAAAGGGATGAGGAATAACCATTGCTATTGCCAAGAATGAATCATTTCACATGAGTCTGTTTTCCTTCTGTGACAGATTCCAGTCCTTGGTTCAACATCATTATTCACTGTTCCTTCATCAATAACGTATGTGTTGTAATGCAGGACACACTTCTTAAAATCTCAGATGTGCCTGAGCTGGAAGGGCTATGAGCACCCCAAAGCACTGGGTTAAAATTCAGAATGCTCTAAACATATCAGAGAGACGCGTTCGGTACGGGAAGTCTGACATTTAGGAAAGAAAAACTGTCCAAACACAAGGCAAAAAAACTGCTCAGGCAGCAATTTTTCAGCAAAGGACCTATAGGTTGCACCGATCGTGAGTTATGCTATTGGCATACTGAATGCCAATATCGGATGTAAACATAGAAGAACAGTTTGTAAACACATGATGTTTTCCCTCATCTCTCCAGCAAGACGATCTCTTAACTGGCATCCTAAGATCAGCTTTCAGTTAGAAAAGAATTCTGGATCTTCCCAGTGCTTCCCTGCTAAATGTGGAAGTACATTTTGAATGGGAAATTCTTGGTAAACTCCTCTAGGATGCTTGCCTTCTTCCAGAAGTGTGCACTCTCCAGGGCCATGACCTTTTATCAGACGCGAGTAAGAGTAATATCCAAGCTACCTGGATAAAGCTGTTTACAATCCCTCGAGAGGCTGGCAAAACTGTTGTGATCAGGTAAGTGATAGCTGCCAAGCCTGTTTCCTGATGTCATTTTAGATCCCCTTTTAGTAAAAACGAGCTCTAAGGTGCCACTTGCCTTGGTGACTATCACATAACAGAACACTGAGTTGTTCCTACAACCCAGGAAAAAACAAGTGATGCACAATGCAAGTGCTCTGCACCGGCCGAGCGATGCCCAGCCAGACCCCGAGCAGCGGCAGCCCCCCGGCCAAGTGCCCCTGGGTGACAGCTGAGCACGCTGCCATGTGGCATGGGACATCCCTGTGGCCAGCTGGGGTCCGCTGTCCTGGCTGCGTCCCCCCAGCTCCTCGTGCCCCCCAGCCTCCTCACTGGCCGGGCAGCGTCAGAAGCAGGGAAGGCCTTGGCTCTGTGCAAGCTCTGCTCAGCGACAGCTGAAACACCGGTGTGTTACCAACATTATTCTCATCCTAAATCCAAAACATGGCACCATATGAGCTACCATGAAGAAAATTAACTCTATCCCAGCCAAACCAGCATCCTTACTAATTTTCTGATGCTGTTACCTACCTTTTCCTGATACAAGTTCTTTGTGGAACATTCCGATGCCAAACAGAATTTCAAGATGATTTCTAACGAAGGCAGCCTTCTGGAAAACCCCTTGGTGAGTCTCCACCGGGAGGCCCGTGGCTGAGCTGAACAAGGTGGTTGAGCACACGGACAAATGTAAGGAGGCCTACGCATTTTGGGGCTGCCTGGCCACCAAGCATAGGAAGGTGCACTGAGCCCTACTAGGTACTTTTTGCAGGTACTTGTTAATGCGGGCAATGAAGCCGCTCGTTTGCTTTAGCTGGCGGGACAGAGCAGAAGCTCGGACAGGTGTCCGTGCTCATTCACTCCACCTAACACCTTGCCTGGCCTCTGCTGTCCCAAGCTCCTGCAAAAGGGCTCCTGAGTGAGCAGCTCCAGAGTGTCTCCTCCAGACCCAGGAGGCGAGGGGCCGCCTGGGCAGGGTGCCTGTGCCCGCACTGTCCCCCGCTGCCCGGCCCCAGCCCAGCCAGCGGTGGCTGACCCTGCTGCCAGCGGGTCTGGCTCCTCGTGTGACCGTGTCCTGGGGCCCCATGCACCCCTCTGGGCTGGCACCAGCACCCCAAGCTGCTCGGGAGCTCGCGGACTGCTGGAAGCTCATCCTGGCCAGCTGCTGGAGGCTCCAGCTCAGCCTGCAGCCAGGAGCAAGGCTGCACCATCTGGCCGGCTCCGATAAAGGCACCGTGGCTTCAGGCCCCCATCTTGTGGCAGCGGGGACGAGTGACTGGGACAAAACATCCGTCCGTTCGGAGCACAGCATTTCTTTGGCCAGGCAGAGCCCTGGGGAAGCACTGCAGAGCCGGGACACTGCCCGCTGCGACAGGCTGCCTCCTCTGAGACACCCGCCCTGCTGCGTCCTGCCTGCGGACACAACAAGATGCGAGAGCGATTGGAAGCGAAAGCCTGGCAGAGGCAATGGGCACAACAGCCAAACCCCAACCCTTCCACACACGTACCGGTGCCCTGCGTTGCTCCTTACACTTTGCTTTTCATGCACACACAGGTCCTTCCGCATGTGCATGCACACACGCTCTTTTCTCCTCCGTATACGCTGCCCATTGCTTGCACACACACTGCCTCCCATGTGCGTGTGCACACACTGGTGCACTTGGGCTGTGCGCACACTGCCTGTCCAGGCTGGAGGACACCCGTTTCTTTGCACGCGGCCTCACTCACACGCTGGCTCTTGCACACACATAGGCTTTGCCACGCTCAGCACTGCAAGGATCCCCTGCAGCAGGGTTTGGAGCAGCCCAAATCTGTGCGGGATTTGACGCTGGTGCCTACCAGTGCTTTACGCACAAGGCTGCAGTGCCCTGCATGCCTGAGTGCCCTGCCTCCGCCGTGCCCCTGCTCCCCCGTGCTCCCAGGGAGCAGAGGCTTTCTGCGGAGCGCAGTTATGCCCACAGCTGTGTCTGGATGTTGCCAGCTGGAAGGGGCCAGCGGAGGTGCAACCTGCTCCAATGCCCAGCCTCAAAGGTAGATCGGGTTGGTCGGCTATGGTCTGAACAGCTTTGTCTTCTTCTCAGCATGCCCAGGTGGGGTGGTGATGCCTGAGGCTGGTGTTTTGTAGAAGGAACCCTGGGGACTGGAGGGCCTCCCTCTCTCTCTCCCCAGAGTCATTCGCGGACTCTTGTGCATTCACTGGTGGTCACTGGAGGCTGTGGGGCTGCGGCAAGAGTCCTTCCTTCCATCTGGACCCCCTTGTGTGGCACACATGCCAGGGAGCAAGGGGGCCCGTGACAACCTCGGGTTGGCTCCGTGCTATGGCTTTGCTGTGCTGGCCATCCCAGGGCTTTCTCGAACCTTCATCTCCACGCCACGCACCTCTGAGCTCTGGCAGGGACAGGACACATTTACTCAGCACCTGGCAGGTTTTAGCCCCCCGAGACTATCTGCTGCCCAGGTCTCTTACCACACCCGCGGGCTGGAGGAGAGCCCATGCGGCTCCTTTATCAGCCACTCACAGCTCCCCGCCTGCCACGGCCACCCGACAGCCCCACTGCTGGCTGCGATAAGGGCCGGGGGCTGCGCGGAGCACCCAGCGCAGCTTCACAGCCTGCTCTCATTTTCCTGCCCTGACACTAACCTGCTGAGGCTCACAGCCCAGAGGGCAGGATCTGGGGCTGAGCCCCAAGTGCTCAAGGGCTCACGCTGGAATCCCCCATGCCCTATGTCCCCCCCCCAGCCTGCCAGCCAACTCAGCGTGCCCCTAGGACCCCCACCAAAGCAGCATGCTAGCAATGCATCATTAGGTGAAACAGAGCAGTCCTACGAGTGCCACACAGCCCTGTGCGCTGGCTGTTGTGGGGCAGCAGGAAAGCCGCCCCTGTGCAAGGGGTCCTCAGGGTGTCCTCGCTGTGCCACCATGCAGATGGTGGCGGATGCCCCGAACCGCTTGTTCCCCATAGTCTCCTGCAAGCACTTCCAGGATGAGATGGTCTCTTCCTGTATGATTTGGCCTGAAAGTGGTAAGGGGTACATGGGGCTCTCCACCCCCAGTGGAGAGATCCCAGCATGGCTACGGTCCTCTGGTGGGAAGGTCAGGACAGCCTGGGGCTTTAGGGTGCTCCCAAGGACCAGACTCTTGCCGGTCTCCGTGAGGCTTTTCCCTCCACCCATGCCTGGAAATGCTCGACTCGTGCCCATAGCTGGCAGAGCAGTGTCCACCTACTGAGCACCACCACCCAAACACTGCCTCTTCTCTGAGACGGAGAACAGAGGCCATTTCTGCTGCGTGCCCACCTGGCATGTGGGATCCCCAGTTCAGGAGGACGGGGCCCCAGAGCAGATCCCTCCCGCTCCCTTCCCACGGGCAGCAACCAGAGCAGGACGCCAGGGCTGGAGCACAAATGCAACAGATTTTATTTCAGATCATTTGGCTTCTCGCTGTTGGAGGGCTGGCAATGGGTTGGGTCCAGCTCTATCCATGGTGCCGTCTAACGGTACTTGGCAGTCAGCACGGCACTCACAGCGCAAAGGAACTTGTCGAGGGAAGCGTGGACCTCTGGGGTCAGGAGAGAGGGGTGGTGGATGGCCACCACCACCAGGAAGCAGTGGCCCAGGAACTGAAAGGCAAAAGGAGATGGTGAACAAGTGGGTGAGGTGAAGGGGTGGCCGGATGACCCAGGAGGGGGGGCTGAAGAGGAGCCAGGGTGGGCTGCTCTTTCCAGACACTCACTTTGAAGTTGACGGGGTCCACGCGGAGCTTTTGGGCGTGGAGGTCGCTGAGCTTGGAGAGGGCACCCGCGATGTCATCAATGTGGTTGGCAGCCTCAATCAGAGCACCTGCCACCTTCTTGCCGTGCGCCTTGATCTGAGCAGATCCATGGTGCAGGTCAAAGTGGGGGAAGTAGGTCTTGGTCTGGGGGTAGGCGGCGAACATCCTGTAGAGCACAGGGGGTCAGGGCCAGCGGGACCAATGGGGAGGGGGACAGATGAGACAGGGTGGGACAGGACATGGACAAGCACGGATGTGGAAAGGATGGGGTTAGACAAAAGAGGAGCAGGGACTGACGGGAGAGGGGCAGCCAGAGGATGGGGACAGACACCTACCTCTCCAGGGTCTCGGCGACATAGTCGTCAGCATGGCTGAGGATTTTGGAGAAGACGTTCTTGACGTGGCCCTTGTCAGCCGTGGACAGCACCATGGTTGCAGCTCCGCGTTGGCAGCCCCCACCACGGGTGCCCCCACCAGCCGCCGCCGGCCTTATATGCTGTGCCGGGCGCTGCCCGCCCCCCGGCCCGCCCCGCCGCC
>VXAL01005402.1:182678-194571 GCA_013399475.1 Chauna torquata | reverse complement strand
AGAACCCTCACACCCCAGGACCCCAGTACCCCCAGAACCCAGGACCCCGGCCCCCGCTTGCCTTGAAGTTGACAGGGTCGACGCGCAGGTTGTAGGCATGCAGGTTGCTGAGCTCAGACAGGGCATGGCTGAGGTTGTCCAGGTTCTTCACAGCGTTGCCCAGGGCGTTCACCACCTTCTTGCCATGCCCACGGATCTGGTCGGAGCCATGGTGCAGGTCGAAGTGGGGGAAGTAGGTCTTGGTCTGGGGGTAGGCAATGAACATCCTGCCGGAGGGAGGCCGGTCAGCTCTGCTGCCCCGCAGCTCTGCCCAGCCCAGCTCACACCCCACGGTGCTCCAGGCCCCAGCCCGCACCCACTGCAGGGCTCCTGCTCCCCTCTCCCCACCCCCTGAGGGGCCCCTGGGCCCAGCCTGCACCTCTCCAGAGTCTCGGCTCCGAATTCCTCCTGGTGGCCAACCACGTTCTCCCAGGTGTGCATGATGAGCTTCTCCTCTTCGGCGGTCAGCATGGCGGCGGCTGGCGGGGCGCGTTGGCGACTGGCAGGTCCCTGTGGCGGAGGGGCCCGCGGGGCCAACCTCTTATAGCACCCTGCACTCCCGCCCTGGCCTTATCTTATCGGCGTGGAGGGGCGGAGGGGCTGCGGCTGCGCAGCACCAGGCCCAGGGAGTGGCCGCAGCGGTGCCTTAGGGGGCCCTGGCTCCCCTGGAGGGCACCTTGGGGGCCCAGCCCTGAGGGGGCCCAGAGGGGGCTCCGCTGCTCTGCCCTGCCCTGCCCTGCCCTGCCCTGCCAGCTGGGCTGGCCCCTGCGGGCGGCCTCACCACAGCAGGCAGAAGGGATCCGAGGCGGCCCGTCACCAGGCCTGGGGCCGGGGAGAGCACCCGGCAGGGCTGCACTCCGCAGTTGACAGCAGCCACCAGCATGTCCCATGGGTGCCGCAGGCCAGCCGCAGCCTCGGCCTTGCTTGCCGGTGCTCCTGTCAGGATGCGCCATTCTCCCCTCGCCAAGGCCCTGCCTGGCTCCTTGTCACGTGTGTCAGGGTGGGTCCCACATGTGTCCCTGGCTCTCATGTCCTCCAGCCTCTGGCACATCCAGCCTTCTCCAAGCAAAGAGCCCTTGGGCCTCCTCCCGTCCCTGTGCCACCTTTGCTTTCTGCGCGCTCCCATCACCTCTGAGCTGGAGCCATGGACAACCTGTTGGGCAAGCCCTCACAGGCCATGCTAAGGATCTGCTGTGGGAAAGGCATCTCTCTAGCAGCCCAGAGAAACCTGGGTGGGGAAGAATATCCTTTACTGGCACATGGTCTTTCCAAAGACCATGCCTGCATGCTTGTCAGGCCTGCACTTGTTGCCTTGTTCCCATCCCAGTGTGTGCTCCTGCCTCTCTCCATGAATGCTAGGACACCCCATAGGGCCTATGGTGGTTAGGGACGGTCATATCCTTCATTTAGCCTCTGTATGAAGTCACTGATACAAATTTGGGGTTAGGGACATACCAGATGCTGACCTTCCATGTAAGTTGTTGGTTTAAACATTCAAGTTACCGAAAGAACCAAAAATATAGAATGTTTTAAAAACTTACTGGTCACAGGAAGTGCTGTGGTAGACTTTAACAGATGTAGAGCAATTTGGTGGTTTCAGAGCTTCTGCATCTTCTCTCTCACACTTGCCCAAACACAGTGCCTAAATTTTGTAAACGAGATGAGCACTACAGCTTGCAGTGCTAATTCAGGCTTGTTGATCAGAGCTTGCTTAAGACTTTGCGCCCATCTTTTCATGTCAAAAGCCCTCTGAGATACACATGGGCAGTGAATGTAACTTGATAAATATCTCACTGAAAGAGCAGGGATATAGCTCAGCAAAAGAAGCAGAGGTCACTCAGTCCTTAGACGCAGACCCTTTGTAAGATGCACTGAATGTTCAGTTTGTTCCACACGTGTGGGGATAAGTTCCCTATTCCCCATGTGGAATACATTCCCCATCCCCACACGTGTGGAACTTGTCTAGGAATATAGTCTTTGGCCTGTCCACAGCATGTGGCTCACTTAGGTAGAGAATACACCAACAAATGAAGAGGCTTTTGATTTTCAAACTGCTCTAAAAATCCATGTATTTTTCATGAAGAAGTGATTTATCACCATAAGTCTTGGAAGAACTTTGGAAAAGGAAGGAAGGATGTAAACAAAACAGCTCACACATCTTTTATGAGCTGAGAGCTGGGGAGGAGTCAGGAGTGCCCTGGCCAGTGAGGCATGATTAGGTATGTATGGAAGATCCATGCCTTCCCCCCAGGGTGACCATCCGTACAGATCACCAATACAGGTCAGCAATGCAGGTGACCTGTGTTCTTCCCTGTCGTCCCCTTCCAGCCAAACACTGGTGTGGTGGTTTTACCCAGCCAAGCAGCGGAACTCCACCACAACCGCTCTCTCACTCCCCCTCCTCAAAGGAACAGGGGGAGAAAATACGATGGACAAGGGCTCAAGGGTTGAGGTAAGGACAGGAAGGTTACTCACCAATTACCATCATGGGCAAAACAGACCCAACATAGGGAGATTAGTATAATTTATTACTATCACTAGCAAACTAAAAACACCTCCCCCCCTCCCATCCACCCTCTTCTACCTCCTCCCCCCGAGCGGCACAGGGGAACGGGGAATGGGGGTTGTGGTCAGTCCGTATCGCTGCGTCTCTGCTGCTCCTTCATGGTCGCTCTCTGTTCCCCTGCTCCAGCGTGGGGTCCCTCCCACGGGATGCCGTCCTTCCCGAACGGGTCCTGTGTGGGCTTCCCACCGGCTGCAGCTCTTCAAGAGCTGCTCCAATATGGGTCCGTACCACGGGGTCCATCCTTCAGGAGCAAACTGCTCCAGCATGGGTCCCCCACAGGTGGCAGCTCCCACCGGATCACCTGCTCCTGCCTGGGCTCCTCTCCACGGGCTGCAGCTCCGGCCCGGAGCCTGCTCCTGCGGGGGCTCTCCATGGGCTGCAGCCTCCTTCAGGCCACATCCACCTGCTCCTCCATGGGCTCCTCCACGGGCTGCAGCGTGGAGATCTGCTCCATGCGGTACCCCATGGGCTGCAGGGGGACAGCCTGCTCCACTGTGGGCCTCACCACGGGCCGCAGGGGAACTTCTGCTCCGGCGCCTGGAGCACCTCCTCCCCCTCCTTCTTCACTGACCTTGGTGTCTGCAGGGCTGCTCCTCACTCCTCTCACTCCCAGAAGCTGTTGTGCAGCAGTTTTTTCCCTTTCTTAAATCTGCTCTCGCAGAGGCACCAGCAACATCGCTCACTGGCTCAGGTCTGGCCAGCGACGGGTCCCTTTTGGAGCCAGCTGGAGCTGGCTCTTCTCTGACATGGGGCAGCTTCTGGAATCTTCTCACAGAAGCCACCCCTGTGGCCCCCCTGCTACCAAACCTTTACCACGTAAACCCAATACACACTGGGAATTTGTGGTCCCCCAGATGTCATCAACACTGATCTCCAGTGGCCACTAGTCTTCCCAAATTTCAAATGCATGCAAAGTTCCCAGTATAAAAACAGGAAATGTCAAGCTGAGGGGATGGTCCCTTTACCAAGCAGGTGTCACTAGCAGATGTGATAGCCCAAGGTGTTCATGAAACACATCAGATACCTGTGGAGAGACCCTGTGGAGAGGAGCACACAAAGATGATGTCCAGCATCGCCCTGTGCACATCACACCATATGGCAATGCAGCTGTTGTTCAGAACAGGCTGTGCTGGATTTTGGAGAGGCCAAATGAAAAGCCTGGGTCCATTCAATATCCTAGCAGGGTAAAAGAATGTTTTCTGATCAGCTTTGGTGGACCTACCTTCTGAACTGTGAGCAGTCACAGGGCTCTAGCCTGTTCTGGGCTTCTGCTCAACGGTATGTTATTCTCATTATGTATATGAATTTACACAGCTTACCATTTTCCCTTCTGTATTATGTAGGAATTTCAGGACACCCCTGCCTGAACACTAAGGTGTAAGTGAAACATGGGAAGATGAAAGCACAGAAGACCGTAGCTCACAGTTGAATTATTTATTGTGGTTTGCAGATGACCGAGCCCCTGCATAGGGGATTTGAGAGGACTGCTTAGGAAGGAGTGAATACCCCAAAGCTTGGCAGCTGTGGTGTGCCATGGATGTGCGTCCCTCACCCTCTGCGGAGGCCATTTATCTGTACTTCTCAGTCAGAACAGAGGAAACACTGGACAGGAACTTGTCCCATGCAGCATGAACTTCTGGAGTGAAATCACTGGGATAGCGGGCAGCCACGGAGCACAGGATACAGTGGGAAAGCAGCTGTAAGGGAAAACAGGATGAAATCCATGGTAATCAGTAACAGATGACAGTGTAAGTGTTTGCAGTGGACCTTGGTTGGTCCCAGCATACGCTGGGATGACAAATGCACGTCCCAACCAGGTAAGCTACTTCCTGAAGAAGCAGTGTGTGTGAAGAAGCAGAGGTGCCTTTTGTATAGGGCAAAAGGCACTGCTTGGCATCACTCCCTCTTTCCAAATGTCTCTTCCTTCTTCACCAAAGGGAATTCAGAATTTACTAAGACTGTTCAAGAAAGGTGATATCACCTGACACATGAGGAAGATTGATAAATTACAACAAAGGCAGCAAGGACTCAGGTCTGCCTAACAAAAAGCACAGGAGCCCCCTGAATAGTTCTTTGCTTGAGCTGGACCAGATGTTTCATTAGAAGATCCCGTTTCAGGTTAAAAATCAGATGGGGAATCAGCAGCAACATGAGTTGACATGCGTGTACCATGCAGTCAAGGATCAAACTACCACTAGCAAAATGATCTGTCGTCTCTAGTTCTGTGACTGGCAGTTTTCATCCCTGAAAATACCTGTGCTCACTCACCTTGAAGTTCACTGGGTCCACCCTAAGGATGTAAGCATGCAGCTCACTGAGTTTGGCCAAAGCGCCTCTAATGTCATCGATGTGCTTCACAGCTTCCCCAATGGCATTCAGGACCTTGGAGCCATGACCACGAAGCTGAGCTGAGCCTTGGCTGAGATCAAAATGAGGGAAGTAGGTTTTCGTCTGGGGATAGCTGGAGAAAAGCCTGGAGGAGAACATGATGACGAAGTTCAGCAGTGGAAAAGGCACGCATGATCTGACAAAACCTCAGGGCCAGTGCACTGGAAACACACCAGCTGCAGAAGTACACTCCTTCAGCGGATAACAGAGCTTTGGAAGCTTGAAGCTTGCATCAGAAAGTCTTTCTGCTCTTCTGTAGCATGTACAGATTTAACAGTGGGCTAATCTGTACATCCTAGAGAAGCAGAATGAACTAGAGAAGAATGAAAAGCTAAAAAACATTTTAAATGTAGTGTATTTTTAAAAATAAATAATAGCCCCAAATTGTCACTACATTTCCTATATATTACACTGTAAGCCAGTTTGCAGGATCTTCAAACTGCTATGAACTGAACAAACCAGAATCAATGAGTGGTGCTCAGGGTCCCAGGAGAATCACAATACTTTAGATTGATCGTAAATAACATTTAAATAACTTTGAATAACAATCACTCCTAAAAAATTTTCAGACTGTTAACCCTTTTGTGACAGTTTGCTTAATTTGAATGGCTAGTTTGCTGTGCTGTACTTCGTGCAGGGTCCAGTTGTGTTGTTTCCTAACAATTTTTTATCAACTGGAGTAATGAAACATGAGTACCCAGTGAATTTTGTGGACAGCTATTCTCTTAATGTCCATTATGTGACAACTTATACAGTAAACTGCTGAAAGTTTATTTCCTAATAGTGATAACCCTACTTCAGGACACTGAGTATGAATGACTTTGAATTCCTCTTTAGGGCTCCTAGCTATGAATTCTTCTGAGTTGCTATAATGGAAGTAAACCCACAGAACTGTTTAGAAAAGTATGTTTTGCTGTAAGATTTTGAAGCCATCTATTAGAATTTACTAGCACATATGTAATTCCAGAAAAAAAAAATCATATCAAACAACATAGAGATCATCAACCAATTCTCATCAGTCCCAGTGTGACTGTATGAATCTCACTCATACGACATTTACACAAGATGCATCCTAACATCAAAGTCAGAGGAGGCACACTCTGGAGAGGGTGTTCTGGGTGACTTACCTCTCCAGTGATTCCGCCCCAATGGCATCAGCTTGGGTAGCCACCTTTGCCCAGATGGTGACCACGGCGGCCTTCTCAGCTTGAGTCAGTGTCATTGTGCGGGAGAGCGCAGGCTCAGGCTCCTCGTAGTGAACTCTCAGAGCAGGCTTGTACTAATTGCCCTTGCGGCCCTGGTTATAAAGAGGAAGAGGAGAGTGGACCTTGGTGTCCGTCCATGCTCATTGGTCACTCCAGAGGCCCACCCATGAAGGTGGGAGACTCTTATCTCCCTGTAAAATGAAGACTATTTTGGCAAGGGTCAGTGCACTGGCCTCCTTGTTTGCTGGTGTTATCAGCTTCTTGCTTCTTAACATAATGTCTGTGTGGCCTGAAAAAAATTGTCTGGACACCTATTGATACACGAACAGAGAGATAGTGCTGGAAAATTCCAGTGATGGAGGATTAGGACACATCTTTAGGCTGAGGAGCATGTGGATTTCAAGCATACTAAGAACCTTGGAGAAAAATCTGTGTTTGTTACCTCGCTTCACAGATGTGAACGCCAGACCGGATCTTTCTGTGGCATGTCATACGCTTCCAATACATGTGGCCACCACATGGCCTAATATTTCTTATTAAATACTTCCTAGGTGGTGCTAAAGACAGGCTGGCAGATGCGCAGTACAGTTTTGAGGGGGAGTGAGACCCTGATTTTGTGGAAAATAGTGGAGATTTTGCCACTTGCTTCAGCACTGCCAGGCATCTGCCAGCCTCTTGCAAAGAACTGGGGACCCACTCCACTGTTGATATTGCTTATTACAGCACCAGTAGCAATGATTCTATATATACAGGGAGAGAGAGCTTATGAAATTGAGTATGGTCCTAAAAAGAAGCATGTGTATGTGAGAAGGCCCACTCAGACGTGCACACTTCCTTACTGCCCACAGATCTCAAAGCACTGAGACCAGAGGGCTTCCAGAGACAGTAACATAGATGTTTCCCAGCAGTTTATTTCCTTATTCTACAATTCCCTCCTATACGGATCTGAGTTAAATCACTAAATGCCTCATACTGCATCTCTTTGATTTCTAGCTATATGATTCTTACTGTTAATTATCCCTTGTGCTGTAAAATAGCCCTCAGCACCTCAGAAAGTGCTGGTGTGCACCGTGCTACATGCTGGACATGCACAGGAAAGCCTGGTCCCATGCTAGAAGGATTGTAGCTTCAGGGCATGGACACACTTGAGGGTGAAGGACCAAATGAGCAAAGGAAAGACCAGCACAGGTCTGTAATCACAGAGAAGTGGGCAAAATGTCACAGAAATACCCTACTGGTGATGGTCGCTTCCGATCCTCAGGGAACATCCTGCCAGCACGTGAAGCAGAGGTAAATCTCTCTGCCACCCTGATAAACCACAGAAGCAGCACATACTGTGCGCTGGCAGCAACGCGCAGCAAGCTGGCTGGTACAGGCGGAGGTGTCAGATAGCGTTCTCTGCCCAAACATCCTTGCATGCTTGTGCTGAGAAGGTTGGTTTGTATAAGCCAGACTCCTTGCCAAGACATGTCTGTGCTTCACAACACTACGGACAGCTGCAGACAATGCTCTCCAGTCATGGTCGTCCTGCTAAGAGGAAAGCTCTTCTAGGGATCTAATGATCTTGGCTAATGTGCGCATTGGAGTTTGTCCAGCCCACAGTTATCTGCACTGAAGTAGCAGTGCTGGTGCAATCACACCATCCAGCTCCCCTAAATGTCACACAGGAGCATGCACCAAATGTGGAGCCTCTCTTGGAGCCATGGCGTGGCTATGCTGTGCTGCTGGACACAGAAGCCTGACTGCCAGCATGCGTTGGGTTTGGGGTGCGCTCTTCTTACAGTGAGGCTTTCTTCTGTGCCTTGACATGGGGATAGGCCTGTCCTCTCTGGGTAGACCCTACAGTCCAGAAGAGTTGATGCATTCACTGCAAATAGTCCCTGACATCCTGTGGCCGTGGTTCTGCCACTGCATCGTGGTATCAGATGGTAACGAACCAGTGGTGCCAGAGAAGAGGTGCTGCTGCTGTACCCTCTGGTCTCCCCAGTGTCCTGTTGGCTGCAGTGGTGCTCGTGGAAGGGCTGTGGCCCACCACTTGTGCTTCACGCTGAGCTCTGAACTTAAGCTTCTCTACACATGATCTGCTGCATAAAGCAGGAGATGCCAAAGATGCCAAAGGCACTAAGCACTTTACACTTCTTGATCGGCAAGCCTGGCTCAGTTCTGTGATCTTGTGTTATCATCCCCTCTGTGGATGCCAACAGCTTATCTGGGATTTCATTTAAGATAGTTTTCAGTACCAGTCCCTCCTCAGCACTCCTGCCCACTGTCTGGGTGGCTGGGATTTCAATTCTCTCTGTGCCTCACTTTAAGAGGGGATTCAAGAGGGGAATTGCATGAGACCCTGTGAGGACAATCAATTTATATTATCAATGTCCTCTTTGTATATCTTCCATTTGGTAAATGCTATACATGTCTGCATTTGATGGTCCACTGAAAACCTAGAGCTAACTCTGTCCAGCTACACAGATGTAGTGCAGAGCAGTCTCCTCTGCCTCTGTGCCTCTGAGGGCATGGGCAGCAGTCCTTCAGCCAGGGCACAGGAAAATGTCGTATTCAGTTTATATAGCTTAAATGGAGGGAGGTATCAAGGGAGGCTGTATTCATCATCCCTTACTACATGAATTTAAAAAAAAAAAAAAAAAACTTGCAGTTTTCCCATAGAAAAATTACTTTGAAAATAATGGTGCTGTTGTTTGTCTCCTCCCAAAAGTGCTGTCTCTTACACTGCCCACTGCATGGCTATGCTCCAAGTTCTGCGCAATGACAGTGCTTGAGGGAAGTCACTGTGACTCAGATATAGCCAGGCAGAGGCCAGCAGTACTTGTTCCTATTTTGCTGCCAACTGTTTAACCTGAATATCAATCCTCCCTGACTGGAGGATTAAGGTCTGTGTAGGTACAAGGATCAGAGAGATGCCTGTACTGCAGGCTTGTTGGTTTGTATGTGATCAGTCATCGCTGAAATCTTTATAGAATTGGAATTCATTTTCCAGGAGTTGCTCTTTCACTATCACAAAAGCCAGAGCAGCCAAAAGGTGACAGTGGTTTACTAGAAGGAGCTCACCACTTGCCTAGGATCAGGGTTGTGCTAGGGACAGCTTCAGGAACTCTTCAGAAACGCAGCTGGGGGGAGAAGTGTGATTTACAGCCGTGTGCGGCAATGTGACATGGAGAGTAATGGGCTTGGTCCTTGCATGGACTTCTCAGCCAAGTTCCTCCATCCAACTGTTCCAGCTGCCCACGGGATACTGAGACATGGAGGTCCTGGCCTACATGATGCAAGGAATTGGACAACACAGTCACTGTTGTTCCTCTGGTCACAGGATTGATAATGAATCTATGTCCTCTGGTAAACTGCATCAGACATGCCTTCCTCTCTTTCTGCTGCTTCTCATAATTACGGTTCACAAACCTGTAGCAGAATGTGCACCCTGGTGCAGATGATGAATTTTTGTCATGAATCTGTGAAATATCACCAAAGCCCTGGGTAAGAGCAGCAGGCTGAGCTGGCACATGCTGTCATCCTGCACAGCAGCCTGGCCTCAGGGCTGCCTGGCTTCCCACGTCCCACTCCTGTAAGAACAAACAAAACAGAGAGCAAGTGAGAAAAGTGATTTTTAGTATTAACATAGGTCTTTTTTAATCCTGCTCCAAAAGCAGGCTGTCAGAGTTTCTCACTTTAAAAGCCTGAAGTCGGCAACAGACCTGTTTGCTCATTATAAAAGTGGGTTTTTTAATTTCCATGAGCCCTGACTGTAAATCCAGTGACTGATTGATTGAATAGCTACACCTCTGTGAGACCAAGGATAACTGTCCCCATGGGCCTGTATTCTGCACAGGGACTGCCTCCCGGCTGGGGAATTTCAGTGTATAATGGTGGCACATACATCTGCTCTAACTATGAAGAATTTGGGGTGTATTAAGTCTTGGAAATCTTAAAAGTAGAATCTAAACCCTGGCTTTATTCTTTAATTTTCTACTAGTGCTCAAAGAGCTTGCAACGTTCTAAAGCTTTGCTTTAACTAAACTTGTCTCCAAGACCTGGAAATGACAAATATGTCTGTAATTTATTATTTAAGAAAGTAAAATTATGCTTTGAAGCAGACACACTAGGAAATTTTAACGTAGCTGCCCAGCACTGGCACATGAGGAATGCTCTGCTGTGATAATGTGACTGCTGTTTAATCACTCTCAAACAACTCTCTTGCCTCAATGACACCTTCTCTTGCTTCAATTGTTATCACCTGCCTTGCAGAGAATGACAGTGCAGATTAAGCCCCAGGCTGCGGGTGCTCATCTCCCTTTCACTCTTCAACCACCCATCTCTCTGCTTGATGTCCCAGGGAAGAATCCTGCAGAGCAAACTCCAGAATGGGTATGCCTCAGATCATTCAAATATCTAAATATTGCAATCAAATACAGAAGAATTTACATGCAAAACCCAGGACATCCTCTATCATAATTACTGATAATTTTCTGATCCCATTTGAACACAAAATAAGACGAATGCACCAAAACAGCTGCTGGGGAAGTAATGTTACCATTAGGAATCTAGAGGCATAAAAGCTGTAAATCTACAGGAATCACAATACAAGTTGTATCACAGAATCACAGAATGGGCAGGGTTGGAAGGGACCTCTGAAGATCATCTAGACCAACCCCCTCCCGAGCAGGATCACCTAGAGCACGTTGCGCAGGATGGCATCCAGGCGGGCTTTGAATACCTCCAGAGAAGTCTCCACAACCTCTCTGGGCAACCTGTTCCTGTAAAGCACCCTGAAATCATATAATGAACGTGCAAAACAAGATCAAATGCACATTTCCATGAGCACAGGGAACTGAGGTCTGATTTCCAAAGTGTGCCTCCTATGGCGATCCTTCGGTGTCTGAGCTGTGAGTGAGCAACAAGTCCTTCAGTTATGGACCCTCACTGGTGACACCACCGTTGACCACCAGCTTTTAGTAAAGTTCTGGAGTTGTAATAACTGAATGACTAAACATGACTGAAAGAGGTCATGGGACATGAAAATAGTGAAGGCATGTGTGGGCATATGGGAAGAGGTGGGAATAAACCTTCTTCCTGTACAAAACCAGATGCAGCATGGGTTTTTGCAAACAAATGGAACTGCAGCCACTGGCCCAAGCCTCCTGCAGCTGGTGCAGGAAGGCTGCCAGGGCAGGTGCCACAGCCAGGAGCCGGCAGTCATGGTGGGACAGGCGCTGTCATTGCTCTGGGGCTCTGCGGCCGCCGGCTGGGTGCGAGCTGCTGGGGGAACTGTGCTGAGCTGGAAGGTGCTGGCTTGCGGATGTGCGGAGTGCTGGAATAAACTGGTGGTACCAGACTGAACCAGGGGCACTGTCCATAGGCATGTGAAGTACTGGTCTGGACTGGGAATACTGGGCTGGAATGTGAGGCGCTGCCTGTAATGGGGGCAGTGGGCTCGAGCGTGAGGTGCTGTCTGTGCTGAGGGCCGGGGGCTCGAGCGTGAGGTGCTGGCTGTGCTGAGGGTGCCAGGCTCAAGCGTGAGGTGCTGGCTGTGCTGAGGGCCGGGGGCTCGAGCGTGAGGTGCCGGCCGTCCTTGGGGCGCGGGCGTGCGGTCGGGGCTGCCGGTTGTGGGTGCACGAGATGCTGGGCTTGGCCCGGCCGGGCTGGGCCGCGCTGGGTCCCGGGTGCGCTCTGCCCGCGGCCGGCA
>VXAL01005402.1:107429-182535 GCA_013399475.1 Chauna torquata | reverse complement strand
GTGCCGCAGGGGCCTGCTGCCGGCCGGCACCCGCACCCCTCACACGCCTCACAGCCCTCTTGGTGGCCTGGCCCCCCCCCCGCCACACACACACCTGACACCCCCAGGGGAGGCCTGGCATCGCCCTTCCCTCATCCCCGCAGTCCTTGGTGTCCTGGCACGTCCTCCCCATCCTTCCCACAGCTCCTAATGGTCTGGCACACCCTTCCGAGCCTCATCTGTTGGTGGCCTGGTGTCCCCTTCGTACGTGCGCACACACACGCCGTTCCCCACCTGATGGCCTGGTGTGCACATCCGTGCTGGCAAGGTGCACGTATCTGCATTGTTGGGCAGCCGTACGTACGCGTGCAGCCTTCCTTGGCCTGGGGTGCACACACCTCGCCCCAGGCTGCTGTCACAGGGCACGGTGGAGGCACAGCACCCCAGGTGCAAACAGCAGCTTCTCCGGCACAGCCTGTGTGCAACATTTGCCTGGCTGAGCACGCCAAGCAGGGGCTGAGTGCATGCGCCCTGGTCACTGGTGCCCATGCTGATGTCTTCGAGGGAGGTTAATTTGAACCATGTTAGAGAATGGCGTTACTCATGATGCGGTATTTTGTTGCTTTTTTGTTGTTGGATCAGCTGGAGCAGTGTGGGTTTTCAGAACTCTAGAGAAAGGAGGCAGAGTAAGAAGTGGAAGAGGGAAAGATACTGATCTGGGAGAAGGAATTCAGAAGAGACAAAGTGAGCTTCAACAGATAATGGGTAGAAACTAAGAAGCTTCAGTCCATTGTGTTGAAGAATCAGGTGGAGGAGGTTTCATTTATACTGGAAAACAGAACCTTTCAGGTCCCAGCATGTTGCTGCCGAGCCAGTTTTGGTTGTACCTCTTCCTCCAACATTCCCAGCTCCAGAAGGTGTCTGGGCCGAACTCAGATCTGCCTTCAGCAGGAGTCAGCCTGGGGCCAGGAGCAGGATGACTGTGCCTGCGGCTCTAAACCAGAGTCAGTGTGCCCACCGGGCCTCGTGAGCAGGAAGAAGAGGCGGGGGCTCTGCTGGGCGGCTCTGTACACGAGCACTGGAACAGGCTCCCCAGGGAAGTGGTCATGGCACCAAGCCTGCCGGAGTTCAAGAAGCATTTGGACAACGCTCTCAGACATATGGTTTGATTTTTGAGTGGTCCTTTGAGAAGCCAGGAGTTGGACTTGATCCTTGTGGGTCCCTTCCAACTTGGGATATTCTGTAAGTTCTGTAAATTCTGTACAGACCTGTCTTGGGTCTGCGATGGCTGACGTGAAGCCATGCCTGCGCTGGCCCTGTGCAGCCAGCGTGGGTGTTTCTGTCCTGCAGTTTGAGGTGCACTACTAAAAAGCCAGAGTGGGTTTGAGGGGGCTTAGCATGGTCACTGCCTCAGGATCACAACGTCATTGCTTGCAAATCTAAGCTGTCTCCAGGCAATGCAATCGCAATTAAGTTAGAATCAATTTTAGATTTCAGTGAGAGTTTGGTGCCTAAGAACATTTGACGATGTGGGCCTCGTTGAGAACATACCAAACTGAACACGAGAGGCACCCGGTGGGTGAGTATCGTGGTAGATGGCCTGAAGTTCTTCTACAGTGATGAGGTTGTTTTACATGAATCGTTTGCCAGCTGCCGTATATCATGTAAGATTTGACACCCCTTTTTAGGTTGTGAGTAGTTTTTCACTGGAAAATTTTTGAACTCCTTTCTGTTTTTTATACGTAAAATCTGAAAAGATTTTTATTTTATTTTTTTGCTGTCAGCTTACCTCCTGTCCCTCTCCTGCTTTTTGTTTGTAAAAGATTTTGATATCTGTCAATGCACAAGGGGCTTCTGGAGCATTATCATTGTCCTGAAACCTGAGCAATAATGAGGGAAATTAGTTGGTCAGATTTATATTTTCTGCTCTCTTGAATTGCAAACTGTTACTGGTACTTGAGAGCAAAGTTGTTTCTCTGAATGTTTTGCTTTCTTCTCTGTATTCCCTCAAAATGTAAGCTTCTTTCTTCTGTTTTTTTTAATGTGTTTGTGAGTGAAAATAGGAAAAAAAAAAAAGATCTGGTACTTTAACTTAAAAAGGAAGGGATTTCTTGCTTTTAATATTACTTTTTTTTTTTTAGATCTGCGCCCTTTTTAAAGGGCACAGACAAGTATTCCTTAATGTACGCTTTAAGGAGATTGTTCCTTGAAAAATCTGTCTTTATTCTTTCCTTCAGATAAACCAAGGAGTCGATATGCTGTGAATAGCTCTGGTGACACCTCAGAGGATCAAGATGGGGACTCCAGGTAGGGAGAAAACATTTCTCCTTGTCTGAGTTTGAAACGGAGGAGGAGATGGCCTCTTTTTTTCTTGCCTGCCAGTTCAGTGGGCAAATTCTCTTGGAATGTATCAAAGACCTGCACAGAGATGCTTTAATGCCAAGTTATGAGCAAATTAGTGCTTGGTAATGAGGAATGTCTCATGGGCGAGTGCTAGTGAATCTGTTGGTTTCTGGGCAAGGTATAGGTCAGATGTTTTGTGCTTGTTAGAAAGGCAGTGTTACTCTTTCAAAGCTAGGAGTATTAATCCTTTGGCAAAATTCCACTTTTCTCTAGCTGCCTACCTCTAACTGGGTATATTATACAGTTGCCTCAGGTTCTTCCCTAGCTCGTGTAATCATTACACAGAATTGCTGTGTGCTAATGAATAACTAATTTTGTTTCTCCAGATACAGCTGCTTGTGTATCCGTGCAGTGAAATAGTAGCTCGAAAGGATACTGAGACTTAGAAAGAGTTTTTCAATTACAGAAAATTAGTGGCTAAAAAACGCAGTGAAAATAGGCAGTGTGTTGTTCAGCATGCTTATACATAGAAATGGACACTAATTAGTTTTTGGAGAAAATATGAAATCTGCTGCGTTACTCTGAATTTATCACTATCAGATATGACACGAACCTGGGCCATAGTTCAGTTGCAGGTCTTTTTTGTGATATGTCTTTTAATTTCAGATATTAATAATGATGTAGCTGCTGCTGTTCTCTTATATAAGAATGAAAAAGTTGTCATCACTTGCCCCGCAAAAAGAAATTTAGATCCCAGCCTTGTGAAATGTGAGCTTGTTCTGAAGTTTGACTGCAAGTAGTTTCACTGAAATGAAAACCACACATGACAGTAAACTTCATCAAGTTCATGTATTTTCCCAGAACTGGGACCTTATGAAAGCAATGTAACAGATGTAATGCATCTTGCTTGAGGTCATTTGTGTCTATTGCATCTTCTGGTATCTTCAAAGCCTTCAAATGCAGCATTCCGTCATGTCTGCACTGAATGCAGTGTGGTACAGGGCACAACTCCAGTGGGACCAAGCTGCTTTTTTTGAGTTTGTTATTTGTTGAATGGCATTTCAGACTGTCCTGCAGACAGCAGCTAGTATGCGCGTTAGGAGGGCTCAGTGCATGTTTGTTGGTTATCTCGGGGATTTTGTTTGTTGCTGTTCAAACCCCTGGCTCTAGTATTTCCCTAGATAGTTTTAAGACAGTGTTGGAAGTGAGCCAGCTTCTTTCTGGTACCGATTCTTGTTGCCTCTGCCATTTTGGCAGGTTGGACAAAACACAATGCAGAGCTGTGCTTGCTGGATGTTGTCTGTGGTGCTGAATTAGTGTGATGCAATATTGGCAACTGCTGAGGTGGAGGAAGAGCTTTATCACATCAAATTGTGGTCAGATGAGAAAACTGCTCTTAATTTAGTATTTTCCTGAAACTGGTTTTAAGTAATGTGCTGGCATGTAACCTACATTAAACGAAGAGTTAGATGATCTTATTGTAGTGGCATCCAGAAATCGGTGGTTGAAGGCTGGCGCTGAAGTCTCTTGGGTCAGGTATTTATTATTAAGCTCTTAGTGCTTAAAAGAATTTAGGGAACTGAGTTCCCTCAGCTCAAAGTATCAGCTTATTGGCACTCCATCAGTTGGGTCCGGACAGTTCTGAAGCGCTGACTGAAAGAGTGCTAAGGCAGCAATCCCCCTCTGTAGTGACGGTCTTCGGAGAAACGAAGTTGCTATTTCTGCAGTCTTACATAGCAGTACATACAAATCCATGCTGCACTGTCTGCACCTGATGGTTGTTGAGGTTACTGGAATTTATAAGCCTTGTAGTTACATACGTGAAGTTGAGGTGTCAGCCAACACAGGTCCCTTAGCAGGAAGTCCCGTATTATCCCCTATGGATCTGTCAATAGCTGCTATGCAGATAAAAGGAGTGGGAGAAGCAGAGCATCTATGTTTCTCTGAAAGTGCTGGTTCTGCCAGACGCCAGATCTTGAGGTCCAGCACACTGCTTGTGCTGCTTACACAGGGGTTCATCTGCATTCAGAAATTCAAAGTGTCTTTCAAAATTGCGTTTGTTTCAGTTTTGTTTATTGAAAAGCCTTTCCCCAATACCAGTGTAATCAGTGTTGTAAATCCACTGAAAAGGCTGTCTTCTGTCACACTAATACAGAAGGGAGGCTTTCAGATCCATTTAATGCAGCCATACAACTGATGCAGCAGCTAAACATCCTTCTCATCAGCAACAGCAACTAGTAGAAGAAATCACTGATGCTTTTTATACACTGAGTGCTCTTAATTTATATTAGGCAAGAGGAACTTTAATATCTTTCATTAGACTTAGTGATATAGATAGAAACAATATGCAAGCTTTACGTACACAGGCCCATCTTCCAGCACAAAGCAAAAAGGGATCTTTGAAACAGGTGGCTCAGACTTCTGATTTGTGTCAGACTGTTTCAGGAGTAACAGAAGTTGGTGCCTGTGGAGTAGAAGAGGTCCTTGGGGGAGAGTGGAGGCAGAGAGGTGCAAAGGTCTTGGAGAAAGTGAAACACACATGATTTATACCCTACGTGAGTAGACTAGGGAAGGAAGGAGCTTAAATATCATGTGTCATAAAACCAGTATTGTCATTGAGCCTGTGGGATTCTTCCTCAGCAGTGTTTCGAAGTTTTGCTCCTGGGCTCCAGTTAGGAATGTTTTTTATGGTGTTGATTTTCTGGTTGGAGTTGTCCCAGATGAAAGTAATTTATGAAGTAGCGTTGTGTTACTTCTGGAAGGCTTCTTCAAGGCAGAGTTGGCAAAAAGATTCCCTTAAATCACCACATATCAGTAATCTCTATAGATGTTTTTGGCAGCACAAACTGGGGCTTTGGAGAGGGCAGTCTGCTAGGTTGAGTGGATGGTGTATGGCAAGTTTGATAATGTTTTCATGTTCAGTAACAAAGGTTATTTCAGATCTATCTTGTTGCTGCAATAGTTCTTATGCGGGTTGGATCCATCCTCTTTTATACTGGATGACAGTCTTTAATTTGCTAGCAATCTAGGATCAAATGTGTTGTAGATATGGTTCAGTCTTGCTTGTTTTGTAAGCTATTGGAACCCAGATTGATTACTTTTGAGCTGATCTCTCGTGGAGCAGTTGAGGTATATGTGTTTCTTTGTGGCTTCAGAAAATTAGATCAGTTTAGGTGCCTTAAGTCTTCATTTCCATATATGTATGCATAATTGGATTTCTTGTAACCTTCAGGCATGAATTTCCTGGTCTTCATTACACTTTTTGTTTTTTAAAGATAATTGCAGCCTATTCATGACAGTTAGGCTACTGGTGTGTATATGCTGTATTGATTTCTGTTCAGTGGAGCTGTACGTTTGGGTCTTTAGAATACAGTTCTTTTCTTCCTTTTAAAAGCAAGTCAAGCAACAGAAGTGGTCGAGGTGTGTTGATGACGGCCATGCAACAGAGAGGTGTTCAGAAGAATCTGTCACTGTCAAAGCAAGTTACCTGTCAGGTGTCTCTCTTTGCTGGCTTCTTCTCAGCCTTTCATCATTTGATGACTTCAAAAACATCCTTCAGTTTTTGAATGCTGTACCAATAATATATACCCCTCAGAGCTTAGGGAGGTGCCTGCCAGTCTCTTTTTTTTTCCTGGAAAAATGTAAGGCAGTAAAGACATGTAGTAACTCTTTTGAAGCCAGAAGATAATGCTTTGTTAAATTGTTAATTTCACATTGTGAAATGTGTTTTGTAGGTTTTCTTTGGAGGGGATATAGCCAGCAAAAATACGAATGAAGATGCACATATAGGAACATATGTTACACCAGACTTTGATTTTTTAGTAGCACAACTGACTAACTGAAGGAGATTTAGCAAGCCTGACAGCATTGATGTCATTAATTGGCTAAATGCATTTGTGATAAAAAACCCAAGTTACTGACAAACAAGGACTTGAATGTCCCTTTCTAACAAACAGTAGTTCTCCTGTGGTAACGTTTGTGTATTCTCTGTCCCTCTTTCACTGGACCTCAGTGTTCTCCCTTGTTACTTGTTCTGAAAGGCTTCCTTTCTGAAAGCCTGTGCTTTTCCATTCACCCATCCATCCCTTTAAGCACTCTTTCTGTAATATCACCCCCTTTGAATAGTTTGTCATTTAGGATTGTTCTACCTTTTCAACATGACCAGTGGAAATCTGCTGTCTTTCGGACTAAGTAATTGTTGGAGGTTTTCATTTTGTCGGCCCTTTCTACAGAGGACAGTATAAAGCTTTTATCAGATTCATTTTTCAGTATATTAAGGAAATTTGTTTCAGGAAACAAGTCCCTTTTTCCCTTGTTATTTGGGAAAAAAAACAAAACGACAATTGACAGAATGAAAATAGGTATGTGTTTCCCTGATACAAAAGTGAGTGTAGTTGTTAAAAGAGCCTTGCTCTGTACACCTGTTGTAGGTAAGATTTTCACGTTTTTTGCCTTGAAAACTTTTCAGCCTACTGTTGGTAAGGTTCTGCTTCCTGCCTCAGGCAGGCAGAGAAATGGAAGATGCCTTCATGCTTGTGCTGTGATTCTGGACACGTGTAACTATTGTTTAGATCCCTTGGGGAGAGCAGCAGTAGCAGCTGTGTATGCAAGGACCTTTAAAAAGAACCCTGGCTGTGCATGGAACAATGAGTGTTTGCCATCCTCTTTTTCTAAGTCTTGTGGGTGTGGAAGCACGAGCACCAATGGAGAAGAGTCGTGTGGGGCTGCGTGGGATGTTCCTTTGGTGAAAACGCTAGTGATCATCTAGAAAACAAACTGATGTTTAGAATCTGCTCTAAATCAGACTACAACCTCTTCTGTTTTTTGTTGTTGTTTGTTTGTTTGTTTTAAGGTAAGCATGAATTTAAAAGTGCAGTGTAAATGCAGTTCCGTAAGTGCAGCATATTGTGGGAACACATTACAGCAGCCGTTGTTAGTGAGAGGACTAAAATGACGCTAATTTCAGTCTGCACTATATCCCAGGAATTCACCTGCCGTTAACTTTTGACTTTTCTTGATACTTATCTTTCCTTTGCAGGAGTTTAACTCTTAATAGATCATCCTAGTTTTTAATGTTATCTTTTTCTCCCTTTTTTTTTTTTTGTATTTTGTGTACTTGCCTCGTTTATTTCCTTTTGTTATGTTTTTGTTTTGTGTTTATGGCCATGTTCCCATTTCAGAGACCAATGTCCTCTAACTGATGAGCAATTGGTTTCGGGGTAAGACCAAATGTTCTAAACAATCACCTCTGTCTACAGTGGCTTTCTTTTCTCACCATCCTTTTAATTATGCTTTGTTTCTGGTTTCTACTTTACACCGAATGATGAGATAATTATATGCTAAATCACAATGTCTACAGGAAATGTACTGCTAAGGATTTATGCTAGGATAATTACAGAGGTCCTACTAACATTTCTGTGCTTTCTGTAGGGTATCCAGAATGGGTGTGGTACTGTCCCTTCTGTGAATTGAGAAAAGTTGTGGTCCTCCAAGAATCAAAGCTATCAAAGGTAGCTTTAGCGTTGTAGTTATTCCAACAAGGAGCCCTAAAACAAGCAATGACTAAAAAGTACAGATTAGTGAGTAAACTATTTAATCTGCTAGTAATTATGGAGAGCTCTTCAAAGACCTGGTTTTGGGCAGCTGCTCCAGTCGCTGGTTCTTGGTGCCCCCACTAAAGTAACCTGGATGACTGCATTATAATCCATTCTTGAATGTATGGAGGAAAAAGTGCTTATCTCTGCCAAAGGCCCCAGAAGCATTAAACCACGTCTCTTGTCCCTGAGTAATGTAAAGATGATCACCTAGATAATAGTCAGCTCCCCTTCTAAACTACTTCAAAGAAAAATTCTTTATAAATACCTTGCTTTGAATTCCTGTGTCCTTAAAAGTTGTTATCCATTCTTAGGGAAAAAATGAATTTGTGTTTGATATTCTTTCCCCTCTCCTCTTCTGTATGCTACAGCAAAAGCAATTGTTGCTTCAGCTGTGTCAGTTCCAGAGGAGGTGCTGGTGACAGCAGTCGATCTGCACTGGTGTAGTCTGTACTGCTGGATTGTCTGCTGTTGCCACTATGGTGAGCCCATGGTAGGAGTGGTAGGATATTTGGGGCAAATCAGAGCTTTTGGTTTTTGTATTTAGTTTCCACCTGCTGAATTCCTTAGTACAGGAAAAGTTTGCATCCCTCTGGAAATCACAGAGTTCGGGCTAATCCCATGAAATAAGAGCGGACCATTACTGCCCAACTGTGAACCCTGATCTGCTTCTAACAAACTCTTGGGCTCCGGTAAGTCGGTGTTTTTAGGTCATCTTAATACACTACAGAGATTAGAAAACCAGTTTTAAAATATCTAAACTAAAATGTTATTGTCTAAGATGAAAGGATGAGCTGAAATGATGGGAGTAACGTATCTGCTGTCCCTCAATCTCCCTGTCATCCAGAGGCCTAAGAAATATATAAATTATGTGGAATCTTTTCAGGGGGATTGGGAACAAACAGCAAAACCAGTGAATGTAGGCTGTCAGACCAGGAGAATGAGTGTGAAGTCCAGGTCACTCTGGAGAGCCTGTGGTGATACCACGTGCCTGTACCCGTCAGGTAGGCCCCCCTGCAACCCAGCAGAGGGTTATATATCCTGAGCACGTCATCTGGCTGCAGTTGCAGTACTCTCCCAGAAAGAGAGGTCTCAGCCAGCAAGAAGGTAGGGAAGACTTTACAAAATTAACCTTTTAATCTCCTGCAGACGGGTAATGCAGACAGAGGGGGGTGTCAGTGTCAAGAGCTATCCTGGGGGACTGCGAAACTGTTATATTCAGCACCACAGTTGTGTGTGAAAAGATCTGTTGGTGGAATTCCGTGTAAAAGTTAGAGCTTAACAGTGTTGTAAGTCATCATAATGAAGTTTGGTTTTCCAGCTCCCAGGACATCCTTTGCTAAGGCTGGGGGAGGGAAGAGCTAACTCATTTCTTGCCAGCAAGCAGATGCTTTCTAGTTTACCCTCCTGCTGCTTATGCTCATTTTTGATCATTGCTCGTACAGTCTTCCTGGCTCTGTGATGAGGCTATTAGCTAACACAGCTAAGCAGGGCAAAAAGAGGAGGGAAAGCTCACTGCTCTCATGGTGACTTTTTTTTTCCTATTTTGAACATGATCTCCAGGGACTGTCAAGTGAAGTCCAGCTGGAGGAAGCTTTACCTTTTCCTCCATGTGTTGTGCAGCCCAGCCCAGTCCAGTGGCCGAGGAGCACGGGCTCAGTGGCCCCAGGAGTCTCTGGCCAGTCTTTCCATCTCTCTGCTAGCCCTCAGCTGTGTTCAGCATCCTGTTTGAGCAGAGCTGCCAGGGATTTGGAATTATGTGCAGAGCTACTCCTTCCGTTAGTCGAACATAAGCAGCATGGTATGGTCAGGATGACCTTCATGTAGAAGCACCAGAGGCTTTGACAGTTTGGAAAGCCCCCTGTGTTAGCCTACATCTTCAGCATGTGTAGGTCTAGTAAAAGAAATAGCCCCTGGGCCATGTACAGATGGATACACACAAAAGACCTGGCTATGTACTTGTCTCAGTTTCTGTAGTACTCCGTAGCTCAGAATAAACCAGGAATGTGGTACATTAACTCCCTCTCTGGGCATTGAGGGCTAGCTTGTGGCCGAGAGATAAGGTGAGTGCAGAACACACCCATGTCTGCCCTTTTCTCTGAGTGATACTGTGTTATCTGAGATACCTGCGTGGTGGAGGGGGATGGTCTGACAGGGACACGCATCCGTGAATGTAAATAAAGAAATTGGAATAAACGTTGCCATTATTAAAAAACTGGTCTCATCAGAAGCTGGCTTGAAATCCATTTGGTTAAATGAGAGTCTCAGAAAAATCAGATGAGAAAAGAACATTGCTAATATCAATCCTTGCACTGCTCCTATCCTGGAACAACGAGAAGTTCCCTCCAGCAGCTCACTGAGGTCCCCTTTCCCATGGATTTGAGCTTCACTGTCTCAGGGGACTCCCTGAGGAAAACAAGTATTTTTAAAGACTAGGCCAATGTTGTAAGGTCATCAGAAAACGGTTGCAGAACTCTTCCCTTGTCACAATGGAATCCTTACCCATTTTTGCAGCTGTGGCTGTGTTTTACTTGGCAGACTCCTTGTAGATACTTGCCGTCCTGTCTCATGGCTGCAGTCTTCCTACCATAAATCCAGAGAAGTCCAGTACCGCTGCAACACGGTCGGCACTGAGCAAATTCATCATGAATTTGTCTTGGTTCAGTTTATCAAATGAGTCCAGTTGATGCTAAGCAGCTTTCAGAAGGGTGCTGCTGGTCCTTTGACCGCAGGTTGAGATCTGTTAACTGAGTAACTTTGGATCTCACTGACTAGATTTGGAAAAGGAGGGACAAAGGTAGAATATATTTTTCTTTCAATTGAATCAGCTCTGTCTTGCCTTCCCCTTCGCCGCAGTGGGTGGCTTAAGGATCTTTGTTGTGCTTGAGTGACAGGCTGTTTTGATACGTAGTTGCTTAGTAAGTTCATTAACCTGCAGCTAAATCCAGGCAATGGCTAACTCAAGCTGTTTTTATATTTAAACAAACTGCATCTAATCTTTCCAATGTATTTTGCTGAGCATGTACTTAAATGAGCATGACACTGCAGTCTTTGTCTTGAACGCTTCCTGTTTTATAACTGTGATGATCTGAGAGATGTAATTAAGGGATTTTAATTTTCCATAATTGGAGGTACTCCAGGTACAGCAATTTAGACACAATTTCCAATACTTTAAAAAATCACAAATTAAATATATCTGTGTTTGGAGGAACATTCTGGGGGTATGCTTTTTGAAAATTGTAATAACTTCTGCTTCTGCTCTTCAAGGTTTTCAGATGTCATCCTGGCAACAATTTTGGCTACAAAGTCAGATATGTGTGGCAAAAAATTTGAACTGAAGATTGATAACGTTCGCTTTGTTGGCCACCCTACGTTGCTTCAGCATGCCCTTGGGCAGGTATGGCAAGAGGTCTGCTGGGGGGCGTGCTTTCTTTTCAAACTGCATGGCTTATTTAGGAAACTTTGAATTCAGAATGGAAATGTTTGCTTTTGATCCTGTTTCTTCCTGATTTCTGATTTTTCCTGATGCTCAAAGCTGCCTTTATGTATTTCCAGATAACTACAGTGAGTGGCAAACTGGGGGAGCTGTGTCAGTGATTCACAGAAACCATCATCTGGTTACTTTAGAAAAACAGTGTAGATAAACAGAAGTAGTACTAAGCAGTCCAGCTCAAAAAGCTATTTCTCACCAGGTTAGTTGTTGCAAGTTAGCTTTTTAGCACGTCCAATTAGTATGGCAGTAAAAATAAATAAACAAAAAAATAAACCAACCCCAAACCCTCACAAATGTTAAAAAGAGGCCTAAAATTTTCTTGTGGACGAATTCAGGCTGCTGTTTGTATTGAGACCTTGATTTGTGGCGTGTGTTTTAGCTGGTTGGAATGAAAGCAGTTGCCACCCAGGTTATGAAAAAGGCCCTGCTTAAATCTAGGAGAGAATTTGCATGGTTCTGCATGCAGAATATTCCCCCTGCCATTCCTTCTACCTGACAGACTGTAAAAATGAACTAGGCATTGGTAATTTCTGAATCCAACACTAACCTGTATCACTGAACTGCTTTCGTCTCATTTTTTGTCAAATTTGTGAAGTCGTTCATTTTTTCAGGCAAAAATCTGCTTGCCTATTCTGTCATCTTTTCTTTCTATAATTAGAGGTGCAGATTGTTTGCAGCTGCTGCTTGATATTTAGAGGACTAGACTGCTTTAGGACTGCTTTGATCCAAGTAAGAAGCTGGCATCAAGCATCAAAAGCTGCCAGTGTTCCACTTCTGAAACTCACATGTGAGCCTACAAGAAATGTGACTGAGTATCACCAAGACTCAGCCCTCAAATGTTTAAACTGTTACGGAAGACAGAATTCACGTGCCCCCAGGCTGTACAAGTACTTTAGCAAGTTTAACCTGCCGTGCTCAGAACAGCCGGCGCCCACTTGCCTTAGGACACCAAAAGTTGCTGGTGCTGGTGAGAGTGAGGTAGTTGGTCAGGCGTTGGGAAGCTTAAGCAATGTTTTACAAGGTAGTTCTTGTTTTGCCTTTGTTTCTGACACTTACAGCAAATACTGTGGTGGCAAAGAAGAGACAGGAAGGTGTTACCTTGTTTTGTTTTCAAAGAGACTGTTACAGCCCACCTCGGTAACGTGTGACGGTTACCTGGAGGCTTTCTGAACGATGGAGGAAAGGACTGAGGAAGGGAGGAGAGAAGAGGGGGATGCTCTGGACCCACTGCGATGCTGTCTGGGAGCAGCAAGGGCCAGCTGCTCCTGAAGGATGGGCAAGCTGGGGTGTGATCCCATGCAGGCATCACCTTCCCCACACGTGACACAGGGGCAGGGGTCTGACCACGGAGGGCAGAGCTGGGTGCTGCTAGCAGGGTCTATCACCAGCCCCACAGAAGGCAAGCGATGAACCAGGCCCAGGGTCCATCTGGAGAGCCCAGCCCAGAGCAAAAGGAGATGGAGCCACACGTAGGGCTGGAGGACAAGGCAGCTGTGTGCTTAGCAGGGTCCTTCCAGCAGACGGGTTACCTACAGCGTAGGTCTGAGGCCCGGCCAGGAGACAGGGCTGGAGACATGCACACCTTCAGGGTCCAAAGGCCCCAGGCTGAGCTGGGGGCTCCTGGGCCGTGGGCTGGGGTAGGGACCCAAGTGGTGCTGGTCAAGGCCATTACCACCCTTTGGTGCCCTCAGGACCCTGACAGCAGTGGCCTGTTCTCCCACAGTACTAGATTAATTTATTTTGCCAATCTTGTCCGAAAGGCACAACTTCCTAAATATGATGTAGTGAGTCTAAATTAAGTTGAAAAGTTGTGTTTGCATTTGTTCACCACACATTATACATTCTCCTGGCTTTGTAGTCACTTTTATCCTAACTGCCTGAAAAGTCTCTTTGTTTTTAATTTGTCTAAATAAAATTGCATCTGGGTAAACATTACGGAGTGCCGTAAACGCCTTTTTGTTAGTTCTAGTAGAATCTTTTTCTTGGGTGTGTCTTATCACCCCAGAACTTTCTAGTTTCCAGAATCTTCTGGATGTGGCAGCCATCTCTGCTAGTTCGTTTGGGTCTAAATCTGGGATCCTTTGGCAGTTAGGAGGAAGCTAAGACTATTTCATCCCTGCCCCATGGAACAAAAGCAATGACTGAAGTAACCAGACAGCTCAGCAAGTTCTTCTTCAGATGAGATTCAGGAATTACAAGAGCACCAGTATTTAATAATGTGTGCCAGACTGCCTCTTCTGTAGTGATATTCTGAATTCTTAAATTCCTTCACCATTTTCTTTTCCAGCTTAGGTCTTTTCTTCTTTTTTTTCTGCACAAGAGGGGATATGAAAATTAGCCCTATTCCAGCAGATGTTAATGGTAGTAGTTTCTTTGATTTTGAGGAAGGAGCAGGATCAGTCCCTGCACATAAATGCTTTTAAGTCCTTATTGAAGTTCACAAGACATCCTGGAACCTGTAACTCCAGAAGAACAAGTAAACACAGTAAATAAAAACCACCACCCCCGTCACTGCCTTTTTGATAGAACTTCACTTACACTTTAGAAAAACAAAGAAATGTGTTACTACTTTTAGTTTTTCTAATTTTTAAGACTGCTGAGTGAAAGCATTCAGGTTTCAAGAGTTCACCTGTGAGCGGTTTGTTGCTGATGCTCAGTACTTGTCAGGAAGGCTGGAAGCGGCTTTGCTGTTGCCAGCTTCTTTGAGTTTGCCCTGTCTCAGACATGCATTAGCTATATATGCACATTGGTTGGGTAGAGGCAGAATATTAGGAAAGATGATTGTTCAGGTTGGTTCCGCTTCGGATTGGACTGGGTGTTGAGTGGGGAGCTTTGAGGAAGGCAGGAAAGTCCTCTGGATTTTGTGCTCCATCTTGTGGTGACGCATGGTTGTCAGAGATGCTAGTACTGGATGTGCAAATTCAACTTGCTTGTCTTGACTTCCTCTGTTCCTCCCCACAAGAAAGTCTGTGCATGTGCTAAAGATTATGACACTAGGAAGCCTTCTGTTGCAGAAAGAACATGGGGGTTGGGGGTGAGGAGTGGAGAATGTGTTTGAAGTTCTGCAGGAATGTAAAGCAAACCTTTTATCTTAGTACTGTGTAACTTCAGGAGATTGAATATGGGCAGTACTAGAGCATCATTTTTCTAATAAAAGCAGTGGTTTGCAACATGATGCGTCCAAATGGGAATTTTAGGAAAGAGGAGAATAGGTGTGGCCTGGGGTGAGAAATCTGTAGAATCTTCTGCTGTTAACAATATGTAACAATTGTGCTAAGGAAAATTTAAATCTAGGATCCCTGATGGTGCTAGAATGCAATAGCAAAGGCACCTACTAAGACTGCTGTCTTAACTGATACACATTTCTGTGGTCCTGACCAAAATGCTTTGGTTTATGTTTTATCAGCTTCTCAGAAAGTGTAGAATAACTGTGACTTTTTAATAAAAAAATAGTGATACAGTTTTATTTTTTACAAGTCAAATTTTGATAGTATAATTTGTTTTGTCTGCTTTCTTCTCTCAGCAAACTGTTATTTGGCTGGGTTAAGCTTTTCTTTTTTTCTTTTTTTCTTTTTCCCTTCATTGCTGGTTCCAGAGGACACTAACCTATAGTACTTCTTTTAAATATTTTTCAGGTATCCAAAACTGATCCCTCACCAAAGAGAGAGATGCCCACTATGATCCTCTTCAATGTGGTGTTCGCCCTAAGGGTGAGTAAGGACTGCCTTCTTGTCATCTGGTAATTGGATGTCCTTCAAATGCATAACAGAATGCGGTAGGCTTATGTCTGAGTAATCTCTTGTAAAACATTCAGTGCCTGATTTCACTGGGAGGTTTTCATTTGAAACAACAGAACTAAACAATGTAGAGTATGACACTGGGAAGTGGGAAAGTTTTCCAGCCCAGCACTCTGTAGCTCAAGCACAGTTGTTCTCTTCAAGACAAGTTCTAGAGCTGTTTTGTTCTGGTTTTTAAAAATCCAGAGTATAAAGGCATGCAAAAAATGGCTTTGTAAAATAGATATGACCCCTGTTGCAAATCCTGCGTGTCTTGTCTTTTGTTATTCATGAGCTGGTAACCTGCTGTGATATTTCTAACCATGCAGTTCAAGCTTGTCCAAGTTAGCTGTGTGGAAAGGCAGCCTATGTCTTACTGTCCTGTAATGCCAGATGCCATTGTCTGTTCTTCTGCCCAGGGTAGGCCCGAATCCATACAGCTGCACTAGCACGTTGCCGAGCCCTTGCGGCTCCATGCATCTTTGACCTTGGTGGTCAGTTCTGCTCCAGAAGCAGGGGCAGCAGCAGGCATGGACAATGGCACGTGCTTGGACAGCCTTATGAGTTAGGGCCCCACCATGGCTTTGGTTAACCCAAGCTTGTTCAGCCCAGAGCCATTCAGAAATCTGCTCTGTGCTTTCTAAGCCATTACATTTTCCAGTAGGGTTTGCTAGCTTGGATCCAGACCTGGGTGGGTGCTGGCCCCATGTGTTAGCACTGTGCTGTGGTTTCGGGGAAGGCATATCAGCTTGGGGTGTCTAGTCTGGATCTGAAGGAATTTCTTCAAGTCCTTGAACCTGTTTTGCCTGTTTTTTTTCCAACATGTAGGGTATTCTGATCCAGTGCTCCACTAAATAATAGACAACTGAGTGTGTGGAAATAATAAGTTATACATTTAACTTTGTCAAACCATGAAAATTATATAGTTGCACCAAAGCTGCTGTAACACTGCTTTAGAAAGCCCGTCTTCTTCATCTTGCTTATAAATGGAAAGTACCACAATTGTATGGTTTTATATAGGTATACAGACAACAGAGATGCTTCATGCATTTAAGAGCATAATTTACAAAAGGAAAAGTATTCTCTTAATTCAAAAAGTAATTTCATCTGCTACTTCTGTAGGCAGCAGAAGAAATTGTTGCTGATAGGCATTTCTCCAGTGATTACTTCAAGATATCTGGGTAGTTCTTGGCATTATAGTGCATCAAGAAATACGCATTTAAATCTGTCTTTATAAAATTATTAAGGGAGTGAGCTTGAGAACTTGCTGATCATGCCACAAGCTGACCTTTAAGCTGGAGCTTTTCTTTCTGTCCTAGAGCATAGAGTTTGCCTTCGCAGGACATGACTACCATTTCTGTGTAGTGCTGTGCTTTGTGTTTAGTTCGCTCAATCATTTTCAAATCAGAACCAAAGGATGGAGTTTAGGTTCATGTTTTGAGGGTAATGGGATTTGCGTGGTTCCCCCCCGCCCTTTCCTCTCTCTTCTCATAGCGCTTTTTTGAGTGGGACTGTGTTCCTGGGATCATGGAAGCCCATGATAGTTTCATCTAAAATTTGTCTGTGGATGAAGGTACTCTTGATATGGTGTCTGAGGAGTTTTCTTAGCTGTCCTTGTGTCTTTGGACAAAACCTGTCACCTTTTATAACCCTGATGCTCTTCTTGAAATGATTTGTCAGAATAGCACTGTTTTGAGCTGTTACTCATGCTGTATGATACAGAGCCATGTGCCTCTGCTCAGTGCCTCTAGGCCTCTTCTATAATTAAATGGACAGTGTTTGAAAGGTGCCTCTTTTTAGCCGTGAGATTGTTGAAAAGGAAGGAGTATGCCAAGGAGCAGCTGGCTGTAGCATTCTGAGTGAGAAGAAGGTACATGTGAGGAATAAATAGATTTTGACACTAAGCAAAAATCTGGAGCAAGTACATATGTTTTGCTTGGAATTTCTTTTCAGGCCTGCTCTGTTGATGAGATGTTGTTATCTGTGTTAAGGGATCCTGGCTTGGCTAATTAGATAGTATAAAACCCTAGAAATTTCATTATGTTCGAGCATTATTTGATTTCTGAGCTCTGGCTTTCTCTTCGCAGCCAACGGGTTACATCTGTAGAGCCATCATAAAATTTTTGTGGCATGTATATATGTGAAGAATAATTTGTAAAATGAAAGAGGGAGTTGGAATAGCTGTCTTACTGGAGATGGTTGATTTTTGCTTGACTAGGACTTTGGATATCATGTCATGATTTAAAAGCCTCCAGCTCCTTGGTTGTGAAGTGACTTTTTTTTTCCTTTTAGTTCCGGTGCTTTATAAATGGCCATAGTCCGAGTGGCTTGTCCTCAGTGGAAAAGCAAGGTTTCATAAGAGACAATTATCCCAGTCTGAATCAAGCAAGAAATCGTTCATCAGGTTCTGCTGGGAATCCAGTGTTGTGCTTTGGGACATTCTTAGGTTAGGAAGTGCCAAATTTGCAGTACAGGAGTTGGTTTTAGATTTCACATGTTAAGAGACGTTAGCTTCAAAAGTTTTGATCTTTTAGTAGAGCACCACGCTTTGGCTGTAGGTAAGTGTTTGCATGTGCACCGACACACACATACATTCATTTGGTCTGCATTTCTTTAGAATCTGGTTTCTAGTGCTTCTCCTAGGAAAACTTGCTTTTTTGCATTTTGGCACTGTGAGGATACTGGTGTAATTATGTGCTTAATGCAGCATAGAATCATATTCGCCAAATGAGACGTTCTTACTTCATAGAGAGCTGTCAAGTTTTTGGAAAGTGCTGCACGGAAAGCAAGTGGAAGTTTTTTCCTAGCGTAGTGTAGTGCACTGCGAAGTGTGGGTGGAGGTATTCTAAGATAAAGATGAGTCCATCTGCAGTGGGCAGACAGAGCAGGCAGAGTCCCAAATGCTGTAATCAGCACTGATCCTGCTGTGTTTAAGCTTCAGGGTTACTAACGTGTCGTGACTCAGCAAGAAGAGTGGAATTCAAAAATGTTGACTCATGGTTTGCTAGTTTACATGCCAAGTTATCACTTGCTAGAACTGTAAATTCCTTTAAACGTCTTAACAAACATGAAGCAGCTGCTTACTGAGCACTTTCTGACTAGAGCTGCTGAGTCCCCCCTTGTCAGCTGTACTTACACGATAGATTTTTCCAGCACTTTCGTTCTGGGACTTGCACGAATGCAGCGTTTGTAATAAGCCATATTTGTGAAATGCTTTGGAATACAAATCCAAATTCATTCTGTTTTTGGATCAAAGTGTTAATCATCTGTTGGTACTTCTTATACAATTAGCATTTGTCTTGTCTGTATTTAAGACAGACTTCAGTACAGCAACATGGAGAGAATGGGCTATGTTAAAGGCATTGCAGTCCTTGTACTTGCAGTGAATTTAACCTGAACGTCATAACGTTATTCCTTTTCAAATAACTTGACGTTTTCTTTTCTTGCTGTGTGAAACTGAGTTCTTTGGTCTCTCTGCTAGCAAAAGGCCCAGTAACAATGGGCACAAAACAGATACAAATATCATACTCCAGGTGCTGTGTTAATTTGATGTACATGGACAAGTTTAGAAATCCCTCAGTCTCCTCTTCCTTACCTTTGGACATCTCTGACAGGTTTGTTACTGTCAGAGAAAACTTCTTTCTTCTGCTGGTTGCCAAAGAGACTGACTTCTGGTATCTGCTGAAGATAATCACTTTGATTACTTATCCATCACTCTAGTTCCAAAAATGTGATTGTGGCTGAATGACCGACCAGTTTCCTTTCTGTGTTGCTTGTAGGCCAATGCAGATCCATCAGTGATAAACTGCTTACACAACCTTTCCCGTCGAATCGCCATCGTCTTGCAGCATGAGGAGCGCCGCTGCCAATACCTGACCAGGGAGGCCAAGCTGATCTTAGCTATTCAGGATGAAGTGTCTGCCATGTCAGAAAGTGAGTGTTGAGCTTAGCTTTGCGCAGGAATATGTTTGTCCACAAGCAGTTTTTCAGAGAAGTGCTGATTGTGCCTTTTTCTTTTGTGGCTGGGATCAGTATGAACAAGTTCTGGTGCTCTTTAGCATTCTGACAGCTTTTGACTGCATTTTGCCTCATCCAAGACCACTATCCCTGTGCGGAGATCTCAGCTTTAGAGGTGAAGTAGTTTGGTTGCTATTCTTGCTAGCTTGGTTCAGAGCGATCGTTAGAGAGTACGCACTGAACCATCATGTTTGGGTTTTCTTGTCAGGCTGAGATGGAAGAAGTCATACGTAGCTGCTTCACCCAACGTAGAGCAAGCTTCCCATACTCTAATGCGATGTGTTGAGTCACTGGACTTCTAGTGTGGAAATCTTACTTTTACGTGTTGTTTCCATGGCCAACAGATTTTTATACGCAGCATTTTTATAGACCATGCTTTATAGCAATTGACTATAGTAATATGCACTATCTAAGGCGAACTCTGATACTGACGCATCACCTTGCTGCAAGTGTTGAAAATTAAAACTAGTATGTATAAAAACAAAAACACTTCAAATCATCACTTGTCAAGTTCACAGGTACATGTGTTTAACTGAGTTGAGGTTCATAAGAAGTTGGCATTAATTCACTGTTATTATCTTAACACTTGGATTATCATAAAAGCTTTGAAATAGAAATGTAGAATAAAAAGATAAGGATTCTGTGCCTAAGGTACTGGTTTATGCCTAGAGGGGGAAGAGAAAGTTCTCTCTGCTTTGATATTAGTTGTTTGCTTTCTTGTTTTGAAATTTTCCGTAGCCACAGAAGGGCCACAGTCACCTTTTCATCATATCCTACCCAAGTGCAAATTGGCCAGAGATCTCAAAGAGACTTATGACAGGTAAGTAGTAGTTCCTTCATAGCTCCCAGTATGTTGCTTCTCACTGAAACCTCTTGGCCCTGTTCCTTGGGAGGTTATCCTTCTCTTCCTGCTGCTGACTCAGTGGGATTTGGGTTTAGACCAGGTGGAGCAATGTGAAGGCTAGCTGTCAGGTGAAATGTTTGCAGACTTGCTATCCTAATCATCACCTTGGTCTCACTTTGGATATATTATGTTTCTTAAAAGTTGGTGGTCTGTTGCAGCTTTAAAGAACTATGTTCCTCCTTAGCACAGAGGCACATGATGACAAACGAATTGTAGAACTGAAAAGTGTTATAATATGAATATCTTATCTCTGTAGTAGTGCTCTGAACATGCAGGTGAGAGAAAAATGCTGCATCTAGCACTGATGGCAATGTCAGATACTGCCTTGGCTTCATTTGGTTACATTGTGCATGTCTGGACAGTGAATTTGGATTAGGTGGTGAGACTTTCAGCAGAATGGAAAGTATAACATGCTGTTTCTTGACTGGATTAAAGGCTCTGGCGAGGATTTCAAAGAAGTGTGAAGCTAGCGTTGAATTTCAGCAGGAGCTGGGCACCCAGCTCTCCAGCGTACTGCTCCAACAGTAAGTCAGCGCTGACTCCTCGTGCAGAGCAGACTCCTTCATTCAGTATAAGCACTTGGTGAAAGAAGGACAGAGGACAGGAGGGTTTGGTGGGAAGAAAGATGTTGTGCACCTTGATTAGGGTGTTTTTCTGAACTTAGGAAAACTACTGTCGGGTTCCTTTATTGACTGTAGAGCACACTGTGTGATGTTAGACCAATGCTTTAGCTTCCCTAGGTCGCATTCCCCTTGTACAAAGGGAACAATCACAAAGACCTGGAAGGTAAGGCACTGAGAACCTAAATAATTTAATGATTGCAAAGCACGTTATAAAACTTCTAATAAGCTGTTTTTCATTATGTTAAAGAACTGTGAATTTCAGCCTGTTTGGAACAAATATAGGATATAGTTCAATAAAACTCCCACAAAATCTGCACTGGATTTTAAAATAAGGCTCTTTTTTTTGTAGACTGTAATTCTCATATCAAACTTTTCACTTGCTTTTTTCTTTTTCTGTTCCTCTCCAGGTCTGTATTAGTGACTGGGCAAATCCTGACCTTGTTTCCAACCATTATAGTGACACAGTGACATCTTGTGGCATTTAACTGTGACTGGAGGAACATATAGCCCAAGCTCGTGGAGTGTACTGCTCCTATCCTTCCATGAAATAAGGAGGAGTAGCCTGACCTTGTAGAAACACCCATTGGTGCTGGCTCCCAGATGTAAAATAAGGCAGTCTCCCTCATTTAGGCATTGTGGGTAGGGGAGAGGGGGTGCATGTCATATTTTGACACTATTTTGCCTGGCATTGTCACAAGCAAATGTAAGAAATAAGCGGTTGGTAAAAGGATAAAATGGCTTTGCATTTGATTGGAAAGCTCTGTTTGAAGAGTAGTGAACAGTGGTGTTGGCTGGATCGGTAGTAAGGTGGTGTTCTGCAGTGTTTTTCCGTTAGTGCTTTATATGAGAAAATAAGAAATATGCTTATTACAGCTGCAGTCAGATAGGATGAGAGGTGCTGCAGCACCTTGCAGGACAGGCATATAATTAAAATCACTTTTTGGTCAAGTAGAAGAAATGGTATAGAAATAGGATTTCTATTCTTCAGCTCCAAGATGAGGAATTCCTGCATGGCAACAGCTCTGGAGTGAGCTCTGTGTGGGCTTTTATGAAGTGAGAGTTAGCCACAATGACATGGGGTTGCAAAAAAAGCAAATAGATAAGAATGCATAAAATCAAAGGTTTGTCTGTGAGATGCAAAGCACTCCTTCTGCTCAGCATTGTAAAGTCCCTGCTGTAATGAATACTGTATCCAGTTCTGGGCACTACGTTTGAAGAAGGATTCGGGCCACCTAGAAAGTATGAAGGAGTGAGAATGACCTAAGAGAAAAGATTGAAAGATTTGGTCTGCTTCTTTTAGAGAAGAAAAGACTAATGGTAACTGTAAGGAAGGACTTGGGGGTACTGGTAGATGAAAAAATTGGACATGAACCAGCAGTGTGCGCTTGCAGCCCAGAAAGCCAACCATATCCTGGGCTACATCAAAGCAAGCGTGGCCAGCAGGGCGAGGGAGGCGATTCCCCCCTCTGCTCTGCTTTTGTGAGACCCCACCTGCAGTGCTGTGCTCAGCTCTGAGGCCCCCAGCACAAGGGAGATGGGGACCTGTTAGAGCGGGTCTAGAGGAGGCCACGGAAATGACCACAGAGCTGGAGCACCTCTGCTGTGGAGAGAGGCTGAGAGAGGTGGGGTTGTGCAGCCTGGAGAAGAGAAGGCTCCAGGCAGACCTTACTGCAGCCTTCCAATACTTAAAGGGGGCTTGTAAGAAAGATGGAGAGGGACTTTTACCAAGGGCATGTAGTGATAGGACAAGGGCTAATGTTTTTACATTAAAAAAGGGTAGATTTAGATTAGGTATAGGGAATAAATTCTTTACAGTGTGGATGCTGAGGCAGTGGTACAGGTTGCCCAGAGCTGTGGATACCCCATCCCTGGCAGTGCTCAAGGCCAGGCTGGATGGGGCTTTAGGCAACCTGATCTAGTGAGAGATGTGCCTGCCCATGGCAGGGGGGTTGGACTAGATGGGCTTTCAAGGTCCCTTCCAACCCAAACCAGTCTCTGATTCTGTGATAAATACATGCAGAGACAATGTACTGTTTTAAATGTGTATTTCTGGCATAGCCTTTGGCGTAAGGAAACAGCATGGAGGGCGCTTTGAATTGCAGATGGGAACCCAGCTCTTGAGATTTGCTCAAGCCAGCATTTCCTAGTGTCTGCTTGTTTTTGGAATTCCAGTCAAAGGCCTCTTGAATTATCGCAGTTGCTCCAGAATTGCTGTCTAGCCCTTGGTTTCCTGTAGATGGTGCTGAGGTATTTCAGGCAAGACCCAACATGTCCCTTAGTAGGTTTGTACAAAACCACAAGTGTGAATGTTTCTCTTCAATAAGTGCAGAAAACAGATTTGGGAATCTTTGTTCATCTTCCCCCAGACTCCTGCATTGGCATGGAACAAAAAGCAATGGCTTCAGGACCAAGAAGCTCCAGCTGCTAGTACCTCCAGTGCTCGCAGATTTACTGGTTTTGCAATGGGGGCCTCTTTTAAGCCAGTGTTCAATTTAAGGAATTAAGACTGCTTTCACCAAGTTGTATCTACAGGTGCAGATAATTATTAGCTTGATGACAGCTAACTGCCCATCTGTTTTTAGCACATTTGCATTAGCTTTATATCAGAAGAAAAGTGAAAATATGAATTTTGGGGGAGGAGAGGATTGTTTTTTGTTTATTTGTTTTTAATGCACAAAAGGCCTTTATACATTTTTAGCCTAGTAGGATTTGAACTGACTGGTGGATCTAGCCTGTCTCAGCACCTTAAGGAGAAGAGGAATAATTATATGAAGTTTAATGATATGTGATTTATGTGGCTGTACTATAATATCCAAACCAACTACAGTTAGTTGACCAAAGGACAGGGAATGTGTCTTTTGCAGGGAAGTTTAAAACCATTTCAAAGCTCCAAATAGTCACAACCTCTATCAAAAATAAACAAACTCAAAAGCTACAAGCTCACCTCTACCAAACTAGCAAACATTATTAATTTCTGATGTAAATAGGATAAACATAAAATGTGGTGTGTGTATGTAGGAATTCATAACCATTTGATAAAGCATGAGGTGGGATTGTCTGTGTTTTGCTGATAGTTGAGAAAAAGAAGGCTGGAATTCTGCAGGATACTGGCCAACTTTTGGATTCCTCTTCTGGGGCAGTCGCTCTTTGGGGCAGAGGATAAGAACAGAGCAAAAGAGCTGTGATATTCCCTAACATATTCCCCAGCTTCCTGCAGCTTGTGGCTCTGGAGGCGCTTTCTGTATATTCAACAGCCTTAAGCTGATCTCACTTCCCAAAATTAGTCCGCTCTTCTGCGAGCCAGAGTAAATATTTAACAACCACAGCATCCTCTGATAAGGAGCTCCATGGCTTAACTGGTTGCTGTGTTTCTTTCTGTTTCTTTTTGAACTTCGCTCCTGCTAGTCTCATTAGGTGTATATTAGGTCTTACATTGGAGAGACAGTGAACAGCTTTTTACTAGTTACTTCTCCCTGATTCATTTTTGGACTACTATGACATACCCTCTCAGTACCCTAATCCCTCATCGTGTATCCCTCAGCATCACTCATCATGTATCATCTAGGCAGAGATTTCCAGCACACAGTGTTGATATTAAGTTTTCATGGGAGAAATGGAACATCGTTGAGGATTTAATAGCAAGTTCGAGTATGGGAAATGAAGCTATTTTTACCCAGTTACTTGTGATGTCTGTGGGAATCTGCATTCATACCTCTGCTGTTCAATGTGTTCATATTGATAACTGATCTGGAAAAAGGGGCAATGTGTGAAGTGACAAAGTTTACAGATAATAGCGAAGGGAATAAAAATGCAGATAGATAGGAAAAGTTGCAGAAAGCTTACTGGATACCAGTTAACTGGCTGATAAAACAGCAGATGAAATTCAGTGTAGATAGATGTAAAGTAATGCATGTGAGGCAAAACAAACCTTATATAGTATGTAGCTGCTCTGAAAAGAGCATTTGGAATTATAGCAGATAGTTCGGTGGAAAAGTCAACTCAGTGAAAAACCTCAGGGTGCAGTAACACTGCAAAAAATCCCCATAAAATGTGAAGAGTAGTTGGGAAAGGAGCTAAGAACAAAAGAGAGAGTTCTATTCATTCCTGGTATATCTACCACACCTTTGAAATCTTTGTGCAGTTCTAGGTTTCCTATCAGGGGCTCTTTAAATGTGTCCCTGAACCAGAGGTTCATGGTGTATGATGCCAGCCAGTGCAGCATTCTCACCTTCTGTGGTCTCGTTTCTTCCTGGTGGTGGACTGGGGATGGGATAGTGAGGTCTGTGCTCTAATTTTGCCTTCGGATTTAATCCGTTCACTGCTGTTAGATAAAGATGATTCCACTTCAGTTTCTAAAAAGTGTTTCGGTATCTTTCGGATGGGATCAGCATAGTGGAGCTGGCCCCACATCTGCTAAACAGGACTTTGTGTTACAGAGTTCTGTGCGCTCAGTGGGTGTGGACATAGAGAACATGAGACCCACCGTATCACCCCTTATACCGGACTGTTGCTCCACAATTTCAGTTTGAGAAGAACAAAGTCGAAGTGTAGCTAGGTGACTCTGTAATGCAACTTGATAAATCCTTTTCTTGGTACTCTCTTCTGTGGCCGGTTTTTGGTGTTCTGCTTCTGCCCCTAAAAGAAGGAAGCTTCTGGGTGTGCATGGTCCCCAGCCAAAGAGCTGGCAGCCAGCTCGTGGGGATTTGCAAGGCTTGCAGTAAAACGCTTGCTAAATAAACGACTTTGTGGGGAATAAATAAAAATGAAAGCAAATGTGGATCCAAATTTCACTTTCACAGACTCACAGCATGGCTGAGGTTGGAGGCACCTCCGGGTGCATCTGCTCCAACCCCTGCCCAAGCAGGGCCACCCAGAGCAGGCTGCCCAGGCCCATGGCCAGGCGGCTTTGGAAGGTCTCCAAGGAGGAGGCTCCACAGCCTCTCTGGGCAGCCCGTGCCAGGGCTCCGTCACCCGCACAGCACAGAAGTGCTGCCTGGTGTTCAGAGGGAACCTCCTGTGCTCCAGTGTGTGCCCACTGCCTCTGGTCCTGGCACTGGGCACCACTGAGAAGAGCCTGGCTCCGTCCTCTCTGCGCCCTCCTTCAGGTATTTGTAGACATTGGTGAGATCCCCCTGAGCCTTCTCTGCTCCAGGCAGAAGAGTCCCAGCTCTCTCAGCCTCTCCTCACAGGAGAGGTGCTCCAGTCCCTTGATCATCTTGGTGGCCCTACGTTGGACTCTCTCCAGTATGTCCATGTCTCTCTTGTACTGGGGTGCCAGAACTGGACACAGGACTCCAGGTGTGGCCTCACCAGCGCTGAGTAGAGGGGAAGGGTCTCCTCTCTTGACCTGCTGGCCGTACTTTGCCCGATGCAGCCCGGGATACCATTAGCCTTCTTTGCAGCAAGGGCACATTGCTGGCTGATGTTCAGTGTGGTGTCCACCAGGACTCTGAGGTCCTTTTCTGCCAAGGTGCTTTCCAGCTGGGTGCCCCCAGCATGTGCTGGTGCCTGGGGTTGCTCCTCCCTGGGTGCAGGACTTTGCACTTCTCCTTGTCGAGTTTCATGAGATTGTCAGCCCACCTCTCCAGCCTGACAGGGTGCCTCCGGATGGCTGCACGGCCCTCTGGTGAATCAGGCACCCCTCCCAGTTTTGTGTCATCTACGAATTTACTGAGGGTACACTCTACCCCATTGTCCAGTCCCCTTTCTGTGACTTGACTGTATTTCGTGTTTCATGTATCCTTGCATATATCTTGGTGAAATTAACTTTGACTGGGTAAGTGCAGTCACAGACGTTGTTTTTGGAGGATGTAGTATATTCCTGGCCAGATTATTAGAGACTTAAATTATTTTCCATCCAAGAGTGGAGGGGTGAAGGAGAAATCATTACATAAAGCTATAATGAAGGCTTGAAATTGAATGCAAATGTAGAAAAATGAAATTAAAATTGAGATGAGAACTCAAAATCTGTTTTTGTTGTTGTCTTTAATTTTGGGCTATTGTTGTATGATGCACTGTAGACAAAATTATGCTGTGGAGAGTGTAATTATATAATTAAAGGCTCTGCGTTAGTGCACTTGGACCAAAGAATGAAAGGAACCAACCATATTTTTTTCTGTTTCCTGAATGTTAAACTACACATGGAAAATATCTCTGCAAGTGTTTCATGTTTTCGTGTATCTTTGCTTCTTTTTGGTAACCCATTTTAACAACCCCACTAGCTTTCACGTAGTCTCTTAACTCATTTGTGCGATTGATTTTTGGTCATGTTTGCTCTTGTGAGTGTTTGGCCCCATAGATAGCGTGGGTAACTGCTGCTTCAAGGTGCACTTCCCCTTGATGTATTTTAAGGTAATCCAGCTTTCTCCGTCAGTTAGTGTATGTCTGGTGGGATAGGCAGTGTTACTGGAGTTGCAGCATTTAATGCAAGAAAAACGGAGGTGTTTGCCATGCTTTGCATGTTCCTTCAGGGTGTGGAGCCTCGATCAAATGCAAGGTGGTAGCACCAGAGAGAGTGGATTTATCTTTTCAGTGCATTTTTTAAAAAAGGACAACGTATGTAGTGTTTGTTCCATTTGCAACTTGAAAAATAAATACTTCTCAGTGTTCAGTGCAGGATTTGAGAACAAAACCATGGCCTCTGCTTTACAAAAGCATTGTCTGCAGTGAGATTTCACCTAATGAGTCTGATCATGCACAAGGCAGGACAGGAGCTTGTTTGTGCTCTCACCACTCTGTTGTGGTTTGATGAATAGTTACACTGGCAGCCAAAGCTACCAATGCTTTTGTTTTAAAGCTGAATTTTCAGGTCTCTCTGAACTCTATATACAGCCAGATGAACTTGAAAAAGAGCATGTTAGTTTGTGGCCTAAGATTGAGTGCTAGGTGTAAATGTTTAAATCACCACATAAAGAGTATGCAAGACATGTGTTCACTCTCTGCCTGTTCCTGGCATGTTTTTAAATATGTTCTGTGCAGAAGGGAAATTGTTGGGTTTAATCGATACAGAAGTCATACTGCGAGTCTCAACACACTTGAATTTAAAATTGGACTGGAGTTTTCAGAGTGCAAACTTCAAAATATTTTTTTTTTTTTTAGAAAAAAAATCTTTTAGAACAAGCTCTAAAAGAAGAGGACGTCTTCAGGGAGCTAGAGGCTCTTTTTTGTTTGAAAACCTGGCCTGTGAAGGTCTATTTATAGTTACAGACCTACATGCGTACTCCTTATGACGGATCCCAGTCAGCTTGTCTTTAGGAGTTGGTGCCCCGGGGTGATCAACAATGTGGGGACTGGGTTTTATTCTCAGGATGAGGTTTGAGTTCAGGCAATACTCATTTAGCCTCTGATACACTTTGTTCATCTTGGAGGACGACAGCCTGTAGGCGTCATGAGGAATTCAGCTCTCCAGCGTAGACAAAGTTGGCTGTTGCTTAAGATTGATTTGCAAGTTTCTATTTGTTGCTGACTCCCTATACATGAAAAGATGCTCTGGGCCTTGCCTCTTCCTCCCTGCACGGCCCCACTGCCTCTGGCAAAGCTCTTTCCGGGCCAGTGTTTCATGTTGGCAGACTGGGCAGTGTTGTAAGGATTTACAGAGTGGTGCTAGCTTAGTTCCTAATGGTATCTTGCCCACCTGTACCCGTTTTTCAATCGATGTAGTTACCTACCTAGGTATATTTCATCTCTTGCTTAGATTTACGGACTCCTGTTTCCATTTCTCCATATTACTTCTGAGTTGATTTGTTACCGACATATCTGGAAGTGTCACTACCCAAAGCAAGCCCTGTGAGGTATCTCAGTTGTTTACTGTATGACATATGAATTGAAAGATGTGGGTTATGTTTGTGATATAGGTGCTCTTGTTTGCTTTGTGGAAGTGAGATTTTGGCAGAAACTACTTTTTGTGGTCCTGCGTGCTTATGAAATGCAGGAGTGAGGGCAAATAAGACAATACTTACCCAAATGGAGACTTTGCAATTCTGCTTTTCAGCTCGAGACACTTTTCTTGGTCATATATATTTAAATCTCACATCTCTGAACTGGTTTTTGGGTTCTGAGCAAATGGAGCATTTCCCAGAAAGATGGAAAATGGTGGTGAAAACATTGTGCCCCGTTCATTTGGCCCTTTCCAGTTCTGGTCTAGGGAATTTTGTAGTGTAGTGGCCTTGCTGTAGACCTTCTCTCTGGAGATACTGGTGCAATGTTACGAGCAGAGGGAGCTGAATATCAGTGGGATGAAGTCTTGCAAATTCCCCCAAAGCCTCATAGGACATAATGCTCTTTAAGTACAGCTTAAGGAAGCCCTCGGAGCCAGGAATCAGCCCGTCCTCAGCCAGTCTGGGGGTAGACATGGTAAACTCACTCTTTTGTTGTCCCGATGTGATTCCTGTGCAGGAGTGAATCTGGACCACTATTTTCATTTGGTATACACTAAAAATGATGTATGTATTTATTTTCTTCCTATTGTAGTCTCTGTACAACTGGGGTGGTCCGGTTACATATCAACAACTGGCTGGAAGTGAGTTTCTGCCTGCCTCATAAAATCCATTATGTTGCAACAAATTTTATTCCCCCAGAAGCAATTGAGAGAAGCCTGAAATCTATCAGGTAAGAGCAAGTCCTTCAGAATATGGTCTGTCCTCTGGCCAGTTCCAAGTATTGGGCTGCAAACAATTGTGCTGGCTGGCATGATGGGACACTGAGTGGTGGCTGGGGCATGGGCTGAGACAGGACTCCCCAAAGCTGATGCTGAGGTATCGTGGTGCTGCTGTATACGTGGTGACGTGAAGCCACAGCTTTCATGTTACCATTAGGTGGTTGCATTGAATTTGGGAGGCAATGCTGCAGGAGAGGTCTGCGCTATTTCCGTTCAGAGGAATCGTGTGTTCATTTTAATCTGTTGATCCAGGACTAATTTCGCTTATAGAAGAAAGAGAGCCTGGGCCCCTCGATATCTTCTTTCCTGCTCTCTATGTTTACAGCTTTTTGTCTGCAAAAGTGACTAACTCCTGCTTTCTTCCTCTCTTCTATTTCATTGTATATTTCAATAATGCAAATGAGCAATTTTCAGTCCAATTCTCTAGGGTTAATTGTATGCCAGCACAGTGCCATCATTTTTTCTGTAGTCACTAGGGCATCCAGTTATCATATAACCCTGTATCCGCTTTTTATGGGGAGCATTTTATCCTGTAACATAAACATAAAGTTACTCTGAATCCACTTACAGCAAAAGGATGATATTAGAGGTTCTTTTTTACTGGTAGATTGACGAGGTATCATGGTCTGGGAATAACTAAACCTTCAGGAAAAGTTACAGTTTATTGTGCAAATGTATTCCTTTTTTTCTGCAGGCCTTACCATGCCTTATTACTTCTAAATGATGAGAAGTCATTGCTTAATGAGCTCCCGCTGGACTGCTCTCCTGCCCTGGTGAGAGTAATTAAAACTACCTCTGCTGTGAAGAATTTGCAGCAACTGGCTCAAGATGCTGACTTGGCATTGCTGCAGGTATGGGGAACTGTAAGCAGTAGCTGAGATTCTTTTAATTCATGAGGCGTTTTCTTTCTGCATGCCAGTGGGTTTCTGTGGTATATGAGCATGTCAGTTTTTTCAGTGTGAGCAGAGTGCACAGAGAAAGCTTGAGCCTTAGAGTGTGGGGAAGGATTGGAGAGATGAAGGTCAGTGGTGCAGTGACAGTGCTCAACAGTCCTGCGTCCACGTCTGAATCATAGATTGCTGGCGTGTAGTAGGGTTGTCTGGAGGTCGCTAGTCCATACCACTGCTCAGAGCAAGTCCATTAAAGCAGGCTGCTTGGGAACGTGTCTGTTTGAATTATGAATACCTCCAACAGGGGAGATCCCACAGCCTCTCTGGGCCCTGGTCCAGTGTTTGACCAGCATCAGAGTGAAAAACTTGTCTTCATTTCTAATGGGAGTTTCTTATGTTCCGCTTTGTGTCTGTTGCTCCTCATCCAGTCTTTGCGCTACTCTGAGAAGAGCGGCTCTGTCTTCTCTGTGCCTTCCCATTAGGTAGTTAAAACCAGAACAACAACAAAAAAAAACAGAACAAATAGCACTCTTGATTTATGCCACAGTGGTCTGTCTTAGCTCTGCAAATGGAGGCATCCTGAATGCTTACAGCTGCCATGGCCAAATACTGCTGGATCTGCTTGGCCAAGATGCATCTCTGCAGTTCCCTTGCCCCTGGGCGGAAGGCTGGCTGAGATGCAGCTTCTTACCAGCTGGCTGCCTTAAAGATGGGTAAGGTGACGGAGTGTGATGAGAGAGACTGTAGAGAAGCACATGGAGCCAGGCAATGGTGAAACTTGAAAGAGATGATCAAATCACCTGGGAATGAGGAAGACGAGCACTACAGAATTACCTTGGTAACTGGTCTGTGTTCTCCATGGCTGCAGAAGAATCAGCTTTTTCTTCTAAAGGGCTCTGAAAGTCTGTGCAAACCTACCTAGTAGTTCCCCTTTATTTAGTACATTGTTGCACGGATTTTGCACAGTCAGTCCCGAAGGAGAACCTCTTGTTAGTCTCGGGCAAAACGTTTGAGCCAGTCTCTCCAAACCAGCAGCTCTTCCTGAATGTCTTTCCAGTATTGACAATAGGATTTCAAATCTGAATTGCTGAGGGTGATGTGGCAAGCCCTGGAAAGGGGAGGTGGAGGGAATGTGATACTGGCACTCACATGAGACACTAGGCCACGTAGAGACCACTGTGGACCAATGTGGATATTGTGGCCCTTTGCTTGTCAGCCCTGATGCTTGTTAGATGATATTGCAGAGGGGAGAGCCGTCAGTCCTGCTAAGAGTCAGTTCGGACGCAGGGACGTGTTCTGTGCTCTGTGTGACAAGGGAGAGGAACATGGCATGTCATCTCAGATGGTCCTCATCACAAGTCCATGCTTTCTCTTACTCGAAGGGAAAGGTCTTGTTTTGTAATAAAATTTACAGGTCTGCTTACAGTGGTCTGTGGTGTTACTTGGCATTATGCAGCTACAGGATGAACTCTGGAAGTTCACTACTGCTTCTGCAGTGGTGTTCTCCACAAAAAAAGCAAAGCTAAATACATCTAAGGATAGGGGCTGGCTTTGGTATCTACTAGATACTATTTATGTGGCTCTTCCAGAGCCTGAAACAACCACTGACTTTTTTAACACATTAAAATACTTTGTGTAACTCATTACTAAAGTATCTCAATGCATTAAAAAGACAGTGTTGGTTTCCTTTATATTTGTGTCATGGCGGAGGCTGATTCTTTTGTTTTGTTTTTCACGTATAACACTAAATGCATTTTGTGCATAACAAAAATAGGTTGTTGGGGCATGAAAAGTAACTAAACTTCCATTGATACAGTTTGAAGAAATTCCTTCAAGGCAAGAAGTACTAAGTTGCTTAGAAATGTGAAGTGAACCTCTGGAAATTCATAACCTTGTCAAATGCTTTTTGATGTGCCACATGTTATATTAAACCCTGAACTTACTCTGAAGGCAGAGTGAAAGGATGGAATATTTTTCTTTCATTTCAGCTTAAACAAGACATTTCAGTCATCTGACATAACTTTCCTGTCATTAACATGAAAGTCTTACTGAGATTTTCAGTTTTGCTTTTTTGCTCTCCTGATTTTTCCCTGTTTCCTTAATGCAGGTTTTCCAGCTTGCTGCACATCTTGTTTACTGGGGAAAAGCAATTATTATTTATCCGCTGTGTGAAAACAACGTCTACATGCTTTCTCCAAATGCCAGTGTCTGTCTGTAAGTAGAAGGAAGATCAATGATTGTATTAAGAAATTGGTGAGAAGTGCAGATACTCTCTCCTTCTTTGTCTTACTGGATACAGGGCTGGATCTTTCTTTGTGTATGACTTTGTTGCAGTTGTGCAGAACATGAACAATTACATGTGCTTGAAATTGCAAAGCCGCATCGCAGTTTGTCTGGGGCAGGGAGCAGCATCGAAGCATATCAGTATGCTTCTGCAATGATGTGGGACTTGGAAACAGTATTTATGCTGTGGCACTACTTTTCGTATTTTTAGTACGGTTTATCACAATGTCCGTATCAGAAAAGGTTGTACGAGCCTGAAGCAATACAGACAGACTTAGAAAGCTTGATTAAGTTAAATCAATGAATATTTCACAGAACTATCTGGGTATCTGGCACACAGCGTCACCTGAAGTGAATCAAATTAGCAAGTCAGGGTAGTGTTGCCATCATTGTTATATTGTTGCATATGATGGCATTTTATATTTATATGCCTTTCAGTAGAGGGAAGGTAATGCGGCCAGTTTGAGAAAAGGCAGTGGCAACGCAAGGAAGATGTGGATGCAACGGTAGGTATTTTTGCTCTGCTGAAGATTGGCAACTCTTTCTGTGTTGGATTTTGAGATGTTTTTAGAATGTGTTGGAACTCAGCTATAGGAAAATAGTTTTAGGTCAAAACTTCTGGGATGGAAGTATAAAAATAGGCTTGGAAGGGACCTAGAGGTCATTGAGGAGCAGCTGTGCCCCTGTCATATATGGCAGTGCTGTTCTTGAAGACAGACGGTTTTCCTAATACTTAACTTGACTCTCCCATACTTCTAATCGGTCATATTGTTTTTCTTGTTCAGATCAGGGAGAGCAGTCACATCTGCAGCTGCATTTTGCATATTTGAGGATTGTGCTATATCCTGCCCATCCCCAGTCCTGTCTTCTCTTGACTGCCCAATCCCTGTTCCTTTAATCAGACTGCACAGGTCTAGACTTTTTATCATTTTTATTTTTCTCCTCTGGATTCTCTCCACACCCTGAGTAATAGTGAAGCTGAACGTAATGCAAGATGAAAATACATATGCTACTTGGTTACTTAAAGCAGGATGCAACATGCCATTAACTAACCCTTACTGTGTTTCTAGATCATAGAGAACATTTCATTTGGGAACTGGCACTCCTGTAATGCTTAAGTAGATAAATTTTACACTGACCAGCAAGATAAAACTGATTTCTGCCTTTACCTCTTTTCTGTAGTTACTCTCCATTAGCAGATGCATTTTCTTGTCAATTCCGGGGCCACAATCTGCCGTCGATGCTTTCCAAGTTCTCCCTCCCAGTGTCACTCTCAGAGTTCAAGAATCCACTCGCGCCGCCTGTTCAGGAGGTGAGATGGGGGAGTATGCAAGAGCTGTTCGGACAGTGTATGATTGCCCTGCTAAGGAGAACAAAGACTGGCGTTGCTTCTGGAGTACCTGGTTAAGAACTTGCTATTGTAGGCTTAAAAGTTGCCACTCAGTACGTTTCCAAACATGATCTATTTCATATAGCTGTGCCAAAAAGCTGTGGAGATTTTCATGATGAAGCTGTGTGGATGCTCTGTGTTAGAAAAGCACGTTCCTAAAAGAAAAATCAGAATGGTTCTTTTCGTTGAGTGATACAGTATGGAGGAGTGAAACTCTGTTTGGTCTGTGAAAACTGTCATAAATTAGGACTTTGTGCAAGTTTGTGGATTCCTCCCGATCACATTTACTTCTATTATATCCTATCTGCTTTAAATTCACAGTCTGTTTTTAAAAGCAAACTGTCTGTTCACTTAGCTTTTGGTACGAAACTGGAATTGTATAAAGGCTATTGCAGGAAGTAGACTCAGCGTGTAGTCAACAGAAGTCCATGTGTTACAACATTAGCATTTTGATGTTCAGATTTGGGATAATGACAAATAGATTTTCAATTTGTGTGCTGTTGTTGTGCTTAATGATGGTTTGCAGCATTTCTGGGAACTGGTGAAATGAAAGACAGAGCTCAATAATGTAAGATCTCCTGGCTGACACTGTTACATTCTCAGATGAAGAAACTTAGACCTCTGAACACAGCTCGTTGTGGCAAAGTGAGCATAGGCAAATTTCTTTAACTGGTATCTTGTAGTGCTGTTTGCTAGCCTTTGTACTTTGATGACTTGCTGTTTATATGAAATTAGTCACTGTTCAAATACCTAGAAGATTAACATCAATTGAGCACACAGGCACAATTGCAATTGAAGAATTTGTTGTAATTACAGGTTGGCGGTGATTATGATCAGAGATAAAGATAACTACTTATGTACTTCTAATCCCAATAGTATGTACTGGTCAGCTGCCATCTTTGGAGGCAGGGGAAGGGCAGTGACTGCTGTTTTGTCCATACTTCGCTGTGGTTACAGACAAATCCGTGTCCTGAAAATTGAAGCTGAATTAATAGCATTAATTTTATTTTAGCTGCAGTAGCTCTGGGAGGCGTTCTTATTCTCAGCGCTCCTTTCAAAATTAATTACTTGCTTTAATACTTCTTCAATACTTCCAGTTGTTCTCAGACATCTTATTTTTGTTTAAAATACAACTAAAGTCTGCCACTTACACTGCTGCAGTTATGAGGAAAGCCTTGAAACAACAGTGCGTGTCAATGTTTGCCAGAGCTGCTGGAATGCTAAAATGGCTCTTTTGGAGCATGTGTCGTCGGTCTGATGCTCACTTGTCCATGGTGGGGCTCTAGAGGTCAACAGCACGAGTGGTTTTCCTCATCCTTTCGGCATGTGTTCACACCCTGGGGATAAGGATGATGCCTTGAAAAGCTATGGAAGTGCCTCCTACAGTCTGAAAAGGGGAGGTGAGTCCCTGTGGTTGCAGAAGACTTGGGACTGCTTTGGCAAGACGTGCATGGGGATAAGGGAGACCACCATATACCGGTGGGCTGCTGTGAGACATGGTTAGCTTCTTTTTCCTAGAGTTAAGCATGCCAGTTCTTGGAAGAGTTTGGGCTAGAGAGAGCTTTTAGATTTTTTCCTATCAGTACGTTAATGTAGAAAAGGTACTTTCTTCTGTTTTAATGTACCTATGTAGAACTCCTTGTAGTATTGTTTTGTTAGGAACTAACCTTTCAAGAGAGGTGAATCCAGTCCCTCTCCTGGAGTGGTCAGGCTCCAATTGTAATTAACAGAGATCAAGTTGATAGAGCAATTAATCTGATGAAATGTGGGTGTTTTTTTTTTCCTACTGTGCAGCAGTTAAAGTTGCTGCACTCTGAACTGTAAATATTGTCAAATTGTGTTTGGTTTGCCTTTGGAAAAATTTAACAAAGTTTGGACCTTTCACTGTAATTTTGTTCTTTGTGTACATAGTAGTGGGTGTTTTTTGTTTTGTTTTGTTGTTTTTTTAATCTTTGAAGAATTCCACTCATGGTCATATCTTGTGTCTCTGATTTCTGAAGGTAATCTGTACTGGAAGGTCAGGACTGTGGGAAGGGTCATATTTTATGCAGAAATTGTTAAGGTCTCATGGCATCCATCCTATTTGATTCTTGTCTTAAAGATGGGATTGGCTCCTTCCTTTTGGTGTGCGCTTCTGGATGGGCAGAGAATACGGAAGGCATTAAAAACTTTACTATTTTGTATAGTGGACTTTATATCAAGGAGTCCTTCCTGCTGTTTTGATACAGTCATGATGCCCGATTTGCAACAGGACATTTATTTCTGTTTGCTTAGTTGCATGGGTGGAGTTGCTCCGTTCCTTTGGGTAGATGAAAAAATGTGACACTGGCATTTTTATACTTGGGGTGCTGTGGTATTTTTTGGCTGCCAGGAGGTACAAACAACCTGCAATACCCTGAGTAAGAACAGGACTGCCTTGAGAGCTTCAGTGCATGTCTACACTCTGCTTTTGGTGTCTGTCTGTCAAGTAGGAGGTGTCCAGGCAGTGGTGTCTATCAGGACTGCCAGTGCTCTCAGCCATGCCCTATGCTAGAGACAGGAATTTTTCTTGAGCCCGTCTTCTTAATCTCTTTTCCTGCCTATGATGACAAGCCGTATTTTGCAGTTGAACTCTGCAGTGTTTGTATATCTGTCATCTCTCAGTGGTCTTGTGCTTATATTTGCAAAGTTGTTGGTCTTTGTGTAGTGATCTCTATGCTGGCTTCCCTTTTTCTCTGTTTAATCTGCCTTGCTTGGATAACGGTGTTGCAGTAGCATGAGGATGAGCCTATGCCTACAGCTCAGTTGATCTAATGATATCTTGGTGCTGCCGAGAGGAGGAGGCCCTGGTTTTCCTTTCCACTCTCAAGTGTGTGCATGCATGCCTTCGTCCTTTCCCTCTTTCCTTTGTGCTGGAGGTCTGGCTCCTGTCCAGCTTGACTCTATGCACTTAACTTGTTTCAGCCACACTGGTTTTCTGCCAGGTGAGCAGGTGGAATTCGCTCAGGGGAAGATCAGCAAGCTCCAGGACTGGCGCAGAGCGAGGGAGGCACTTCTGCAGCTGGGAATGTGAGTGTGGAAAACAGAAGTGACTTCCCTTTTTTCACAGCGGTGAGCTGTCTGGTAGCAACGCTGTGCTGAGTAGCGTCACCTGGACTTCCAGCAATCCACTCCAACTTGGGATTGTGTCCTGAACAGCAGCCAGTTCAGCTGATGCTGCTGGTACTGGATCTCACCAGGATGCAGCCATGGGGTGAGGAGATCCTGTGAGCTCGTATGGTAGGGAGACTCATATTCCCTTTTAATGTTTTTACTGGAAAAGAAGCAGTTTGCATCTCCCCTACCCCAATCCCAAGAAAGCTGTCCTTCCTTTTGCTGCCAGTGACTCTCGGTTCTTGTCCCAGTGCTCTCTCGCTTGTGGCACAGCACTGTGTGACTGCACAGCAGACCAGGATGGAGCACTGTGGTTGAAAACTAATCTGGTGTTTTTGCTGGAATGGTGTACTGGGTCTGGCTGGAATGGAGTTAGCCTTCCCCACTGTGGCCCATACAGTGCTGTGGTTTGCGCTTGTAGCTAGAACAGCACTGATTCCACATATTCTTCTTGTTGGGAAGAACTTAGCTGCATGTGTATGTGGCTTGCGGGCAATATTAGCTGCTTGGACCTGCCACTATCTGCCTTGATCAAGAAGGACTGAGGTTACATACATAAGCTAAGAGTCTCAGCAAGCACATTAAAATTTCATCTCAAAGCCACTTCTGACACTCACCTGCCTGTTTAAGGTCATTCTGTTTTCTTCTGCCTTAGAACAATGTGATTTCTAAAGAATATAGTAAGCTTTTGTGCTAATAAGAGAATCTGCCCCTCTGATTTGCACAGGATTGTTTGTAGAATTACCAGCTTTTTGTTCCCTTTCTTGTTCATAAGCTAAGATGCCTTTTATCATTGTGGTGGCATTAGCTAAAAGAAGTGGAGAGCTGCGAGCTTTGAGTCTAGGTCCATATTCAGTTTATCTAAGATTATAGTCTTAACTGAAGGTATAATTCAAATTCCCGTTCAAAAGATGGATCTGAAAATAATCTAAATCAGGTTGTACATTTGTAGATGTTTTTCCTCAAAAGATGTAGGAGATAAGGAGACACTGCATAGATTCATTGCATGCAAAGCAAATGGTTTGGTTTTGATAAAAATACATGTGTCTGTGTGCAGAGGACAGCCACCATGGCAGCCTGGCTCTTGGGTGGCCCCGTGGCCTTTTGTAAGAATATTCTTGTAGAGTGTTGCAGAGCAGCAGGGCCAGTCCTCTCGTCATGTCCCTCTGTGCTGTTGCCGGAGCATCCAGAGCTGAGTAAAACTCCGGAGTGCAGCAATCGCTGCTTAAATGAAAGAGTGTCATGACCATCCAAGGAGCATTGCTCAACTGAATTGTGGAGCGTGTGTGCGTGCGTGTGTGTGCCTGTACGAGCACTCAGAAGAAGAAGCAATTACAGCAGCTGGTGTGTGGTGACCCATCTCCGTTTTCCAGAGTCTTCTATCACTGAGATTTCTGGTGAACACGCAACGGCAAGGTGTTCAGTGGTGCACACTCCTTCATACCCTTGGTGCCCTAAAACCCTTAGCTCAACATACTTTCATCGAGAGAGTATGTGTACTAGGCACTCGCTGGACAACTGCAGCTGCTGCACAGGAATGTTTTAACGTGGTTCTCGGTGCAAGGCTTTCTCTGTACAATATCAGTTTCTTCACCCTTAGCTACCCCGTGCTAAGTTTCCTTGCAAACCAAGCGAAAAGAATAATGCTTGTGGCTTCCCCTCCTCCATGCACGATGGCCTCAGCTAGTTCATCTGTTTCAGCCGAAGGTATAACGTATCTCTGCGCTGCCCTGAGGAACAAGCATGGACTAGCAGGGGGGATCTTTTCCACCCATAAGGTAGAAGGAGTGTACCTATGTGAATCAGACATCCCATTTTCTCCCTGCATCCCCTTCACTACAACAGCTCATTATCGTAATGCACCTTGTTATTATTATTGTAGTTAACTCATTCTTCCTTGACGGGGTTGGATAACTGTGGAAAAAAACAGATGGGGAAGTATGACAGCTGCCAGTGAACAGCATATGATTAGTTTTTCACCTTTGTTTTAATAAGACTGGCCATACTGCTGGGAGGAAGGCGCCAGTAGATGAGGCTTCTGCCTTACGTATCCAGAAAACGTGCCATGCTTTGTATAATAGCACAGTGGAAAATGAGCGTGCACGTCAGAGGATGGGAGTGGGAGGAGAGCTGCATGCAAATACTGAATAGGCAGTTGTCTTCTGAGAAATGCACTGCGAATGGGACTGTTCTGCTGGGCATCTGGAAGGCATTAAGAGTCACAAGAGCTTTTGTTGGCAGAGGTATGGAAGTAGTAGGGTTTTTCAGCATGACAGGTTACAAAATACGGCTTTCTAGGCCTAAACGGAGGGAACGGGTAAGCTCTATGGGTAAGGTGAGAATTCAGGGCTGTCACATAATGATTAAAACGGTGATAATAGACAATAACGTTTTATCCTACATTAATAGGAGTCTTCAGAACTTGTTTTATGCAAAATAGGGAAAAAATTTAATAGATTTGTTTTTCATAAAACAGGGTGGTTTGAATGATAAAGGAGCTTAATATACTTCAGCAAACATCCGTTTAGCCCAGTGACTGTGAAGGTGCTATCTTACTGACCCAAAGCAACATGAAGAGTGTGTGTCACATTAACTAGGTAATCCAGACTGCAGAAAGGGGGCTTATATGTTTCAACAGGCAAAACGAGCTGTGTTTTAACTAAGAGTGTATCCTTGTGTAGTGAGAGACACCAAGCTGGGATTTGAGTGCTTCTGTGGTGCTTTCTCTTCCCTTTCCTGAACGTGTTGCTAGTCCCTGCTTTCTTGGTGTTTTCCTTAGGTTTTTAAGCCTGGGAAAGAAACAGCCTTAAAGAATCTTTGCAGGAAATGCATTTTATTTAACACGTTACTGAACAGTTTTACAAATGCTCCCTTTGATTGCCAGAGGGAAGAGAATAATGAATGCTGGATCCTGTCCCTCCAGGACCTGGGGCTGAGCTTTCCTCTGACTGTCTCAGACTGCCCAGATGGGCTCACATATACTGCCCGTCTTCTCTGCTTTTGTCAATAAACACAAAGCAATGTATTGTTACCGATGCCTTCCATGCTGTCGTGCATGACAACATGCTCTGACGTTGCCTGGGGCCTGCTGCGCCCCGATGGGGGAGAGGAAGGGGACGGCCCCAGGCTGATCCATGCCAGCGGGAACAATCCGGATGCTGCGGCGGGCAGGACCCCCTCAGACCAGACTGGGAAGGATGGAGGGAATATGGATGAAATTTAGAGTTGATTGTTAGTTAAATTAAACAATGAAAAGTGTTTCCGTTTATATTTCCATCATGGTCCTGGTGTTTCAGCCAAAAAAGGCTGGCTATGGCTTCCTACGGCGCCAGATGACGACTGAGTGGAGGCAGTCCTGGGACTGTAGCATACCCTTTCCTGGGAAGTTACTCTCAGCGTTTTTTGGCTTCAGAAAGACCCCAGCTAATCAAGCAGACTGAGACCAAGCACGGAGATAAGCCTGTGTCTCTGAGGGATGAAGAGCATTTCCAGCAGATAGAGCGGCACAGATGGTTCAGGGAAGCCTTCACTCCTACAGACCTGTCTGGAAACTCCATCAAAGCTCAAGAGGAGCAGATGGAGAATAGACGTAAATTCCATGTTCGTGGCTAGAAGAACAGGCAGCAGAGCGTTAGCAAAGCCTCTGCTACATCTTATCTGTGAAAACACTGGCTGCTTTTGCTAAGAAAAAGGTTTAAACCTGGAAGAAGTATTTATGTGTGTGTAGGACAAAGTGGAAATGGTGTGAGGCGTATTTGCAGTGATGGCCCAATACGCACAACTTAGTGCCACCGAAGTCAAGCTTATTAGAGACAACCTTCAATGATCATCATTTTCTCTTACCTAGAGGTGGTTGTTCAGGCTCACTTCAATACAGAAGAACAGTTTCCTCTAGTTTTAGAGTTACTATCTCCAAGTCTCCCACTGACGGCGCGAAGGCATTTGGCAGTCATTGTTTGAGGAAAGTACACGACAGTTGTAAATCTTGGCCACCACTTTTGCCTGGCTTCTTGTTCTGCTTGAGCCATGGCTGCTGTCTCGGGTGGCTTTTTTTTTTTTTTGCATAATAGGATTGAGGTGAAGGTGTGTATGCAGAATTGGAGAGTTCCCAAATGTACAGAGCTGTAGCAAAAACAACTGGCTGGTTTTGTATTTTACAAAATCCCCAAAGTGACCGGTGGAGGTTGGTCTAGGTCAGGCCCTACCCAGCAGATTCTGCAGGTCTGGTAGAGCCTGTCTTACTGTCTCCTTGAATTTCCTTGGATTTTTCTGAGGTTATTTTGTTCTGTGAAATGTGCAGACCTCTTTGATTTGATGTGAAACTAGTTAATCAGATGCCACTGCATGCCAGCAGGTTGGAAACTTAAGTAAGACATAAGAGACAGCTTTCCATCCAGGCCTGCATCTGGAAGGAAGGTTTTTAGCTATCTAATCACTGGAGTAAGCCTCTTCCTTTTTACAGGCTGATCTCAGATGTTACCAAATAATATGCAAATGTACTTGTTATCTTTTGCCAACTTTCCTCTTCTGTAGATTTCCTTTTAAACATACAAAATTAATTATGCCTTTTCTGGAAAAGATATGTTTGAAGGTGATCCCAGATAATATGTTTTAAGATTAAAATCCATTCAGCCTCAAAAAGTAGTAATCCCTGAAAAGACAGGGTGTGGGTTTATCTGCAAGCAGAAGATGTCTCTTTTGTGATTTGATAGCAGAGAAGGAACTGAAAATTAAATGATTTATGGAAAAAGGAAGATTATGTGGGCCGATGAACTTCAGTTTGGGGCTTTTATTGAGAATTGGCTCGTTATCCTGATGATTAATACAGCAGAGCTAGCTTCCTTCTCAGAGTGTGAGCTCATTCTGCATGTGTTTCTCTCACCAAAACAGTGTCGGTTGCTATGAAATCCCCAAACAGCTTTTGTCAGTGAATCAGTGTTTTCAGAGCTGTTAGCTATGGGAAGGGTTGCCTATAGTGAAATGAAAAGGCTTTTTGTGTAGAAATTCAGACACCGTGATGGGTTTTGAATGCTCCTCTGAAACTCCTGAAATTAGGCCATGCCAAGAACCTACAGATGCTTCTCCCTCGTTCCGCCTGCTGCTTTCGGCCCTGCTTTTGGGACATTGTGCAGCTCTTCAGCTGCTGCAACACAAAGGTGTTTTGCTTGTTTGTTTAACACGAGCGTCATCTCTTGGCACTTTTTAAACTCTTGCCTGTCTGTACCATAGAAAGCTAGGTGCCTTTACAAGCGTGGCCTGGCCTCGTGTTGTGGAGAGATGGTGAGTAAATGGGTGATATTAACCCTGTGCGTTGAAAGGGGACTCCCTGGAAGCGGTAGGCTGCTGTTCCTTGCCCAGCTTTCTGCTGCCCTTAGCGTTACTTCTGCATCCGTGAGTCCTGGCACCGCGCTGGTATCTGGAGTCTCTCGTGGTTTTGCAACAATTTCTCATCTGATGACAAAAGTCTCCTACCTCTGGGCACCTGTCTTGGTTTCTTCAGCTCTGTCCTGTCACCCTGCTCTCTCCCTGGCTTTCTAGGGGAACCCGAACTTTAATCTGGCCACGCTGGGATTAACCCTTTGGTGGTTACTGATTTTAGTGGGTGTTGTGTTGAAACCAGCAAACTGATCTCAGAGCTCACGCTGCTGGGCCTGGGCCATCAGGGCCTGCATCTGGTTGATTCGCTTCCCGTGCTCTGTATCTCTCAAAAGGATGATCGTCCCTTTTTTTAGCACCTACTAAACTTTTTTGTTAAAAGAGGACTGAACAGCTCTATGTGGGGTTATATGGCTAAAGTATTAGGAATGGCTACGTTTGTGTGGCTAAATCATCATGTGGTGAGGGCATTCAGCTGCTCTGCTAGAACACAGCAGGTGCTGAAGCTCTGGCAAGGGGGCAAGGTTGGTTTGTGTGAGGACACTGGCTGTGCTGGTCAGTGTTGCATAAAGACATGTTGGTCATTAAAGGTTTGATTACAGCCTAAGCATCCACAAATGCTTTGGATGTGATGAACGTGTGTGCCTGCTCACCTTTTTGTGATGGGAAGTGTAGGCTAATGGTTCAGAGAAGACGTAAAACTGTTCAGTGGCATGGAAAGCATTTCTGCCTGTGATTTCTTAGGCTTTGTGCATTATTTTTCCTCTTGTGTTTTATTGCACAGGTGTTTAATATCTCATTTCTCACTCTGCAGACTCAGCTTATTCAAATGGTGATATGGATGCTCCAACACCGGCTTCTTATTCAGCTTCACACTTACGTCTGTCTGATGGTGCCACCAAATGAGGAGGATTTCCGGGCCCAGGATGAAGACATGCCCTTTACTGCCAGAGTTGGAGGCCGAAGTTTAAGCACCCCCAATGCTCTCAGCTTTGGTTCTCCAAGTATGAGCAAACTTTTCTCTGCTGTTCAGACTACAGCCCACTTCTAGACCTTTTCTTAGCGATGCCTTAGTAGCAAGATAACTTCTCTTTGCTGGAGTGCTTGCTAATTACGACTAGCCCTTCTTAAATTTAGAGCTGGGCATTGGTGAAAGTCTTTAAGGGCTTAAATTCTTGTTTTTAAAAAACAGTAGTTCTTTGTAATTTGCCAAGTTCTCATTTGGTCACGTCAAATATTTTAATATTTATCAGAGGCCCTTCAATGCATTTTTTGCAGGGAACATCCTATTCCTTGCTGTACTAAAGAGTAACTGCAATGGTCCTCTGGCTGCACTGCTGTTACTGCATGAACTTTGGTTATCAGGAGAGGAAGAAAATTGTGAGACTTTGTTTTAAACAGCATTGGTTTCTGTGGGCTGTAGAGCTGCCTTAAGGAAGTGCAGAGCTGGCTGTCAGTCTCACAGGTGGCTGATTGCTCTTTCCTGGCCTCTTTAATTTCCTCAGTGCCATTCTTCAGGGTGATTCTAGGAAAGCATTTTTTCAAGAGGGTAAATGAGATACAATGCTAAAATCCCCAAATGTGCCTACCTGTGCGGTTACGAGCAGCATTCTCAGAACGCCAGACAACACTGAGGCTGGATATCGGGAGAGATTCTCTGTGCAGGTTGCAGAGATTCTCTGTGTCAGCTTTACAGATCTCATGATGTAGGGCATAAATCTTGGAACATGAGTCTGATAAGTTTGTGATCTGCTTATTTTGGCTCACTCACAGGAGGATATTGCTTCTTGGCCTTTCTTTCTGTTTGCTCCCACCTTCTGTGTTAGGCTTTTCATGTTACCACTTCACGGTATTCCAGTAGAGCTGGCTGAGAATTTTCTTTTCAAATGTTTTTGTGGACTCTTTATAGTCTCCAGAAGTACATTTTTGCACGTAAATTGATGATGATGTTGAAACATTTGACTTTCCCACTGAGAAAATTCCTGCATTGTCATATCACTAATTGCAGATACCTGTAGCATTTCCAGAGCCACTTTCTTTGCTCCACAGATCTGAGGGGATTGTTTGGAAAGACTGCATAGAAATGGCCTGAATAAATAATCTTTACACCATTATGCTGAGGAAAATAAAAATTCTGTGTCTTTTCTCTCTTCCCCTGATAGCTAGTAGTGATGACATGACTCTGACAAGTCCCAGCATGGATAATTCCAGTGCTGAGTTGATACCTGGTGGGGACTCACCCCTAAATAAAAGGATGACAGAGAATCTCCTAGCAAGCTTGTTGGAACATGAGCGGGAAGCCATCCTTAATGTCCCTGCTGCCCAAAATCCAGAAGATCTTCGCATGTTTGCAAGGTAGGAAATGAGGAGTGCAGAGTGTAATCCTTGCTGTTTTATTGAAGGATAGGTGTGGACTCTAAGCAAATACCATTAGCTTGGGATTTTGGAAGATAAATTATTTTGGTTTTGTTTCCCTTATACCTATTCCATAAGTGCACCTCAGTTTTTGACAAGAACTAACACATATGTCACAAGAACACTTGTTAACAAAATTCTGGATGTGTGAAGGAGCATCAGGACATATGGTTGGACAACAGGGGCTTCACTGTTTACCTACCAGTTTTCCTGTGTCCACACATGGTAGACATAACTGCATAGCCTGAAAAAAAATTCTAAGCAGCCAAAGCAAAGACCTAGACATGCTGGTGCTGTCATTTTGTGTCTGTTAGTATTTCCAAGCCAGCTATTCTTTATTTTAAGGTTTGTAAACGACGTGCAAATACGAGACAAAGAAAAAAGCATCAGAGACAAAGTCAGCCTGAGGTTTCAAGGCCTGTTTTGCTGAGATAAGCTGCTCATTTGAGTAGGTTAGTTAGCTCTACAAGTTAAAGACGTTATGTTGTGTGATCAGTAGCATCCAGTTTCGTTGTTACAGATTTCAACACAACAAAAATACACAAGATATGGTTCTGCACATGGTAAAAAGCAGAATGACTTCCTAACCAGCTCCCTGGAAAAAAGGTGAAGGGGAAATCTTTTCTTTCCTAAGCATTTCAAAACACAGTGGCATCACTGGAATGCACCTTTCACTGGTTTTCATACTTTTAGAGCAGAAGACCACCTGGGGCAAGTTCTGCGATTTTTTCCATACTTTCCAGATTCGGGTGGTCATCCCCTGAAAACCTGGTTCTCACCCTGGGATGCATATAGTCAAGCAGCCTAAAGAAACTGTAGTAGCAAGAAAATACTTTTCTTGTCTTTGGCAAGGCTTGCAGCTATGCTGTGCTCAGGTATTTTTACAGAGCTCTGCTGTGCTTGTGGGTAGTTGCTGCTCTTTTCTGAAGTATTCATCTCCTTCTCCACCTTCCGTAAACTGTTCAGAGGATATTCTCCGATTGAGTGGCAACACTTTGGCCATTTGAGAACTTTGAAATGTTTGTTCTTCATTACCAGATAAGTGGTTACAAAACCTGTGAGAAAGAAAAGTGAAAACAAAACCGTAATCAGTGGTATCTTATGACAGAATTTGTGGGGCACACTTTGGACCAGTTCGGTGGCAATGTAGATTCTTAATTGTTCTGGAGAGAGGAAAGGATCTCATGATTGCTTCCCTGTCACCTCCTTCATCTGGGTAAAACAGCAGTTTGAAAGCTTTTGAATTGTAGATGCCAAAAATGGCTTCAGTTTCTTCAGAAAATCAGTTGCCGTAACCAGGCAGCTGTCTTAATGATGTTTACTTTGCAGTTTGCCCATGCACCAGGTTCTTCAGCAAAGCCATCCCAGGCATCTGCAAAGTTTTAATTTCCATTCCACTGTAGATCGAACTGACAACTGTAGCTTACTCTTAAGTCAACATTGAGGAAGAGAGAAGGTAGAGTAAACAAATTGGTCCTATGGGTAGGATGCTACAGTGTAAAATCAGAAATGTTTATGCAGGAAGCTGTTGCGTGTGATTTTATGAGGCACCATAACTTGGAGGTTGTGCATGTATTTTCTCTCTTTTTGCGCTGTAAACCATCCGAGATGAATGTCTGGGTAAACCGGTGGCTCTTCATGAAAGTATAAATAATTGTAGAGAAGCCACTGCCGTGAATGAGCTGATCCTCCTCATTACCCCAGCGGAGGTTACTGCGTCAGCTCTGCTTTTTGCTTCATATTGAGGAATAGCAGCCTAATGAGGGCTGTGCTGCAGTGAAGTAGCTGTGCTGTATCAGCTGCCTCCCAGAACAAATTCCTGCTATAAATGCATAGTTAGTGCACTGAATATACTGTAACTGACCTTCCAAGTATAGTTTTGTGTGCACACAAAGGGATGGTCTATTTTCAGTATAGCACTAAAGTTCAGCCTGATACATTTTCATGCGTCTGTGCCTCCGAACTCCTGTTATTCATTAAACAGATGGCAGAAAGAACTTGTGCCTGTCCATTACTATGCACAGCCAGTATTTGCAAGGCAGAAACCTTAAGGGGGAAATAAGGAATATGGGAGCTTGGCTCCAGCACTGGCTGCATGAACCCTCATAGCATTGAATCAGAATTCAAATCCAGGTTGTTTCCATAGGTGCTGCTGGAGGGCTGGCATGTCCTTCCAGAACTAAATGTGAGAAGGAGACAAGTTCTTTCTGCGCTACACCTTCAGTAATGTACACAAAGTGTTCCTCATTGCACATCAAGCAGTGCTTTTAAAGACGGTCTGAGACTTCACTCATGGCTTCTCTCCCAAGCCAAGGGTGTAGAGTCGCTTTCAGGATTTTTTTTCTTGCTCTTACATTGAGAAATGGAAGTCTTTCACTGCACAGAGGGACACTCATAGGTGGCATAAAGCTGTGGACAGTTCTGCTCTATTTTCAAGCAGTGCTGGTGGAAGGGATATCTCCTTGTCCAGAAATAAGCTAATATTATTTGAATGACTAATCTGAGATAATCCTTTTCTTTTCTTTCTTTTTTTTTTTTTTCTGAAACAGTTTAGGGAACTGCTTTACCACCACACTGCTGGTAGTGGAGCAGCTCTTGTAACTTGAGAGAAGAACAGTAACGAGCAATGGAAAGTAATAATCTTCCATCACTGGATGTGGAAGCACACATCTGTCAACAGACATGTTTGTGCCGCTTCAGAGGGACCCAAATGCAGTGTTTCTGCCCTCTTATGTCCCGTTGGGGTCCTACAGAAGCTCACTGCCCAACAAGGTGAACGCAGTGCCTGTCTTCACTGCAGCTGTAGATGAGGGTGCTTGGTGTAACCTTTCTGTGGGGCAGTGTTTACTGTTACGACCTGCCGTCGTACTGGGCGCTTCTCTCCACCCTGCCTATGCTAGTGGTTTATTCCTGTGTAACATCTTCAGTCTCCTACCAAGGATGAGCTTTCTGTTTACTCCTCCTTTCTTAGCTGCTGCATTTTTCAAGTAGGATTTGCCTGGGACAGATGTGTAGTTAGGCATTTCCTGGAGCTCTGGCTCCAGGCATGCACATGGACACCGGTGCACGTGTGCATGCAGGAGCCCAACGCGGATTTACCAGGCTCGGGTCAGTCAGGACAGACGAGGGCCATGAGCAAAGTGTGGGGCTTATCTAGCCTGACCATTAACTTCTCTGGTGCACGTCTGAGCTTGTTGTCCGTCTATATGTAAAGTTAAAGGCAAGTGATACGTTACTGGGGGAGAGCGGCCATCAAACTGAAGGGAATTATTCCCTTCTACCTGGTGCTGCACCTGGAAAACTGTTTGGTTCCCTTCTTTCTCCTCCATCCCAGGTCATGAAGAGAATGAGGCACGTGGAGATGGGCCAGTGCTGGCTGCCAGGCTGGGCTGGGGTCTGGGGCACAGGACCAGTGGGGAGGTCCAGGGAGCTGGGCTTCCTCAGACTGGCAGAGCGGAGGCCGAGGGGGATCCATGGCCTGCCTGCGGCAGTTTGGAGGGCAGTTACAGCAGATGATGGAGCCAAACTCTTCTCATTATTGGCAGATGGTTAAACAAGGGGCAACAGCATCAAGTTGCAGCTTGTTAGATTCTACCTGGACATTAGGGAAAACTCCAGGAGGGTGATGCTGCCCAGGACAGATTACCCAGGTATGTAGGGGGCTCACTACCCTTGGAGAGTTACAGAGCTTGGCCAGAAAAATCTACAGTGTTGGCAATAGTCCAGCTGGAGCAGGAGGCTGGACTCGACTCTGGAGGTGTCTTCCAGCCAGCGTTTTTGTGATATTCTTTAATATCCTCTCTAGCTTTTATTGGAATGGAAACTATTTCATCTTGACCAGTTACAAATCCAGACTCTTTGCATATAGGATGGATGTATTTATTGGAAAACTCCTACTTAGTCTGTGTTGCTGTTGAAAGCCAGGTCGTAATCATTTACACAGAAGACAGTTGTGCCAGGGGATGAGAGTTTGGGCAGTCACCGTGAGCAGCATTGTAGAAGGAAGAGAATACGTAGTTTTTAAAATCTTCTTTAAAGTCACTTTTTGAACAGTGCTACAAGTTAGGGGAGGGGGAGCTTTGGCCATGGACAGATAACAACACAGTGCCCAGCTGAGGCTAGATAGCATTTCATTCATCTTGGAAAATTATAGCGAATACGTCTGGGCCAAAGGGAAAGGGAGAGATCTAGAAAGCAGTCCTTCTGGGGGAAGAATCTGGTGGAAGTGATAGGTAGTCATTTTTAGAGAGAAAGGCTGTAAATCCCCCAGGTAGCTAAAATGTGAGCAGACGAAGAAAAAATTCCAAGATCAGTAAGTGTTTTCAAAAATTACCATTAATACTTCAGGCAACTGTGTGTTTTTGACACCTTTAAACCCACACTTGCCCTGCTAACGGCCACTTCTCAGTGCGCTGGTTACCATCGACAGAGGGAAGGAAGCTGATTAGCCTGATTTAAATACCCAGTGGGAGGCACTGCAGGAGGCCAGCGCGCAGCACAAATAGTGGAAATGCAAATACGACTGGAGCTTGTCCACCCGCTGTTTGTTTGTGCTACAGACTTAGCAGTTACGTTCTACATAACGGTGCCAGCTCAAGAGCTGGCAGATGAACGTCAGAGCAGAAGGGAGCGTGCAGTGTGTCGTGCTTGCCCTGCACGCTCATTTTGCTGGGGACTGCACACCCCCAGGCTGCCTGCAGGGATGAGGCAGCTGAGGTTCCCTGCTGTGAGCTTACCTACAGCCGGGGAGCGTGAGGAGTGTGAGAGGAGCAACACGGCAAGGTGGGGAGCAAACAGAAATGACAGTGCACTGGAGGTGACCGGTAACTTAAAACCACCGGTGTGCGGTATACAGGGAGGGTGTGATGAAGGGAGACTTGTTGCACAGCGACTCCTTCCCAGGTGCCCATGTAGGGCACTGGGGTGACAGGAGCGCCTAGCCTGCACAGCAGAAGACAGCCAGGCAAGCTTCAGTCCTTCAGCGAAAGCATGAGAGGCCCCCTCCTACCGTCACTTGAAAATAGGCAGGAATGCTTTACGGGATATTTGGCGTCTGTCAAGGGCTGTTCCCGCATGAGGACTGTATGAATGAATTGGAAAACAGATCTTGTCATCTCCACTCATTTTTACTGTCAGTTGGCATAAAGCAGCAGGCCAGCATCCTCCTAAGCTGCAGATGGGCATGGAAACATGAGCAAAAGCTGATGAATCCCAGAGCAGAGCGTGTGATGTATAACACATGCAGATGCACATCTGTCTGTTTAACTGGAGAAGTGATTCCGGCATATGTGTTTGGGCCTTGAGTAGTAGGAGTATTTTGAGTGACTTGCAGTATGGTTCCTTCGTCTGGCAGGTTGTTGAGACAATTAAGAGATGGAGCAGCAAACTCGAGCTTCATCTGAAAGGGCTGGCTTGGTGGTTCTGCTCTGATGGGTCTCTGCGGAGCATGTCCTCCGCAATCAGGGACTTGCTGCAGTGAAGAGCCTGCAGTGGTTTGTCTTTGACCCTGCTGTGACCCACGGCAGGGCCGAGGTTATCCGATGTCTGTGCAGCATGTCGGTGCCCAGCAAAGGGATATCTGTACTGACTAAAGAGAACTGGGCATGTCAGCAGTCATTGTGGCTTTAGCTTAGAGTCAGGGTTTAGGGGCTCTTTTGGGACTTTCTAACTACCAGAGCTTCTCTGTGGTGCTTGTGGCCAAAATTTCCATCTCCCTGTTGCAGCTGCTCCACCCACCCCAAGCTGACCAAACCTCAAGAGTGCATGGCCTGTAGTTACTAAGCCACTTGGACAGCTGTGGGGGGAAATATCCTCTTAATTCTAAAAGCAAGTGTAGTTACCCATGCCGCTGCTGCAGAGCTGCGACAACTGCTTTGTAGACCCAGCTAAGAGACTATAGAAGTAAATCTGTCACTTCCTGCTTTCTCGAGGCTTGTTGGCACTTGTGGTCCCTTGCTTTCTGGCGTTAAAAGTACTGACAATCTCAGGAAATGCCCCAGGCTGGGAAGCCTTTTGATACAAGCAGGACCTTTGCAAAACCCCAAGGTTGCATTTCCTTGTTACAGACCAGCTGCCAGGGGGTGCGAGTATCAGGGCAGCATGGGAGCAGGGCTTCTGTCAGGAACGGGTGGGCGCTGCTGAAGCGAAGCAAGTGTGATGGAAACTGGGTACGTAAGTAGATGAGAATTTAGTGGGTGATGTTCCCTATACTGCTTTTCCAGGGGACTTCTGTGCTAGACATGCCTAAGATACAAACAGATTTCACTCACTTCACTTCTCGTGTAAATGAGGGACACATCCCAAATGCCTTCTGATTTGTATCCCATTGGAGAGGAAAGCTTGAGGTGGCAGTATCGATTCTTGCTGTGTGCACTTGCTTTTGACCCACATGCCTCCCTTGCTCTCCTTCCCCACAGGCTGCTGCACTATTTCCGAGGACGACACCATTTGGAGGAGATCATGTACAATGAGAACATGCGTCGCTCCCAGTTGCTGATGCTGTTTGACAAATTCCGCAGCGTTCTGGTAGTGACCAGCCACGAGGACCCTGTGATTTCCGTTTTTCAGTCCCTCTTGAAATGACTCTACTGGCAAAAATCTGCTACACTGTTGATATTCTAGAAGCTGCCTAAAAAGTAAGAGATTAATTCAGTTCCTTCTTGCCACATGACATGTAGCAGGTTCTCTCTCTCCATGGCTCGATTTCCCATCTTGAGGCTGATCTGTGCGAGGGGCTCTGGGGCCTGCTGCAGGACAGCATGCACTTGCTCAACTTGGATTCCTGCCGCAGCATGGGAGCTGCTGTTTCACAAGTCTTCCTGGACCCTACTCCTTTATCAGGGCTTGTAAGAGTGGTGAGAGTGGCCCAAGAAGATTTTTTACTGCAGTGGTACTGACAGTACATTTGGGTGGATGTTTTGCAGCAGAAATGCTTTCTCTGCTCTCCAATGTGACCGCTGGGTCATGAGCAGCCTGCTCCCACGGCAGACCATGCTTGGCCTCTGCTCAAGGGCAAAGTGAAGTTGTCCTGGCTTTTAGGGAAATGTTCCCGGGTGCTGAGGAATTCTGTTTGATCAACGTTATCTGATAGCAGTGGGGACGTAAGCAGGAATGCAAAGTATCACAAGTAAACAGTTCCGTGAATGAAAATGACTTTCTTGCTTTGTTACAGCTTACTTTTTCCTATCCCCAGTATCCTAATTAACAAATGTCTGTGGGGGCACTGCGGTCACCAGGAAGCCTACTTGTTTGCAGATTTGCAGGTCTGTTTTTGACTGTGGTTGTTGAGCAGGACTGAAATGGGCGGGCCATGCTGCAGGTGCATGAATGTATTAGTTCCACAAAGCTGCAGGCTGCTGCTAAGGACAGTCCCACTTGCCCCCTGGGGCCTGTTTTGTTGCTCTGTTCCCCTCCCTGCAAGCACTGCTGTGGCTGCAGGGAAGCAGTCTGGGGAGCTGGCCTGGGTTAAAGCTATCCAGCTGAAAAAACAACATACAGGTATGTACATGGCTGTGTTTCCTGGTCCGGGTCAGCAATGCTCGTCCAGCCATGCCAAGGCCAGAACAAGAGGCAGTGGCAAGGACAGCCCCCGCTGTTTCTGGATGCAACACAAGCTTATGCCAGCTCGCGCTGGCGCCGTAGGGCTGGGTCCACACTGTGTGTCTGGCAGAACCAGCTGCTCTAGCAGTTGCCACTCAAGAGCTTCCATTCAGGAAGGAAAGACCAGCACTCCAGTGGTGGGAGCTGAGCTGGCCGCTTCTGGGGCCCTGGGGCCCCGCAGGTGCGTTTCCTTGTTTGAGGAGTGTGGGAAGCTGAGCAGCGTTTGGAAACTCAGCCGCACACACAACAGGGACTGACCATGCGGCAGCAGCCTCGGCTGCCACCTGGGCTGGTGAGGTGGCTGCTCCCCACAGCTGCCCATCAAGGCAGGGATGTTACAGCATCAGCTGCAGCAAAGGCGCCTGTTTTACCGCTTCCCTTAAGAGTAATGGTGAGCTCCTGCTGCTGCGTAGCTGAGGGCAGAGCAGGTCTGGGGCCCTGAGCTGTGCCGCCTCTGTGGGGCTCGGGGATGCCGAGAGCCCAGGGCGTCCCCGCAGCTCTGGGCTGCGTACTCAGGGAAGGGGAGGGGGGAGACCTTTGCTTCCATGGTGGCAGCTTCCAAGGGCGTGTGGTGTGTAAAGACCATCAGGCTCCTCATTAAGGCTTTCCCTTATACCACACACAGACAGACACAAACGAGCTGGAGCTTTTTCCCAGAGCTGCAGCACTGGGAGAGCGGCTTCACTTGCCCACACAACTTGGGTGAAAAATATGAGCGTTACACAATTTATCTACCACCAGCGAGGCACAGCTGCGCCGGGGGAGCACAGGGCCCACAGTGCACTGGATACCTGATGACAGCTACTTCATCGCCGTCCCTTCTGTGCGGCTTCCCCTGCAGCTGCAAGCAAGGACGCTACAGAAGAACAAAAGCAATGCCTGAGCTAAAATCAGCACATTGCTGTAGGGCCCCCCATCTAGTCCCCAGCGAATGCATCTCAAGGTGAGTTAATGAGCTGGGCATAACAAGGACTGTTCGGAAGGGGCAGGACGAGATTCTTCTCATGTGATGGGGGTCAAGGGTTTTGAAAACTTGAGCTTTTCCTTGCACATGAATCCTAAAGGTGGAGAGGAATCGCTGTCAACCTTCATTTGTGGTCGTAGGGATGATGCTGACACAGACTGCTAGATGAAGCCAAGTGCCACGCAGGTAACTGGTGGGATGTGGTCACCTGGACCAAGCCCAGGGACACAGGTGAACAACAGAACTAAAGGGGAAGGGGCTGGACCACAAGCTGCTGGCCATCACCCAGCTGCGCCTGGCTGGGAGGTGAAAAGGCAAAGCCTGCCCAAGGTCAGTTGAGGGCACAGCGGCTGTGGTACCACCAGCCTGGCAACAGCGTGTTTGTACAGGATGGGGCTGAGCGCAGCACAGCACCCACTCAGCCACGCACGGTAAGGCAGGGTGCATCCCTCCATGCAGAACGTTGCAGCTAAGCTGCAGCGCGGAGGCTCCTAACACTGGCTGGTGGCCATTAAATCCTGAGACCCAAGCAATGTTTGGCCTCGCTGCATGGCTTGGTGCCACATCTCCAAGGCAAACTGCCAGCAGGGCTGCAGTTCTGTGGATTCTGCCCTGAATCCTAAGGTCCCCCCCCCCATACCTCATTACAGGCTGCAGAAAGTGCTGTGGAGCAGAAATCTCAGCATTGGTGCTTTCGCTGTTCTGGCTCACACATTCGTAAGTTTTGAACTGGTCTCAAAAGCAGCTGAAAAAATAAACAACAACAAAAAAAGCTGAACTTTATAGAGTGGTGTAGGTTGAACGGGGTCTCTAGAGGTCTTTTGTCCAAACCTGTGCTCAAAGAAAATGTGTTGGATCAGGTCACTCAGGAGCTTGTCTAGTGGAGGTTTGCATGCCTCCCAGGACAGAGAGCTCACAACTTCTCTGGGCCCCTGTTCCAGTGTTTGACCACCCTCACGGTGAAAATGTTTTCCATATAGCCAATGAGACTTTCCTGTTTCCTAGCTTGTGCTCATTACCTCTCATCCTGTCCCTGTGTACCTCTGACAAAACTCTGGCTCTGCCGTCTCTACACCTTCCCACTAGGTAGTTGTCTCTTTTCCAGGCTGATCAAACCCAGCTCTCATCCTTTCTGTCAGCCCTGCTGCCATTCAGTCTTTTGGCTATTCCACTGACAAAACCAAGTGTGACAGCCTCTCCTGGGGGCCAGCAGCAGTGGGAGCAGCACAGCAGGTCAGTGCTGTGAGCCTCCACCAGTCACCTGCCCTCCCCAGAGCCTGGATCCATTCACAAGGGACAAAATGGCCTTCATGCTCAAAACCAACCTCTGTTCTGGCTGGGAGAGCCATGCCAGTCGGCCTCGTGAATAAAATTCCACCTTCCTGCATTCATTGTGATAAAGTACATTTATTGTTAAAAACCTACAAGCTGTCCTGGCTGCTGCCACAGCGTAGCTTGAGGCTCTCATATGGAGCACAGCTCTAGTCCTGGGTGGTGGCACACCTGCAGGACTCATCAGCTGCAAGAGAAGGGGCCCATTGCTGCCATCTCTCTCTCCATTTTCTTGTCTACAACACTCACAAATTTGTTTCCTCGTAAATAAAACCTAAGAGGTTTCTGTGACCACTCTCCCCTGTTGCCAATGCCAATTCTGGTTGTGGCTACCACGTCCTGCTCCCCGGGTAGTTCATGTCCAGGTACCATCCAGATAGCTGCATCTTGCGTCAGGTCCCTCTGGTCAAAAGCCTTATCAATCCCAAGTGCTTGGCAGAGCTTGGAGGGCCCGTTACACAGCTGCCAGTCCTTCAGTGGCTTTGCAGGTCCTTTCCTTGAAGCACTGCGCAGCTCTCTCATCACATCCAAACCCTGAAGAGGCTCCAAAGAGCGAAGTAAGACTGCAGCCCCTTCCCCTGTGCGGAACAAGAACCATGTGTTAGTGCAGGGTTTGTCAAGGACATTTCAGCTTGAGCCCAAGGCCAGCAGAAGCACTTGGGTTCTAAGCCTGTGGCTCAGCTTAGCCTGCCGGAGCAGGGAACTGCCTGCAGCATCCAACCACAGGGCCTGTCCTTCCCCCAGGCTGTCACAGGCTCGAGTCAGCGGCTAACCCGCGGTCGATGCACTCCCTTCCCTATTCTGAATGTCCAGTGTCCCACAGCTCTGTGTCCTTGATTCATCAGCACTGACCTGCTCTTCTCCAGCCCCACTTCTTGATGTTCCTAGGTCTTGCTGCTGCTCCAGGGCTTGCTAGAGGGCAAGAGGTTTTTCTTATGTCATCACAATTTTCAGGAATAAATACACATATGGTTCAGTTTTGGCATAACTGTCCAAAGCTGCTCCCAAACCCAGTGGATTTATAATAAACTCTGATTATAAGATCTCCAGCTAACAAAGGAGAGGAGGAATGAGTCCGGATGCTGCCAACAGAAAGAGACAGCTTGCACAGTTAGGCTGGACAAAGAAACCTGGCAAGGCGCTGCAGGCACTGGGAGCGGCCGCTGGCCGGGCTACTGCTGAGGGAGCCTGGGACGGAGGCGTTACTAATTCAAGTACCCAGTCTGAGGCGTAGGTGGGACGAGCATGGCTTTGGGCAACTGCACAGCTACAGAGGAGCGCAATCAGAATCCTTGTGCCAAGGAAGCTCTCACAGGTGGGGTCCAGGGGCAGGCAGGGGCTGCGCTGTCTCTGGCCGCAGGGTGCGTGGCCCTGGGAACATCACTTCAGCAGAGACGGCCCGTCTGTGACAAGAAGTGAAGAAAACTGGCATTCTCTTCTGCAATGTGATTTATCACCCTTTCGGAAGCCTTAGGAAACTCCAGCTCCCCACAGCCATTGTGAGCAGCTGCTCCCCCTCATTTTGGTGACAGTGAAGCAAAGATACAGCTCTGAGCAGAGAAATTCCCCTGCAAGGAGGATATCCAGCCTAAGCTGGGACATAAATACTTCCTTGGTATTTTCCACCGGGGAGCAGGGAAGGTCTTCTCATGACCTTGAGTGGGCGAGCTGAGTGCCTGGCAATGCGGTCTGTGAGCTGCCCCACACAGCACCCGTTGTGCTGGGGCCGCCCACGACATTCCTCCTCTCCAGCATCTGCGCTCGGTGATGCTGCTCCGCAAGAATCTCCTCTCCCTCTCCAGCCTCAAACATCTGGAGCCATGCTCAAGCCTGGCAAAGGCTCTTTTGTAGCCCAACAGATCCCTAGGGACCTGCAATTTCCAAAAATAGAATCCCTCTCATATTTTGCACAAGTCCCACAGTAAACTACTCTCGTGGGCTGCCAGTGAACCTATAAACTGAAGGCGTGATTCCTTGCTTTTGCGAGGTGTGCCTATTGCCCTGAACCTGCACAGAGCTCCTGCTGCCCTCAGTACAGCTCAGTGAAATAAACAGACAATTCCAACAGCTGTCTGCAGTCTGTCTCCAGACACTCCCTTCTCTAAGGATGGGGACTGATGCTAATCTGGCAGCCAAAAGCTGCTTCCCTGTACTACAGCGATTTAAAGTTCAAAGCTCATTCTAGATTTTTAAGAACACACTCCATGTCCTAATTCTGCTTTTCATCCATGCGCACAGAAACCTCCTTCATGTCGGGATGCTGTCTCACTCACCAGTAACAACTGTGGGATCCTGAGGAATTGCTAATTACACTACTTGCCTTCATCCATCACAAATGCAAGCAGAAACTGTGGTTACACATGAACTAAAGCGAGTCCTTTGGTGTTCACGTGAAGAAAGACAAGCCCTCAGCGAAACTGCAGGTGCTCCCACAGCATCCATGCAGCAGTGGCAGGGGGTACCTGGCATTTGTTGCTGGCTGCTCTTTGTGCATTTCCACTAGAAAGTTTTCCAACTCTTCTAGCTATGTGCAACACAGACCCCTCTCTGCTCTGAGCCGGCAGCCCCTGAGTGTGAGAGCAACACAAGAGCTTCAGGAAGAGGCACCAGGCAGGATATGAGTGTGGGGATGCCACGATGAGCTGCTGCCTTACCTGCCCCCGCAGCCCATGAGCTGACATTTGGGACCTCCTGAGTGTATTTGCACATCAGAAGTTTTATTTTTACCACTAAATAATAGCTGAATCCTTCTGGCTCACCTCCTGCCTGCCAGAGTGCTCGAGCCTCTCTGCAGCCTGCCCACAGCTAGCATTTGGGGTTGGGTGGCTTCAGCAGCTGCCCGACACGGATACCGCCACTGACGCGCCATCAGCAACAGCGCAGCATGGGTCCTGTGCTCCAGTCCAGAGATGCTGCGTATTTACCTCCCGTGCCTAACAGAGTCACTCCATGTAACGAGTAGAGTTTATAGAAGTTGGGAAATAACAACAGCGCAGAGGCCAATTCTCCCCCTGGGCAGCTAGAAATCATGAAATGATAAGGAAGTCCCACACCCGCGCTGTGCAGCTTGCTTCTCCGTCTCTGGACCAACTCCAGCTCTCATTCTTGGAAACAGCTCTTGGCCACTGGAGAGAAGAAAATTTTCTCCTCTCTCCACCCATCTGACTCACTGCTCCCGAAACACTTCCTTCAAAGTCCTGGTCTGGGATCCAAAAGCTAGGGGGAAGTCCACACTGCGTGACCCTGGGCCTGGGTAAAGAATCACCAGGATCCTGATTTTACAAGAGATTATTTCAGATCTGGCAGCAAAATGCTCGCATTGGCAAACTCCTGGGAAACAAATCACAGCAAAGTCAAAGAGAAGCCTGACTGGCATTTGCTATCTTCCTGAAGCGAGGGAAGCCCCATGTCCCTCTTAGCCCTTGGGAAGGCTCTTTGCACTAGGATTCTTCTGCTGTTGCCAAGTGCACTGCAGGATTCACGCACACTGAAACACATTGGTTTTATTCTTCTACTAACTTTTCTTCCTCTATCATTTATGATTTCTCCAAAAACACGGTGTAGTGATACACCCCACGGCTCCGGGCAGTAGCAGTACTTGACACAGTATTGGGAAGCCTCTTCCAGTAAAATCCCACGATTCAGCTTTATCTCAGTGATGTGCACAAAGATTTCCCCTTCCGCTGTGACAGAAAATATTTGAGACCACCCTTCAGCTCATTATGGTTTTATGAACACAAAAATACAGCCAAGTGAACTTGACTGAACACACAAACAGCCTCGACTTCTTGCCTCAGTGCTGCAAAGCAACAGGCTGCAGCTGAAGTGCTTTGGCTGTCTCTTGGCAGCATCACGGCGGGCTGAGGACGAACTGCCCAGGACACTACGGCGGTGGTGGGTCTTATGGTAAAACTTGCTTTTGCAGCTGCTCTACCACACATCTCTGCCTGCACGGCTCTGCTGGTGACACACCTTTTCCTATCCCTGAGTGATACTGCTGAGCTTTAAGTCTAGTATAAACCAAATACAGAAAACAAAAGAGGTTTATTCCACCTGGTATGAAAACAGACGATGCTACAAGATTACATATCAAAACAAGGGAGCCAGTCTCTAAAGAGCCAGTCTCAAGAGCCAAATACCCCAATTCTTGAGAAGCTAAGCAGAGGGGAGCAAGGAGAAGCATATAAAGCTTTGCACATCTTGTATAGGCCTTAGATCCTGAGCTGATTAAGAACCAAAAAGACCCCAGTGTGATTCAAGTCAGTGTCTGGCTGCTTTTTTAGAAGTCTGCTGCAACAGTCCAACCCATGCTGCTTGCCTGGTCCCAGCAGTGTGTGTCTGGGACAGCCCTGCGTAGCATCTATGCCAAGAAGGCAGCAAAACACAGGCGACCCAGGGACAGCACAGCGCTTTGATCTTTCTCCAGTGAAAGTACAGCTGCTTTCATTAATCCAGCAGCTCCCGGTCAGCTCTGCGGTCACTCAGCTCAAGGACCTGAGCAGCAGCAGGACAGCAGTCACCGCCAGTACTCGAGAGGGCAGAGCGGTTCTCTGAACTGCTTCCCTTCCTCCCACCAGGATCCTGCTGCGGAAGCAGCACAAGGGCTTGCCTACGCTACAAAACCAGTTTAATCTGAGCCAGCACGGTTATAGCAATACAAGGTCGCCGCAGGGGCGTAGATATGTTGGGAAAACCACGGTTAAGGCAACAGACCTTTCAATACAGAACAGGCATTTCCAACGCGAGGGCCAGATCACACTTTCACAGGTGCTAAACGCAGCCACCAGATCTGAACCGCCAAAGCGGGGCACTGTTGTGGCAGCAAACCTAAGGCTGCAAAGAAAATCTGCCGGGCATTTCCTCCGCTGCCCCAACCCTGCAGAGTACAGAAAACTCACGTAAAGGCCTCGGCATCAAAAGCTTCCCTTCTGACCTCACAATCAAATTCCCATTGCAAAACAGGCCTAAATGAGTAATTAATTACCTAAAAGTCATCTGTGCGATAACAGCTGACATTCAAAGAGAGAGAACTCATTTCTAGAGCAAGGGGTCTGATAGCTGTGGTGCCCAAGAACAGCCAGGGAACACAAATACTTCCAGGGCCTGCCTTTACAGCTCACGGTCTCAGATTCTTTGTCCCCACATCACCATATCAGGGCTGCAGAGCAGATAAAGCGGCTGAGCTCATCTCTTTTTAGAGCACAGGAAGATCCTGGTAAAGACAGGTAATAAATTACTAACAGATCTTTCTGTCTCATACAAGTTTTCTCTCTGCTTTAGTGCACTGAGACCCACTGTCTTGGGCATTGCTTAGCGGACAAAATGTCTGGTCACGCTCATGGGAGAATGTTCTTCTAAAGCAACACAAACGATGTAAGAAACTAAAAATGAAGCTAAGAGCTCTGTTAAATCCTCAAATTTCCAAACAGCCTAACTTTCACAGGCGTGGCTTGGAGCTATTTAAGAAAAGGGATATAAAGTCTTTGTTGTCCATAATCACAGAAAAAGCGAAGAGACTCCAGAGGGGCTGCCTGAACCACTGTGAAAGAAAGTCACTCGGTATTCTCCCAATCTTGGGCAGACCTGGAGCGTTCCCTGTACTGAAAAGTTAGCTCCATCTCGGCTGGGGGGAAGGAGAGGGGGTCGGGGGAAAGCTATTTATTTGGAAACAGCCAGGAGTAGTACCCTGACACTGTTCTGTGCTTTGCTATGGTATAATATGGCAGCCAGGGAGAGAACTGATTTCTCCCAAAACCAGCCTCAGGTTTTCTCCCGATTCCCAAGTCATTCAGAATGGACTTTGCTAACATGCGTCCATGGCTTAAGCACGCGGGGCTTAAGATGTGATCAGTTCGTGCGTTTGAGGATACCAGGGCACCCGCAAAACACCTTCCCACTTCTCCATTGCTCCAATTTGCTGCCCCAGCAATGCCACACAGCATTGCCACATGTAAACCCCAGCTACTCACATAAAGCAAGTTGATCTGCCATCCTGAATTTGTGTTGGTGGGGTTTTTTCTGTTGTTTTTTTGGTGGGTTTTTTTTGGCCTTCTACTCAGGTGCATAAATGCCAGCACCAAAGGACTTCCTCCATCCTTCCTTCAGACTAAAAGACAGGACAAGCTTCTTCTCTATCTATGGTAAGATGGGAAAAGCACCTCAGGTATGATTCCTCCCCAGATTCTTTCTTTCAACGCATCTACACATGGGCAAATAAACTGAAGGAGTAACTCCTACTTACGCAGATGCATCCTGTGATATACAACATGTACAACCATGCTATTTACTTCAGTGTCTTCCTGATAAAGCTGGTAGTGGAAGCTGTGCTTTGTGTCAGCATAGCTGTATGTATGACAGGTTAATGCAGAATAAATAAGTTGGTAACAACAACAAAAAAAACCAACAAACTAATTCCATCAAAACAGTGAGCTCATTGACTGTTTTGCTACAAAACTAAACATAGGTATATAAGGGAAAATTTCCAAAAGAATAAATTTCAAAGAAATCTCTTTAGAATTCAAAGGCTAAGCATCTTTTTTTAAAATAAAAAATTATTATTCCTAATATTCAAACACTAAGAACCCCATCCTGAACAAAGAACCATTCTGCTTTCATTATCTGAACAGATTTGGCAGAGACATCGTAATGAAGTTCACATGTGTTCATCCATCAGACTCCAGACTTCCATTTAGGAAGACAGGCTCTTCCCCCACAGTACTACCTGGCACTGTTTTTCTGCTTGGCTCCTCNCAGTGAGCTCATTGACTGTTTTGCTACAAAACTAAACATAGGTATATAAGGGAAAATTTCCAAAAGAATAAATTTCAAAGAAATCTCTTTAGAATTCAAAGGCTAAGCATCTTTTTTTAAAATAAAAATTATTATTCCTAATATTTCAAACACTAAGAACCCCATCCTGAACAAAGAACCATTCTGCTTTCATTATCTGAACAGATTTGGCAGAGACATCGTAATGAAGTTCACATGTGTTCATCCATCAGACTCCAGACTTCCATTTAGGAAGACAGGCTCTTCCCCCACAGTACTACCTGGCACTGTTTTTCTGCTTGGCTCCTCTCCAAAGGCCAAAACCTGAGGATTGATGGTCACTGTTACAACACTTGCTTTCCACTTAGGAATATAGCAGCGAGTGGGGATTTTTTTGTTTTTTTTTTTTAAAGCTGTATCTTTGAAATGGTGAAAATCATATTATCTTCAGAATAATAAAAGAATATTAAAGATCCTGTAACAGCCTGTTTTTTTGTTTTTCTTTCCTTTATGATACAGCAAAGCAGCTAAAATGCTCCTACAGTGACTCCTTGCTTACACTTAAGACACCTCAGATCTTTGTGTTTTCCGCAGCATTTACAGTTCTGATGATAAAGGTAGGAGACAGAAGACTTCCTTGTCATGACAACGGACACCAAGATTTAAATCTGCAATCTAACGAAAGCCGATTTCTACACCACCACCTTCAACGAACAAAGTTCATCGAATCACATGAATAAGGCAGCAGCTCAGGTCATCAAAACTGAAAGCTCATCCTATCAAGACTCCCTTCCAGTCCTTGATCTTTATTTCTGCATCCGAACAGCTCATATGGCTCGCAGCTGGCAATATGAGCTGGTCACTGTGTAGCCAGAGACAGGCCCTGCTTGTGGTGTTTGAAGCTAACGCACTGGCCACCACTACATGCTCTTTACAATGGCAAAACTAAGGTCCCAAGGAAAGATTATGATAGCAAGTCACGGACTTCACGAGTCACTGACTTCACGAGGGAACTCACGAGTGACTGCAACGCAGCAAATGTAGATTGAAATATCGGTCCCATGCTGTAGGCATTAAACCTCTTTCAGCCTCAACTTACCTTGGCTGGAAACATTCACACAGAAATGAATCCCATAGATCTGATACACGTACAGGGTTCCTGGTTTCATGAACATTGCTGCGTTTCGCTGAGTTTGCTTCCCGCCTTTTGAGTGGGAAGCTTCATCTTCCCCACCCAGATAAGCTTCTGTTTCAACGATCCTCCCCCAGAGTTCCCTGCCGTCGGGAAGACTGCGAACTAAAATCTGAAACAGAGGTCAGAGTGCATCAGTTAGCAACCCCCTGTACAAAATAACCACAGCACAAGGGTTGTGGGAGCAAAGAAGTCAGAAGAAAGGGTATGATGGTACCACCTACTCTCCTCTACCTCTAGGAGTCCAGTCTGTAAGCTAACATGAACGTTTTCAATTTCTACTGTCTGGGCCACATCCCAGTACAGGAAATTTTTACCTGTCATTCACCCAACAAAATGCCTGGAGTGTCTAGATGTGGCAGTATCAAAGAGTATAAATTTATGGCCATATAGACAATAAAGCAGCAATCTCCACAGCCCACAGAGCTGCTTTCATGGTTATTTTCTATATTCTCTACCCCAATCCACCAGGAGAGCTAGAGGTTTAAGGCAAAAAACACCACTAATATCAACTTGAATGTATACTCTTTCGATCAGAAGAAATATGACAGTAGCATAATTAAATAACTACTGTGATTGGATAGTCTCTCTTCCTAGAAGTGTTTCAAAAAAGTCCCAGTAACTAACTATAGAGATAATCATAACCAAAGTATCAATGCTATTTCTGTATTTTCTACACCACAGAGAGGGCCAGTGCAGGAGAGCTGGTAAGTGACTTCAGGCAGACAACAACCGATCTTTGTTACTGCAGTGTGTTCCTCACTGCTGCTACCTCCTTAAATAAAACAAAGTAGATGGGGAAAAACCAACCACGAGAGTGAAAAGATTCTCTTGAAAAATAAAACAATTGCTAAACTCTGTACAAAGTTTTTTTGTGGTTTGACCTGATTTCTAAACAACTTTTTTTTTTTTTTTAAACTTACTGTTTATAATATTCTGCAGTCTGGTCTCATCAGTTGAATTATACTATGTTCTGTGTTTCCATACTTAAAAACCAGCAGTTCAAAAACGACTTTCAAGAAACAAAGCATACTTCCTAACAGATTTTTTTCCTGGATTGCTAATGCAGTTGTTGACCTGATCCAGTACAGATGCTCCAGAAGTCTCTCAAATGTCGCAACTCCTGTATATCACGCTTTCCCTACAGTGCTTCCCAAATCATTGAAAACATCAGTTTATTATTTTTATGAACAACAATGACTTCAGAAAAGCACTGGTGTCTGTGAACACCCCAAAAGCACACCCATGTGGCCAAATTTCTCTTTCAATATGATGAAATGCAATGGCAAGGTTACAATTTTAAGAGTATGCAGGCATTTCCCTGACCCTTCTGACAAAATATTTACAGTTGGAACAGTTTAAAATAAAATAAATTTAAAAAAGTAATATTAGGGTACCAGGCACCTCCAAAACCTGATAGATCAAAGGTAATGAAACTAAACTACCAATGTAGTTGTAATTATACGAAAATGAGAGCATAGATTAGGTCATGGGAGACTGGGAGTTATAGTTTAAAGAAAATCTAAAATTAACATAGAATTCTCCTGGTTTGTAATTCTAGGCCTAAATAGGAAAACTATAGAATTAGGACTAAAATATCATCTGCCTAGGGCGACAGAATGCATATGGATGTTGGAGTCATTAAGACAACAAAAAATGCATTAGTACTGGAAAACTTCAGGTATCCTCATGTCGACCAAGAAAATATCACAGAAGGACTGGACACAGACTGCATTTTTTAGATACCAACAAATGTTCTGCAGAGTGAGTAATCAGGGATCTCACAAGAGAAGACCAAGCCCTCAAACTGATTCAGAGCAAAATGCAGTGTCTTTTCCAAAGACTCATCTCTGAAAAACAACTTTGTATCATGACCACGAAGTATAAATGTCAGTGTCCTTCCACGAGCATTCAGGTCCAAAAATAATCTATTACAGTACTGCTTACCAGCAAAAAGGGGAAACTACATAAAATGAGGAAGCTTGTTAGGAAGAACTTAAAATAGGCAGCCAAAGGCCAAAGCAGGAAAGCCTCTAGCAGGAAGTCTATAAAGAGAGCAAATGCACATGACGTATGAGAGAAAGGTTGAGAAAGACCAAAAAAACCCGGCAGGGTTAAAAAGCAGAGCAAAGGCGTCGATTACCAGCAAGACAATATCCTTCAAAAACAAAACAAAGCTAGATGCAGCAATACAGGCCAAAACCAACAGTTAGTGTAACAAATTCCTGAAGTTATCTAAACCAATGAGAACCCAGAGAGTCAGTTCACCCTACAGATAATAAAGGTATTAAAAAGACTCAGAGAAGATAAGATTGTAGCAGTAAAACTAAAAACACATTTTTCAATTGTGTTTAAGAGGTCCCAGACTGGAACTTTTTACAGGGACAACACTGGAGGAACTCCCTCCCATGAAGAGAGAGAAGACAGACACTTCATCTCCCCTACTCTGATTTCCAAAGGCTTTCAGCAAGGTCCAAAGATTCCGCAAAATTTCTGCAATGGGGTAAGGCAGAAGGTCCTTTCAGGAACAAGTAATGACTTGAAAACTCAGAAACAAAAGGTAGAAATAACAGGTTTCAGAGTGAATAGAGTTTGACTGTGGGACTGTGGAGTCCCAGAGGCCTCCATGCTAGGGCTTATGTTGCCTCGCGTATTTGCGTCAATAATCTGGGAAAGGCGATCATTAGCAAGCTCGCCATGCCTACTGACAATACTGAGTTATTCAGAACAGCAAAAAGAAAAGCAGATACTGAGATACAACTGTCAAAGCATACAGGGCAGCACAAAGGAAAGTACCAAGCAGTCTGCTGAACTTCCAAGTAAGAATGGAATATTCCAGTACACTATGACAGTGGATATTGGTCAAGAAAGGCCAAGGACCTGCCACGCTGTTATCATCACAAGATAGTAAAATGGAGGTAGAGAAGGAAATGATGTTGACTACAGAGCATTACTTTCCACTGGGCAAAGCAGGAGCGAAAAACAAATAAAGGAATACCTGAAAGGAAAATAATTGGCCTGAAGCAACCTTCAAACCACAAACAGCAAAGTACATTTCAGTAAATGAGAAAAAAGGGAGAAAAACACCACAAAAAAAAACACTAATTCTGAAATGCGACAGTAAATTCAACCTAAAAAATTACCTTTGTGACTTCATCCAAAATAGATTTCGCTACTAGTCTTTAATTTCCACTGAACTTTACAAGAGAAAGAATGAGAACAGTATTCCTAAAATAGAAAAACCCTAGAGTCAAATTGCAGAAAAAGAATTTCATCCTTTTACACTAAATTATTAGCTAGCACATGCTCCAGGATAGTAATCTCGGTGTTCATGTCTTACCTGTCCCAGAAAGGACTTGGCCAGACTAATACAGGGTTGGTTGAAAAAATCTGCTCCTAGCTGGGAAGATTTTTTTTTCTCTCCTGCAAAATATTTGCTGCTTTTTGGAGAAGAGTCCCCATCAGGAGCGGTGTTCAGGTTCTCCAAGGCATCAAAAGGAGGGATGCTGGAGTTGCTTTGGAGAGCACTTAATTGAGCCAACAGCTTTCTTTTTCTTGGCATAGTTCTAGAAAACAGATACAAACATAATTAGAAATGTAAAGCTTTTTAAAAGTAACTCATTTCCACAGACTCTTATTTTTACACATCTCTCCACAATAGTGAATCTGAAAGGTTAGACAACTTACGCAAACTACAGAAGCAGGTGACGTATTTGGCCAGGTCTGCATCAGGTTAGGCAAATATTGGGCTCTACTGATATGCAAATAGAAAATTGCAGTTTGAGTTTTCATCTTTTATGGACTCCAGATATAAAAAAATCTCTGCTCCACGTAGCAGTAAAAATACTTTTGCTGTTAGGTTAGGAAATTCAGAATCTGAAAACAAAGATGAACCAGTACTATCTCCTTTTTAATGAAAACTAATGTAATCTGTTAAGCAGCCAGAAAAGAGTTTGAAAAAAAACACCTTGAAATTTGTGCTGACTCAGAAAGTTCACAGAAGTTATGTATCAATCATTTTGTACAGCAATGTAACTGGATAACAATCTAAATCTCCACAGGGCACAGAACATTTGAGCTGGGAGATGCCCTATTTACAGTCATAGTTTCAAACTTGTTTATCATGCCATAGAAATGTTTGTATTAAGATCTCCACAAAATAAGCTTTAAATTCACCTACCAAAGAGATGAAGAGCAGCCTGTTCCAGCCTACAGCATGTATTCGTGACAACTACATAACACGAAATTGTTCTTCTAGGTTTGTCACCAACTTACTATGCGAGCTTCAAAAAGTTGTTTCTTTTTCTGCGCTGCAGTCCTTATACCTGTCAAACAGGAACAAACATTTATTCACTCTATAAACCTCTTTGAAATCTATGCTGGCTAAGAGCATGACGTGGGAGCTGGGGGCGATGGATTAGCACTGCGACTCCAACTAGCTTTGGTTGGACCTATTTTACTGCAAGACCATCTGCAGAGCACAACACAAAAGTGAGCTCTCTTCTTGGAGGGTTCTCTACGCTGCTCTCAGTTTTTACTGGACTCTCAGAACCTCTCAGGTAGGCTAAGAGATTTTGGAGCTGTAGGTCATGATACCAACAGGGCATCGTTAACTCAAGAACAATTTACAGATTCCTGTTTCTTCTCAGGGTCTAGCAAAAGACCATCTGCCAGCTGGGGTATTGTCACTTTTGGAAACACTTCTTATTTAGCCTTCTTGTGTATAAAAGGCCAAGAAAAGAGTGGGAAAAATGTACTTTTCCTGTACTCCAACAATACTGAATGCACAAAAAGCTGAAATCAAACTTTTTAAAATTTGTATCTCGCTCTGATGTTTTTCATCAAGATCCATCAGCAATAGTTTCCTTTAACTGCACTGAAACAACAGAGCGCTACGCTACCAGTCACAAGTGCCAATTCCCCAGTAGCACTATGTTCTACTTCAGAAGAAACAGAGACACACACATATAAAGATGTGCAGCAAGAAAATCACACTGCCATGACCTGCAGAGACGTGGTGTGTATTTTTTTTCCTAAACATCTAGTTCTTTGTGACAATAATTCCGTGATGTTAGAGACTTGCCATAGAATGGTCAATTCCACGCCAAGTATTCTGCTCTGGAACATAGCTTTCACTTTGTGGCAATTCTTAAAAATTTCGTTAGAAGTCACCTACCTCCCTCAGACAAAATTGCCTCTTGGCCTTTGCAAATGCAAGTCCTATCTAGGAAGGAGGATGTGAATGGGAAAAAGGGTTGCAGGAAGGAAGGGACAGAATAGGAACACTTCCCCATATCAGGCTAACTTCTAAAGAGACAATCAAGGGAATGCTTCATGCTGAAGACTACCCCCAGACTTCTCTGACAGTATTCTGGAACTTACAGTTCACCAGCAATACATGAAGACATGCTGAAAACATGGCCAATTTGTGTGCAGCATTAACTCATTTGGTAATTTGTGCTCTTATGGAATGCAACATCAGAAACAGGATCTGAGTTGCCTGGCACCTACTGCCTTTCCAGTTAAGTAATTCTCAAAAGCTGCAAGTGCTCTCATGTACATGTTACACCGGCAGCCCAAGGCACTCGTCATTTCATTGCTATAGGCTGATCCTACACAGATCTCAGCATCTTCAGCTCTCATTAGAAACAGCAACAGGATACCGCCTTATAGTCATGAGAAATGCAGAGCCTACAAAATGTGATTGCTTTAAAAGCAAAAACACAGACTGAAGGGAATGCAATACCATCTCCGACATGCAGAAAACCCCCAGTCTACCCTTTGTCTTTTTTCTTGTTCATATCAAGATACAAGACATAAAACTCTATGCCTCAAAGCCTACCTACATTTTCTACAAAGGATGTTGCTTGCACGTACAAATCCCTTCTCGCATATGAGAACGCACACTGTAGAAGATGGTGCATATCAAGCACCCAAGCCCTATTTATTTGGGAAGTAAGAGACACCATCTCATCACATGCTACAGACAAATCCCAAACTCTTCACTTCCATCTAGGTTTTCTTGCTAGTATAGTAAACAAATTAGACTTCTATGCTGTGTGCCTCAAATAAGAATCAGCTGTGGGTTCAATCACTTTTCACTAATCCTGTTGTAACCAAACTAGCTACAAGTTACAAAGCTTACCAAGGGATCCAGTGCACCCTCAGTGAGCTTGCAGATGACACCAGGTTGGGTGGGAGTGTTGATCTGCTCCAGGGCAGGAAGGCTCTGCAGAGGGACCTGGACAGGCTGGACCGATGGGCTGAGGCCAACGGTATGAGGTGCAGCAAGGCCAAGTGCCGGGTCCTGCACCTGGGGCACAACAACCCCATGCAACGCTGCAGGCTGGGGGAAGAGTGGCTGGAAAGCTGCCTGGCAGAAACGGACCCGGGGGTACTGGTCGATAGCTGGCTGAACATGAGCCAGCGGTGTGCTCAGGTGGCCAAGAAGGCCAACAGCAGCCTAGCTTGTGTCAGAAATGGTGTGGCCAGCAGGACCAGGGGAGTGATTGTCCCCCTGTACTCAGCTCTGGTGAGGCCGAAACCTTGAATGCTGTGTTCAGTATTGGGCCCCTCACTACAAGAAGGACATCGAGGTGCTGGAGCGTGTCCAAAGAAGGGCGACGAATCTGGTGAGGGGTCTGGAGAACAAGTCTTATGAGGGGCGGCTGAGGGAGCTGGGGTTGTTTAGCCTGAAGAAAAGGAGGCTCAGGGGAGACCTTATCACTGCGTACAATTACCTCAAAGGAGGCTGTAGAGAGATGGGGATCGGTCTCTTCTCCCAAGCACCAACTGAGAAGATGAGGAAATGGCCTCAAGTTACACCAGGGGAGGTTTAAGTTGGATATTAGGAAAAATGTCTTCACTGAAAGGGTTGTGAAGCATTGGAACAGGCTGCCCAGGGAAGTGGTTGAGTCACCATCCCTGGAGGTCTTCAAAAAATGTTTGGATTCAGAGCTTAGTGACATGGTTTAATGGTGGACTTGGCCACTGTTAAAGGTTGGGCTGGATGATCTTGGAGGTCTTTTCCAGCCTAAATGGTTCTATGATTCCAAGTTGTTAAGCTTATGTGTGCACATACACAAAAAAGTAGGGAAGTGGGAAGAGGAAGATCAAGAGCTGAAGAGCTCTGCACAAGTGCCTCAAGTGTTCAGGCCTGCTGGGCTATTCTCAGGCAAGTGTTTAGTGCCCCCGTAAGCCAGAATCAGAGACACTGAAAATCTGTGTAAAAACAGCTCAGCAGCAGATACACCCCGTAGACAAGGGACAACTGAGTCTACACAGACTTCTTTAATCCTTCTAATAAGACTGCATGTGCAGGTATTTTCTTGTGTAGTTAATGATCTTTCACTAAAAGGAGGCAAAATAATTCCATCAGTAATTTGCATTTACTCTTGGCTCTCAGGTTCAGATACCTGCAGCTGCCAAACATTCCTGACACACATATGATAAAGCACTGTATGCAAGATTATATTGCCACTTCTGGGGAACCAACTCCTCACACAATTTCCCAGTTGTACACATTTTATATGGGAATACATAAAACTACCCAAACTATCCTGCAACAGACCACCACTTAACTACACATTGCTGCACGTTCCCTCAACCTGTTCTGAACCCGTCTCTTGAAAGTGTAGCTTGATGCTCTCTGCTTCTTGCATTTGCAAGAGACATTGAACACCGCCACAGTGTCCAACCACGGAATGCCACTCTCTGTCAGGAAAGGTAAAAGGGACAACATGACAGAGCAACACACAAGTCTTAACCCACTCACTCAGTTCTGTTACCCAATTCATTCCAAGTCTACATGCAACCTCACCACTGCTCTCTGAATATTCCCAGTTCTACCATGCTCCTTCTGAGGTAAGGGTACCAGCGTACGCAGTTTTCAAGAGGCTGGCACACCACATGTACAAAGACTTTAGCATATTTTCTCTCTTGCTGCGTTGTAAAATATGACTTGCCTTTATTGATGAAGAAAGCTTCACAGAATTAGTCATTATGACTCCAAAAACTCACTCATTTTGTGTGTGAAATTAGGACCGCTCCCCCACCCACACGAATCAGTTTACATTTGCAATTCACCAGTCAGCCCTCTTCTTCACCACCTCAAACCATGTTAAGCCATCTGGAAACAGTTACAGTCAGTGCCCTGCCCTGCTTCCAGGACCTTTACCACAGGTTGCTCTGCACATCCCTGCCTCCAGTGGGGACTTCCACTCATCAGGAGGGCTGCCCATTCCGTCACACCCTCTCTCCTATCTTTGCACAAAGTACTTAGGACAGCAACTCTCTTAGTGTGTCTGAGGCTGCTCAGGTGAGGGATCCCGTTTACAAGCTTCCTGTAATCTGAGTACAGTCTGTAAGCCAGATGTCTCTTATCAACACGTTTATCTAGACCTTCAGAGAATTCCAACAATTTTTTAATTTTTTAATAATCGCATGACTTTCCATTACAAAAGACACATTTGCATTAGTTTTCAGTGAGAAGCGAGAGACCATCATTAGCAGCACCGCCCCTGGGGGCTTCATCTGATTCTGCAACTTGTTCCTGTCTGTTGTCCATTTCCATAACATCTTACACAGACGCTTCATTTTAAGCCAGATCCTTCAAAGAGACCCCAGAAAGAAGGATTTCCATCCACCTTTCCTGTCTAGTCCAACCTCTTAGTAACCAGAAGCTAAATAATGTATACCTTGCATGCTATATCCCTTCCTAAAGCCTCTTCTCCTGTGCCAAAGCACCAGGGTGCCTTCCTCTATGAAAAATACAAGACCTTGTGAATATCTTTTTCAAGAAAATTCCATTCCTAGACTTGATTCATCATGAAGTTTTCTCCTTCAGCAACAGCTGCTTTCCTTCGCATATCAATTACCCAGGATCTGTCTTTCACCCTCCCCCTACAGTGTGCAGAGGTTCAGCCAGTATCTCAACCTCATGCTGCGGTGGCCAAACCTGCTTCTTCTCCCCACTTGCCAAAAACAGAAAACATCGCTTCTAGATTCTTCTTCTAGAATCACTTCTGTGATTCTATGACTGCTACGAAGGCTTTTCTCACAGCCTAGCCACAACAGTACAACCCCCACCTAAAGCAGGACAAGGCAGAAATCCAGCAATGTCTCTGCAAAGATTCTTATTCATTCTACAGCTACCAGAGGAAATAGAAATTTAGCAGGCAGAGGTCTGACCAGACAAAAGGAGGGGTTGAGTCAATCTCTGGTGACTCCTGATACAGCCCCGTTAGTGAGCCATGTGCTATACTGGGTCCTAGGTTTGGATAAATTCTCCCATCCAACTCTCTCTGAAGTACTCTACATGAAAGCAAAATGAAGAGAGACAGCTCCTCAAAGTGAGAGCAGGTAACAGGAGAATGAGACTGGTCCGTCTTTCTAACACGGCTCCCCAGAAAGCAATGTGATGTCTGTCAGAGAAATTCCATCATTTACGATAATAAAGCTCCTTCCCTCAGGAGGGAACTTCTCACACTGGACTGGAGGGCTGCATCCATCTCTCTGGACAACAGTGTGAGACGCAGGCAGAAAAAAACTTGAAAGAAGAGTGCAGGCAGGGGTTGATAATTTCAGTGACAAACACTAAGTCAATCTCTTCAAAGACAGACTTTGACACTATGTGCAATCCTACTAACGCCTCAAAAGTATGGTAAAGTGAACGATGATTTTATCCACCTTACGGAGTGCTCTGTAGGTCTGGCAATGTCATTTTCTGCATCAAGTCCTTGCAGTTTTGGTCTACCCTCCTACTGCCTGCTGGACATCTTGAGCTTTTCAGAATGAAACTGTCTCATCCTTCTGTAAAGAACAAGGAAGATAAACATGAGGGAGGCCAATGAAATGTCATGAAAAAAAATCCTTCAGCAAAATTATGCTCCATTTTGGTTGACTCTCTTAAGACATTGCTTTATTCTGATTTTTTTTCCCAGCATTCTAGCTGTTTTTAACTGAGTGCCAAACTTGCGCATTAAAGAAAAGCAAACAAGTTAAATATAATATTGAGAATGGATGCTAGCTAGCTCAGCCTCGTGAGACCTGAGTTAGCCAAGCCATTACCAGGCAGCATTTAGAGAGGCCACAAACACTGATCTGCAGTTCAGTTTTTTCTTTATATCTACATTATGTGCAGTAAATGTACTTTGGGTATAATTGGCTAATCATCCAAGAACTATGAGTTATTTTTTTCTGCCTATATGATGGCAGTGAGAACACTCCTGATTTGTAAAACATATTGAAAGAGCTATATAAGGGGATACAGAACTGGTAACACTTAACTCTTAGGTACCTGTCGTATAAAATGATCCTAGAAAACACATTCCTTCCCCAAACCTTAATATTGCATGAGAAACAACTTAGTTCAGGCATGGGGGTTTCAGTCAATGACCAAAGATGTTTCTCCAAAGCCTTCATTAATGCACTGACAAAAAGAAAAACATATGACTAAAATGCCCAAACATCCAAAGAATTCCACAGACCCCCACTTAAGAGTTCCTGCTGAAGTACAGTAACTTAAAGACAAGGAAGAAAAACATAAGACACAAAGATTTACCCACAGAAGGATCCTGGAGTTGCTCCCTGCATAAGCATGGAAGCAGAGGGTTCTCACAGTTCCTCTTAAGAAGTCAGCCTTAGGCTCAGACTCAGAGAAAGGACCTGCTCCATATCCAGTTTTACAGAGGAGCAATATGTGAAGTCCTAAGAGAAATTTTCAACAGGCAGAGGGGCGGGCGCGACGGGACAGATTAGTTCATCCAGATTTCAGGCCAGCTACTCAAAGAAAGGCGTTAGTATTCAAGCTCTGCTCAAACAACCTGAACTCTCCAACAAAACCATGTGGAGAGAATCACAGCCACACTTCGTAATCAGTCATGAGACAGACTCAGTAACAGCTAAGATGCTGCTCTAGGAGATTAAAGTGCGACTGATTCAATGCACATGCTATGAGCCTATCTCCTTAATGAGAAAGTCACGTCTATTTTCAACCAGAGGAAAGACTTTTCCTACATTTAGTGATTCAGGATTAATCTTTACAGTTACAGAGAGAATATTTGTCTGTACTTTGCATTGCATTACCAGGCACTGTTAAACAATTAAAGTAAGAAAACAGAACATTTGATCAAAGCCTTAATGGATGATGATCTGCTGAGATACAATTTTAAATACAAGTTAAATAGCTGATGTAACGTCCACCATGATAGTAAGCATTTTCAAAACCCCAGACTGAAGTCTTCAGGCTCTATATAAACAAAGAAGGATCTGAGGAGAGAGGACAATTTCCCACACAGCTTTGGATCATATACTATATGTGACAAAACTAGCTTGCAACCGGCAAATGAGACAAAAAACTTCTGATGATATAATACAGGAACAAAAGCTAAGTCTCTCCTATAAAAAGATGCTTCCAGGAAACTAGCAAATCACTGCTTATTGTAGAGGCTGTCTGAGTCAGACATAGATTTGAGCCAGTAGAGCACAAACATGCTCCCTTTTGTGCCACAGTAGCCTTGATTCTCACATGGCAATCTTATTTAGAAAAACCTCCATTTTTCAGAACAGATCTTCAGCACACGCCTGTAGACTGGGTATTTCCTCTCCTTTTTTTCCCTCCTAGGGTCCAAATTATACCATTTTTTTGGCATATACGCATTTGTACAACAGTTGACTTTCCAGCATTCAGCTGTGAAATCACTCTTCTCCCAAGATCTCTGCAGCATCTATTACTGATTCCATAACCTGTTTACTTAATTATGTACAAAAATGCCAAAGGAAGCTCTCTGCAGAAAAAAAGTGACATGACAGGAAACCACAGTGCAGCCTTATTCATGCATTTGTACACTTCATTACACTTGAATTTGCTGATCCCTTCTCTTTCCTCCAGCCTGAGCTGTGTTCAGAAAATGGGGATGCTACCTTTTTTCCTTCACTGTTCATTACACAGTCTTTGCAACATCTTTGACTCCGAATGTACAGAAAATAGCTTTTATAGTATTAGAAAGGGATGTTTCGATACACAAGCCTGTTATGTGGAAACAAACAGTGCTGATAACCATGAAGACAGCTGCAAGAGCCCTCACAGCTTTTTCTGCTAGATAGGTGGGAAAAAACACCCGGAAGCATTTGTAACTTCTACTGGTGAAATCCTTCCATGCAAAACCAGTTAAAGTAGCAGCACCGAGAGTCTACAAGCACATCATTTTTAAACAGCAGGACACCGTTACTAGCACGTTCACGTCTCGACAGGCAGCCCTACCCACACCTCTAGGCCGCGCATGCTGACGCCCCGGAGCGGCAGCGCCGGGCCCCGGCTGCAGCGGGCTCAGAGGCGGCCCCAGGGGGAAGACCCGGCCCCGCAGCCCGCTCGGGGCGGG
>VXAL01005402.1:77544-107313 GCA_013399475.1 Chauna torquata | reverse complement strand
CCGGCGGGCACCGCCTCCCGCCGCCTGGCTAGGCCGCAGCCGGCCCGGCGCGGCAGTGAGGGGATGAGGGCGGCCCCCCGGCGCGGGGCCGGGGAGAAGCTATGCGCTGTGTAACCCAGCGGGCCGGGGCCGTGCCGCTTCTCGTAGCAAAGCGCTGCTGCCGCCAGATCCTCCCTCCGTCCGCGGTCAGCTCCGAGGAGGAAACGTTCAGGCTTCCAGAACAGGTCCAGAGAGCGTTTGCGTTTTGATCGTCCTCCAGTCAGCGAGGCTGGGCTTTTGCTGGGCTCACAGAGGGCATTTCCCACTCCTTCATTCAGCGTAGTCTTGATTAAAGGATTTGAATGACTGAGCTGTGTCTGTGGTGAATACTACTGCAGTCACACGCTTCTTCACTAGTAAAATGCCCAGTGGATTTTTGGCCTTACCTGTCGCCTTTGTCCAGACACCACGCTCTTACTGGTTTGTCGGACTAAAAACACCTCTTTTTTCTGACACCTTCTCACCATGTAGATGGTGATGGTCCACAGTCAAGTTGATTTACAACTTTTGCTCTGAGCTTGCTTGATCTTTCATTGTAATTCTTGTTTTCTGGACCACAGATCGCTTTGTAGTCCATCTTTGAACTCTTACTGGCTTTCAACATCCGCTCTCAGACATGTTGCTGTTTCATATTAAAAACACTAAGAAAAATAAAGGGGTGAATATACATTCCAATGAATACGAATGGTCACAGGCTGACTTTATAGAGAGCTGCATAAATTATTCGCTCAGTTCCCTGAGTAAGAAATGTCTGGCCTGCAGAAGAAGATTCTTTGCTTTGGCTTTTACCCAGATGGAGCATATGGTCAAAATGGGGTCAAAATATGATTTTCCTCACCACTTTCTGTAAACACACAGTTAGGGCTGTGGGTTCATAAACAGGTATTTGCACAAAGAGTACCAGGGAAGGTCTGATTGATCAAAATGTATTTCTTCCTATTCACACAAAAAAGCGCTGGTTGCCCTGCTGGGTTCCAGCATAGCCATAGCTAGGACAGCACCAGCCGCACGGGGATGGCTAGGAGCCAGCCACACAGAGAAGCAGCGCTTAGAGCCTATCTCATTCATAAATTTGCAGGGAAGGATAGCTTAGTGTACTCACTAGCGTTTTAGGAGACATCAGCAGCTTTGGAGGTGTAAGAGTGGCCAGGGAAGGCCTTGTGGAGGCAGGAGATGGAGACCAACAGTCCAATGGTGAACTGAGATGTGAGGAAACCTGACAAACATCTTAGACATTCCTGTAAACCCTGAACTAAACCCATAATTTCCAAATTTTACTGTTCCTGTTTAATAAGCGGATGTTAAAAAAAAAAAAAAAAAAGAATAGAGCAAATTTCACCCCTCCCCTTTATTAGGGAATGGGCTGCTGTCACCAGTTCATGTGGTGGGGGCAGTTCTGGCAGACTCATGGTTCCCGTCTTGCGAATAGGCCTTTGTCGTCCTCTTTGTCATGACACTTCAGTTTTTCATTGTCCTTTTTTTTAAACTGAAGGAGTTATAAGTGAACCAAGTCACCAGCCCCCTCCTTCCTATATTATGGGTGTAGTTAAGGTATTAGGAGGTGACTACATTCAAAGCTCTCCATGCAACTCTGTGCTTGTTTTGTTTCACAGTTTTCCTGTCAGTGGTCCGTGCCTGTACAAAACAAGGCAGTAAGCTTCATACTTGTACTCCTGCACTGAGGCTGGTATAGCCTGTGTTTAGTAACATTGTGCCTTTCAGATCTGAAGACACTGAGGGATCTTTACCAGTACCTGCAGGTCAGGACCTAAAGCAGGATGCTGTTGTACCAGGAGCTGTACTAGTAGTTAGAGACAGTGTTTGTCCCAACAACTCACGTGCAAGGCTTCAGCAGGACAATAAATGTCAGATTGCTTCTTTTATTTCTCTTTCCAGGAACAAATGAAGTTTCAGAGTCTTTTACACAGTATTTGTTCTTTTTGACCATGAAGAAACAAGCAATGTACTTTGTAACCCAAAACAATACCAAGAATGCACTGAAAAGTCCTTAAAACATTCTGGTAAAGCATGATAGCATTGCTACTGTATTGCTGTAGAAAAGAAAGGGAAGAAAATATACACACATTTAAGTTATTAATATTTTAATTAGAGCTCTCTTTATGACTTTGTTTTGTTAAAATGGATGAAGATAAGCTCAAAATAGTTAAAATAGTTAGGATTCCCTGGAGAGATACTACTGTCCGGCTGCACAAATGCATTTAGCTCATCTGAAATCAGTTGCTTATGTTATTAGCAAAGAAATCAGGAATTTTTTGTAAAAATCATAAACAAAGTTGATTGAATGAATGTCTCCAAAAGAGCTTAGCATCTTGGACTTCCTGACTTGCATGGTTAACATCCCAGCTTTAATGTGGTGTTAATATAAGAAAGGAAGGCCAAGAATGTGTATGAAAAAGAAGATAACGAAACGTCAAACTGGCCTTTCAGCAAATTCTGAAAATTAAAAGCAAAACTAAGCAAGAATGAGAGATGTGGAAAGGATTTCCTGGGGTCAGACTAGTTCAGCTCTGCAGACTTTCTCCTATGGGAGTCTGTGGGACAAGCACTGTCAGGAATGCTGGCTTCTTTCGTGGCAGATCTATTTTGTGCCCAAAGGAAGTATTTCAGGCTTTTAGCACCTGAGGAATGCGAATTGCTCCAAGCTACAGCATATGCCATGTTCTTCATTTGTCCAATAACTTCACTGCTACAGAATCAAAACCTAAAATAGCCTCATATAAAAGCTGACCTGTTTGGGAAGATTAAAGTTTCCCTCTCTACTGGACAAAAGCATTTTTTGTTTTTTTTCCTTGAGAGGAATGAGTTGGAATTTATTGTTAGAAAATCTGACTTTCTGAGACCTGGGCCTGCCGCACACTGCATGCGTACCGTGTGCTGGGCTTTACTTTGAGCAAAAACTGTGTTTGCAAAGTGGTTCCCTACAGCTTCCAGGATATGCAGACTGCTGATTTACCTTCCTTGTACAGCAAGGACAGCAAATCAGCATGGAAGCAGAAGCAAGCATAAGGGACAGATTTCCAAGTTTTCTCTGTGTAAGATACCAAATCAAGCTTTCGTAATGTTTGCTGGAACTGGATTTTGTGTCCAGTTAGAAAGAGACATGGAGTCAGCTCCCCGCCAACAGCCGCTGGCTGGCCAAAGTGGCCACACGACTCTCACCCCGACTTGCAAGACAGCTGCAAAGTTTCATGAGCCAACTATTGAAGAAAAATTCCTGTGGACGAAAATGCTCCAAACAGCACAGGGTTTTTATGACACCCACTCCTGGCCTCTCCTGACATCCAGTCTTGGCTGCTGCTTCCTGCTTAGCTTCAATTGCCAGTGTGTCTTGTTCAGAGCTATTTCCAGGCAGCGTCTGTTAGAGGTATGTACACACAGCCCCCAAATTAGTATCAGAACTAACCAGCTACTAGAAGGCAGAAGGGCTCATAGCTGCTTTGGTATCTCCCACACCCAAGCTGAGCCATGGATCAAGTATCTAGCTCTGTGAACCCAGCCCATTCAACTTGTTATGTAAGCAGATGTGTATGTTTTATTCTAAATTTGGTGACGTCCATGATGGATACCATTCCACTCACTTTGTACTAAGAGTGCAAAGAATCCTAGCAAGTGCATTGTAAGTAACGGGAAAACAGTAAATTAACAGACCTTCTGGGAGCCTCAGCTTTGGAGTGGAGAGGGCAGCCAAGTCCTATTTAGTAACATATTAATGGATTCTACTGGGTCTCTTTTTTGTATTGGATGCAGGCCATTTTTGTTCTCTGACAAGACAGAAATGCTTTGCTTTATGGGATCACTCAGTGCAGAGAAACAAATAGAAAAACCAAGCAAGCAGGGTGGTCTGCTGGGCTCTGCTCACTGTGTCTGCAGCACCGATGGCTTACGTGATATCCCCAGTGACACCAAGTTTTTGGTGGTGCCATAAGGACAGCCATTCCTGGGGTCTCTCCCAGCTGCATGGGGCAGGAACAGTGGGAAGCTGGAGGCTGAGTCTGAAGGCTCAGCTGAACATGTAGGATGTTGGGAGGCGTGAGATGGACAATGCCACAAGCCATTCGCCTGGCTTTTTTTTTTTTTTTTAAAAACACAGTAGTTTCTTTTCTGAAGGTGTTAGACTGTTTATTCGTTGTTGCCTAAATCAAGGAGTCATACTGCAAGCATTACTTAAAAATCAGTCAAAACAGAAAAAATATATATGAGGGGAGGGCTGTGTACATATGTATGAATGTAAAGTCAGCTACCAGCCACCTCCAGCACTGCCCCTCCGCTGAGAGTGCTCAGAATGTGCCAGATGCAGGTAAAATGCCGATATAAGAAATTCCAATGCTCTTTGCCTTGCTCCTGTCCTGCAGAGCAGTTTTCCCTCCACTGTGCCAGTGCAATAGCTTGCAGACCTGTGCTTAAACCAGCTCCTTGAACTGGTTCTTCTGAGGAGGGGGAGCAAGAGAGCAGCGTGGTGGTGCTGAGCTACCTTCCAGTGTGAAACCACCACAAGCATGTCCGTACTGCCTAGACGGAGCAACAAATCATCTTTGACATGCATAGCCTAGAGCTGCACGAGGAGAAGCAGGCACAAATGAGGTGCATCAGCAAAGCTGAGGTCAGGGTAACACACTGAGGAATAACAGTTTTTCTGCAACCTGTGTGATGTGAGCACACAGACTGCTAGGAGTAGCTCAGATAAGCTCTGGCACTGTCTTGTAAGAGATGAAAAATGTTCACATTAGGGAGCAGCTGAGCTGCTGCCGATCATTTGTTTTTACAGGAGTAATCCTATACCCTTTGCAAATACAGAAAAGCTGCAGGGAGTCATTTCATTACATGCTGGTAACCACCAAAGGGAACTTTGCAAAGGTGACGCTTGTATTGTATGAGTATACTGGAACAAAGGCTGGTCACCTACTTACTAGCTCTGCTGGGAAAACAGAGCATTTTCCAAATGAGACCAGAAGCTTATATCCTGAATGGGACTCAGTCACTGACTGTCCTAGGGGCTCATCGCAGAGCTTGTCATGGGGGGGGATGAACAGACTGAAAAGGAAAGAAAGAGGCCTAGAAAGTGGCAGGATCAAAAAAGAGAGAATTCATGCGTAAGCTGAGGAGCTTATTTCTGTAGGACATTGTGGATACAGAAAAGTTGTAGGGGTTCAAGAACTGTTTAAATAAATACTTGGTACAAAAGTCTGTCCAGGGCTATTAAGCGCAGACACCATCTCTAACTCAGGAAGTCTGATCCACAAACCGCTGGGTCTGGTAGAGTATTTAGGAGAAACATGACTGTACATTTGACCTGTTTTTATAACATCTGTAAGCTTTTGCAATTGGTGCTGTTGAAGGTAGATATCTTCTGCTCGACAGATCTGTTATCCGACTCATCTGCTCTTAGAGACATTCTGTAGGAGTCACAATTGTTTTGCTTATGCTGCTTAGTTGATCTCTTCTACTAAGTCTAAATTCATCCAGGCAATGCTCAGAAGATGAAGGAAAATGTTCAAAAAGCAAAAATGCCCCAAGTCTTCCTCAGTGAAACAGAGCTGTCCACCCAGACTCTGTTGTTTGCTATCACAGACATCCAAATTTAGGAGACATATGGGCATGGGCATATTTAGAGTCATTGACCACAGGCATGACATAGCACTGGTTACTAAAACTGACCTGGAGTTGTTTGCCTTGCAGGATATGGTAAGGATGCTTGGATTGAATATCATTGACTAAGGTCACAGGAGTTAAGCTTAAAATAGCAGAACTTGAGAACCGTTGGGATGTAAACAGGTGACTGGAGGGACTATGTCACAGGCTTTTTGCAAGGGATAATCATTGACCAGAACTGTTGGCATGTAGACAAGTGATCTGGGAAAGAGTTTACTGCCTGTGTAACAGTACTAGCAACAAAAAGATTAGCTCTGACTTAAGTGTAAGTTAATTATATTCCTAGTGTTTTGTAACTCCAGTTGCATGTCCCAGTAGATTAAAAAAAATGATTCTAAATGCTGCATGAGAGAGGCTCATCTTAGGGTTCACAAGCCAGAACGAGAACTGGAGATCCCCTCTCTTGGGGTTTGTGTTTCAAATTTAGTTGCAACTAAAATTGCTGTTACGTTTCCTTTTTAACCCAGGGTAAGAAAACCAATGCACTCACACTGTGTATGCATCTCCTTCCCTTTTGAATCTGCAGACTGAGTTTCCATAGATTTTATGAAACACAGTTTCTAGGTAGAGAATAAAGATCTGGAATCATGTTGTCGTCACCCCACCCCCTCAGAAAAAGAAAAAAGAATGTGCTCAGCAATTCCCTACACTGTTTGAAGTGCTCTGAGCAATCAGCGCAGAGGTACTGGCCACCCTCCCAGTCCCATGCTGCTTATGGGACACGGGAGGTATGTAGGGTGTGGAGGGGGAATAGGGGAGCTGGCAGCTTGATGAGGTTCTCAGAGGAGATGGAGGTTTTTATGGAAGGAAAGGGAAATTGGACACAGGAGCCTAGGAAATTGTGCTTTGTTCCACTGCTAAAAAAGACCAAACTTAAACATGAAGGATCTCCAGTTTCTGTCGGAGGTCCCATTAAGAAAAGGGTTCTTGAACCCTCAAATCTGTCTTCAAATTCATTAGATTTAATGTGATTATTTCCTGCTGCAGGATTTCCCAGAAGAATGCAGGCTCTGGGTTGAGAATTCAAGTAACTGGAAAGCAGCAGGGTGCACCTTCTGCATATCAATTTTTCAGTTGGCATTGGACTTAGTGTTCCAGTTCCAAGTACTGCCACTGAAAACAAATGCCTTTTTTTGAAGAGATGGGAACTTGGATATTCCCAGGAATAAGCAGTCTGGGGGCATAACTACAATATAGGTAAAGTTTGCTTTTGAATATAAATCACTAAAAGCTTTTTGCAGCATTCACTCATTTTTAACATCTGCTTCAGTCAAGACAGTTCTATGCTGCAGCTTTGCTGTGGCTTTTACTTTAGAAATGTAAAAAAAGAAAAATCATACCCTGACCAATAAAACTGTATTGGAAAAATCCCAGTGTAGTTTAGTAATGAAAAATAAGTCCCTTTGCTAAGGGATCTTACCCTGTTTGAGGTAGTAATTCCTCTATACTAAAAAGGAAACCTTTTTGGCAGTATAAGCCAAAAATCCTATATAAGGGTTTTTAAACAGGCTTTGAAAGTAAATCAGATAATTAAAGAATCAGCATTGCTGAGCAGTAGCTCCTGAAATTGGGCAAAGATGGCAACTGGGCTTCCGCTCTTCCTGGACCTCCAAGCCACTCTGCAACCAACTTTCAAATGACTCATCCAGGTAACCAAGGTCACACCATCTGTCAAGCAACGCTGTTGCTCAGTCAGCTCCTCTGTCACTCCTGTACATTTCAGGGGTGATTATACTGAAGTCAGCAATCCTCTAGAGCATGTCTACTCTAACTAAAGGTCTTGACACGAAGCAGCAGTAACTAGCACTGCTAAATCTGGTTCTGCCCCATCTGCTTGCCCTTCTGCCATCGTGGGTCACCAAAGAGGATATGCAAGAACTGAAGTCAGGAGCATTTTGTGTCCTCATAGTAGAATATATATATATTTCCACAGGGAACTGTGAGCTGTGCTGTATAGCCGTGTCTGCTATGGAGGCAGCAGTCTCCTGGCAGGTGAGAGAAGACGGCTGGACATGACAACTCTTCAACAACCCCAAAGAAGTGTGGCACTGAATGGAGCCATCACATTGAGGGATTTGAATTCACACCAGCAGTAAAAGACAGGAGGCAAAGATTTTCTGATCCCCAGGAGTTTAACACTCAATACAGAATCTACCAGTGACATAGACAAATATTCTCCAGTCTTATGAAGTCTTTGAAAACAAACTGATATGGCCCAGCTCCAAGATCCTCTCTTTTCCAAGTAGGAACCGCTTTTCCTTATTGTGGATTGCTGCCTGTCAGAGGCGTGTTTCACTTTTTAGGCTAGGAGCTGGTTAATATAGGCACCACATTCAGTTGCAATGATCTGGAACTTTCTTGCCCTTCTCCAGGCAGCCTTACCAAAGAGTTTATGTACATACAATGTGTACAGCACTGTTGCTTTAGTCAGAATATGCCTTGTTTTTGGCTGCATGTTAAAATATGTTGTCACATGGTAAGAAAGAATTTTGACTGGAAAGTTAGGAACACAGAGCCAATATAAATATTCACTGGAAAAAATAGGAATTATTTTCAAAATAGCAAGCTCCCAGTGTATTTGTTCCTACTTCCTAAAAATTTATCACATTTGCTTAGCTCATGGCTTTTTCCCCACTTATCTGTTTTCTCTCTGCTGACATATTTCTAAAAGCGCAGCATGGGTTGTGTCTTGCTACGTTTTGTGGGCTATGGTAGTTAAAACTTCAACTAAAACTTGCAATTGTGTCTTCAGTGGGATTGTGGGTTAGCCAATTCTAGTCTTAACAAATTTGTAGTGATATAGGATAACCAAAGATACTTTGGAGTAAGTCAGAATTCCTCCCTGTGTAAATAAAATGACCAGAGTTGAGGTTTGGGGTTTTCTTTTTTGGCCTGAGCTTCTGTAGAATTCCTCTTCATGTCTACAGAAAGAAAATAATTTGAAAAGTGCCTTAATGCAGCCAAGATATTTTGTTCACTTTTCTGTCCACCTTTCTGGACCGTATGCCAGCCAGTACAAGAGAGATGTATGAAGCAGAGAGCCCAGTGAAGGGGTGGAGCGCAGGACTGGGGAGGAGAAGCTGAGAAAGTGGCTTTGGTCACCATAGAGGAGGAGGCAAGGGGGAATCAAATTGCACCTTATGCTGCTCATGGGGCTAACATAGACCCTGTAAGGGCAGGAGGCCACAGCAGTGACAAGGGAAGCTCTGGTTCCTATGCACCATGACGGTGGTGCAGCCCTGGGGTAGCACAGAGAGGTGATGGGACCTCCACCCTTGGGGACTTTCAGAATTCAGCTGGACAAGGCCCTGCTGAACGTGCTCCAGCTTTGCAGCCAGTCCTGCTCAGAGCAGGAGGTTGGACCAGCTGACCTCCAGAGGTCCCTTCCAACCTCAGCTGTTCTGAGACTGTATGAGACCCACAGATGAAGCCTCCATCCACTGTGCCCCTCTATAATCCTTTTTGCCTGCAGTGTCATCTCTGAGCAGTGGCTCTCAGTGACCATGGATGTGTTGCCTTGGTTTATGCTGAAGGCCAGAGATTGCACTCCCATCACTTGCAGCAGATTGTTCTGCAACCACTGATCAAAGATACAGCCTTTGGCACAAATATTTAAACATTTAAAGGGATAGCACCTGCATAATAGCATTTGGATCAGGTTGGAACATGCAAAAAAGCTTTTTTTTTTTCCCCGTCCATGAAAGGTTTCAAAACTTCATTACACAAAACTGCAGGTGCCTTGATCTAACATTGGTGACTGTCCTGCTCTTGCAGGAGTCTGGCCTAGACACCTCCAAGGTCACTTCCAGTCAGTTTCTGTGTTTTCTAAGTCTAAATACAGACAAGATGAGGACAGTTAGATTCACAAAAGGGACTTACATATTGTAGTATCTTCTTGTAGGCCTTTTGCCCCTGTTAGGTCTTCCTTAAGCATCAACTGCTGAGGGACCCAGCCAAAGCACTGGTTCTGTGTAGGGGATTACACAAGTGCTTAAGTAGTGGTGTTGAGGGGCACACCTGCATGGACCAGGTGAATATACTTTGGGGAAAGGTGATTTGGGTCTCTTGTTTCAGAGAAAGGGGTACGTATCTGTTGCTGACTTGGCATTCATAACTTTATTTCACTATAATTATATGACTTTTTTGGGGATATAGAGGTCAAGGCCTTTCCCTCACCGAGCACAGGGAGCAAGAGAAGTCACCACCATGTCCTGGGTTCTACAGTGTGCTACTGGTGTGCAGACCAAGATATCAAACCACAGGCTCTGGAGGTACATTACCCTGCCTAATTCTCCACTGGCTGTTTGCATCCCAGTAATTTGCCCTGGCTCAGAGTTGTTCTGCCATGTGACCCATGAGCAAATGTAGCTGCTTGCAGACTCACCGCCAGGGACAGCGGGACCATGTTCTGGTGGCATTAGGACCTAACTCCATGCAGCGGCATGAGCTGAGCCCTCTAAGCCCCAAAATCACCATGGAAGAAGGAGCTGACCTCTGATTTCAGAGCTACTTTTGTCTTGGCAGAAATGGCTATGAAAGATGAAAAGAAGGGAGAGGACTGGGGTTGCTTACCAAGGATGTGGGAGTGGAGAGCACGGGGGCACTGGAGAGATGTGGACTAACTGGGGGGAGTCAGACTGCAGAGAAAGCTTTATTTCAGAAACTGTCTGACCAGATGCCACGTCTTGCCTGGATGTAACAAGGTTGTTTGCCTGTTGTTTCGCCAGAAAACCATTGACAGGAGCTGTATCACTTATTGGCTTGCATCTGAAAGTGCATTAATTTTGTTCTGTCGCTACATTTTAATTTCTGTGGCACATCTGATATTTGGCCTGCTGATGTGTAGCATTTCTACAACATCCCTTCTCCAGATGTCAGGTTCAAACTGGAGAAAAAGAAAGGCTGAGGATTAGCCAGCTGGATTGGTGTGCGTGATGACAAGTTTGTAGGGGAAGCAGAACAGCTTGATATGTTTGCTACAGTGACCTACAGCCAAATAGCTGAGGTGTTATTTACGTGCTGTTTACACATCTCACACAGGCATCACTAAATTCGTCACAAGTCAGTTCCTGTGGGAATTGAATTTATTTTTTTCGACTAAGAGAGTTAGAAATTAAATGTTGTAGAATCCATTTTTGGAGTCAGTGCTGTCTCTCTGGAGCAATTTGTGCGGGTTAGATGAGCCCTCAAAATGCTTTCAACAAAGCAGTTAGCTGGACAGTTAGAAGCACTGCCATACTATTTTCTCAGGCTGACTAGTTAAAAAAGAAAAAAAAAAAAAAACCCTCTTCTAATCAAAGATAAACTAAGTGATCATGAGAAAGGAAATGCTTCTGTGAGTAACTCCTCTGTCCTGCCCTGTCACCCTGCAGCATGCTGTATGTCTGCCCTTTCCCAGGAGAAGGCCGTGCACATGGCTGGTCCTACTATTTTGGGATAATGTATGTACCCTAGATTTGGTGCATTCAGGAACAAGAGAAGCTGGGCTCCCACAGCAGCACACTCCCATGGTCCCGTTCAAGAAGGATCAACTCCCGTGGCATGGCGAGGTGCTCCCAGGGTCTAGCTTCACCCTCTGACTTTGGCACCTGGGTCTCTGCTGCTAGGAGAAACTGTACTCGCAGTGGGTGGCCTGTAGAAATGGAAAGAACGCAAACTATTTTTGGGACCACTGGAAGGAAGGTCAAGGTGGTTTCAGAGCTATGGGCAAAGGGGAAGACACCAGCAGAGGGGGAGGAGTGGGACCAGTAACATGGAATTGCAGCCACAGACCTGGGCTATGGTGATGTTCTACAGCAAGAGAGAAATTAGCCACTGACACTGCCATAGTGGGCTACAGTAGCCAAAAACATGGGGGATTTAAGAAACTGGCTGCTGAGCAGCATTTTACCCAGTTGTCCCTGTGGAGGTGGTGGTGTCTTCGGGATCCATGTTTCCAATGATCAGGACAGATACTGAAGTGGCACTGCATTTGCAGACCACAGCAAACTAAGCAAAAAAAACCCAAACCAAAACAAAACCCCAAAACTCCAAATTTTGTCTTTAACCATCCCAGTGCTATCAAAACTGCTTGATCCTCCTTGTGATGTGTGTGGGAAGATCCCTTCATGGTAGAGACCCCCTGTGAGCTTTGCACACAGCAGGCCAGGGATGGGGAAGGGGTGTGCCTCTTGGATTAGCTCACAGATATTTTCTAAGAGGTGTATGGAAAAATGTGCACCACAGGCCAAACGGCTGTGCAGTCACCTCTTGTATAGCCCTGAGATCAAAACCTGTCATGCGCCTTGAAAGAGAGCGTTAACCTGCATAAATGAGGGTAACTTGTCTGGACAAAAAACAACAACAACAACAAAAACCAAACAAACAAAAACAAAACAACAACAAAAAAAACCCCAACACCTTAAATCCCAGTTTTCTGCAGACAGCTGTGCTCAAGGTGAAGCAAATTTACAGTCTACACCCCAGTGAGATGAGTGGAACCCTGGAAGCTGAGTGCTTTTCCAGTTGTGCATACCCAGGGGCTTTCCACAGTCCCCACAGCTGAGCCCTTGGGAGAGCCAGGTGCAGGAAGTAAGAGTGCTGTGTTGCTTCGGCCTGGACAATCTTACAGAATTTTTCAGAATAAAGCCACCCCTGCAGCTGAGTTTGGGAGCTAAGTCTCCAGCTGGTGGCTTGAACTGGGGCCGGTTGTTGCCATGTAGGAAGGCAGCTAAAGGATTGCCAAGCGAGACACACGTGGATAAGGGCTGACAAAGCCAGGATGTCTAAGGATGATGGTACTGTGCAGACCTGCAGAGATACCAGCACCAAAGGGAACCGCGACCTGAACCCATCTCCTGCTGTGGGAGGTGTGAGCCAGAGAGGAGCCACCCCAGCAGCCTCTGCCTCCACCCCGCCTGGGAAAGGAGCCTCTCTCCCCAGGCTGTGCTGGAAACTCTGGGTGCCCTGAGGGAGCAGAATGTGCACATGCCTGCAGCTTTGTCCGGGAAATCCATTTAACAGCACAGACTGGATACAGGTCTTTAGCTGGAGTGGCTTCGTCGCTCAGCTGACTGCAGTGGATGAGCATCTCTGTACTCCTGGGGAGGACCAGGCCCCCATGGGAAAAGGGGCAGGGTGGGGTGCAGTGTAAGTCCCCTTAGGGGACAGCATGAAGGTTTTAAAGCAAGCAGGAATTATACAGCTATAAAATAAGCTCAAATTCTGTGAATATTTGGAGCTAAGTTTATCTCTGATCCTTCCAGATCTGTGCTCATGTTATTGAAGGTCTGCCAGATTAGGCTGCTATACAAGAGGTGTGCTATTTTAGGAACAAGAAGGGATTTTTTTCTCCCAGAGCTTTTGCCAAACCTCAGCTTCTGGAGTGTATGTAGCTCAGGCAGCAGGGTCCTGGTACAGGGTCCTACTACACAGCCCAGGAAAAATGAATGCGGATCAAGCCCACCAGTGTGGTGTGGTTGCAGGCCTACTGCTCTCCTGGGCTTGCTGAGCTGCTCAACATCATGGCACGGTGGGACTGTGGTCAGGGAGGACTCAGCGCTCCTCCTTCCTGGTCCCAGAGCAAGTTGAGAAGGAGCCCAGGATTCCCGTGCTACTCTGGGCACTAAGCCACTGGCCTCCTTCCCATTAGCCATAATCACTGGTTTGCTGGATAATTTATGAGACCTACTGTAGTGATATTCATGAATATAGAAGCTGCTGTAAATATAATTTGTTTCTAGGATTTGACAGCGTGTATCTGAGCGACTTCAGCCACCCATCATTCACAGTGGCTAATGACCGTGCTTCTGCTAAGCAGACTAAGATAGTCATGAGCTTCTGTCAAGCATTGCAGATTCTTTCCTGACTCGCCTGGTGTACCGCTTTGCCAAGAAGCATGGCAGTTAGTCCTTCTGGTTTAGTATTATTGCTAGAAATGTTATTGTTAGCCATTAAATTCACTAAACCTATTTTCAAGGTTATTACAGTATTTAACTTGGCTGCTCCAATGTGGTTTTAAAGTTGTGTTTCCAACATATGATATGGGTTAAAAATAGCCAGCGTCTAATTAGAATATTCCCTGGAGAAACTCAGATTCCTCACTTTCCCAATGAGTTGTTCTCCTCTCAACATGGCAGACACATTTCAGCTCAGTGACAGATCCTCCTCCACCAAGGTGGGTCAAGCTAGACCTCCAGCAGCTGGGGAGAGGCTTCCATCAGACAGGCAGGAGCAAATGCCTGAGAAAAAAACTGAGAGGAATTCATGTCTCAGGACAAAGCTTCTCCAGGTGTCCAGGCTTAAGTAACCCCTACCAATAGCTTCTACATTTGTATCTAGCTTTTCATTTTCTAAGTTCCTCTGTGGGTGTGTGAGAAAAATCCTCTGTCTCATCAGTCGCTGGAACTTCTGGGAATTGGGCAGACTCCGGCTGCAGCATTACGGCTTGGGTTTTAGGATGGCAATGCTGCCAGAAATAGTATTTTGCAAGCAGCAGCGTGCAGCAGTCTGGCGGGCAGTTAGATTCCACGGGGGTATCGTTATCCCATAAAGCATTCCTGGGGGTTGCGGCGGGGCATGAGGGGTAAGGCCCAGCAGCGGCCTGTTCGCTACACAGCATCCCTGCTCGAGGCCGCAGGGGGAGATGAGTCGGGCCCCATCTCTGCCGCTCCGGCAGCTGGAGAGCGGCCCAGGCCCTCCCACGCTGCCCAGGCCGCAGCCAGGGACTGTGCTCCTCCCCGCCGCACCGAGCTCCGCTACAGGTGGTGAGCTCTGAGAGGCCTGGAGGGGCTGCTGGCACCGCTGGGCACCCCTCTGCCCCACGCATGGCTCCTGAAGCCCTGCTAAATCCTGAGAACTTGCCCTGAGGGGCTCTGGGACATTTTGTTGGAAGGATGGAGGGGCTGTGGAGCAGCTTAGCTTTTCCTCTCGAAGCTTGCCAAGCCAGGCTTACTGTGGCTTTGCCCAGATACACTGTGCAAGTGCTCTCCAGAGCTGGGTCTTGTTACATCTTTTTGTTCACGACTGTGAAATGAGATATACAAACAAAAACGTGAGGCGGATGCTACCAAGTCAACGTGAATTTGTCCCCGGGCTGATGGGCAATCTCCTCCATGTACTCCCCAGGGTACTGGGAGGTGTCCTCAGCTGGCCAGGACCCCATGTCCTCCAGGTGCATCGTGAAGCCCCTAGTGCTCAGAGCCATGGGGACAGTGGTCTGTGTGGGGCATACGTTGCCTCCCTCCCCCATACGGATGGAAATATTTCTGTTTTCCAAAATTAGTTTCCAAATGTGTTGGAATTTCCTTTCAGTAGGAATTCTTGAAAATCTGGTCCTCATTGTGAAACTGAATGGCAAGTTTTTCCAAACCCCCTTCTCTGGAATTCCTCAACCAAAGAGAACAGCAGATTTCAAGCGCTTCTGTTTACAGGGCAGCTCTCAGTATTACCCTGCTGAGAGATTGAGGCAGGGACTCTGAGGAACACTCCCAGGGCTCGCCCCTTGCTATGTGGCTGCTTGGATTTTCTTTATAACAATGCTTCTGCTGTTACAGCTAAAGAAAATCATGGTGATGGTTTGGACAATAATTCTCACCTCCTCCAGTGAGACTGGACTGCTTGGGTACCTGGCGTGCTGGGCTGTGTTCAACCCCATGGACACATGCAACCCTGCACAAATCCCTCCTGCTTAGCACAACACCCTCTGTTTGCAAAGGACTATAAGCCCAAGCGTCATGCACCCAAAATACACTAATACAATGGCAGTATTTTACAGCAAGGCAGAGTGTCAATAATCTTACTTAAGAATGACATATTTTGTTTTCCATGTCTTCTTGTACCGTCTGGACCTCTGGGGAAATATCTGGAGTGGCCTGGCAAATTCCCAATCACACATCTGAAAAAAAGAGTTGTTTTCAAAAGGCCAGCAAAGCAACTGTTTGTGAGGGCTGATTTCAGGGTCTGACTTCACTTTGAGCAGTGGCTTCTCATCAGTTTGGTTACCAGGGTTATTCTTTTTTTAAAAAATTTATGACAAAATTCAAGCTCTAGAGAGAAAACACAACTGCCTTTCAATATTAAGATGGACTCTTTAGCCCCAGACAACAAGGCAAATAATTTTATTTGAAGCTCTGGTTACAGAAACTCTTTCTTTGAAATTCTTCCACAGAAGCATTATCTCATTGCATCAAACAACCAGCTTCAGTGGGCACCGAGGAAGCATGTATGCCCAGGCCTATTTTGGGAGTCTGATTCCAATGGCTCTTTTGCTCGAAAGTAGGTCAGATTTTATTCCTTTTCCAGCAGGATAATTAAGAGGAAGCTCAAATGCAAGATTTCCAGGAAACTAGAAAAAATTGCTGCTTCTATTTCTAGAAGCCCTGCCAGAGACAAGTTTCTTCGTACTAAGGCTAACTCCTCTCCTAACTTTACCATATGATTGATGACTCAAATTATGAGGTTTTGTTTCGCATTTCTACCTGAAATTTCCTGTTTGGGCTCTTCCCAGATGGAATGAGAAAGGTTACCACAAAGACATTTATGGACGTATAACTCTAGCTGCTAAATTTGTAATTGCCCAGCCCCAGGGCGGAACATCCTTTTAGCTGAATCAGTGGCTGTAAGAATATATAACATACCATGGAAAACTGGCCTCACTTTCAACACCACTCACCTACTGTGCACCAAAGGAGCTGGCTCTGTTGGGGTGATTACGTGCAGCAAAAATATATTAGACTTTGTGATCACTGAGCCTGAGTCAGCAGCACCAGATATCGTGCTCTCTCCATCTTCCCTGCCACCCAGTATGGAGGGCCTCCTGGGCCCAGCGCTGTGCCGGACCCTCCTGTCCTTCGACTGCTTCTGGAGGAATTTAAATGTTTGTTTCTGGTCTGAGGATCGCTGATAATTTACATTGTTTCCTTTGGAAACAGAAGCATTTTTCCTTGGAAATATCCATTTAGAATCAGCACCAGCAGTCCCCGCGCATAGCACGGCTTGTATATGAACCAGTGGGTTATACATGGGCAGTGTATAAGATGCGTATGGCTAATCTCAGCTCAGCACGCAGCCTGAAGAACTGCCTTGTGCTGGAGATGTGGTCAAGGAGCTCTGTCCCAGTAGCCTAGGATCCCTGCTGCAAGTCCCAGCCATGCCACCCTTTGGATGCCAATGGGGCTGATCCAATGAGCCCAAAGGATTTTTACAGACCTGAGATATAGAGCATTACCCTGTGGATCAGCTGAGCCAGGTGTCAAGTTACTTTTGCTAAACCACAGCTCCAGTTGCAGCTAGATTCAAACTTCAGCTCAGGAATGGCACAAAAACATTTGTGTTGTGTTCTCCATGGCAACTGCACAGAAAGGATGGTGGTGGGGATAGGCCCATTTCCAGAAAGTAGAGATCCACACTTTGCAACCTAACAGGACTGTAATGGCTCCCATATCCCAGGCCAGGAGGCCTGGTCCAGGGGATGCCCAGGCCTGGGTGGCTCAGAGCCAGGCAGCTGCGGCTGCAGGGTCTCCTGGCCGGAAGGGAGAGCACAAACAGCTCAGCCATGGGAGATCCAGCTTTCTTCTCCTCTGCCTTCTCCTGGCGATGGTCCTGGAAAGGCTGGTACGAGTGGTGACCCTCAGGGAGAAGAAAGGGTGGATGGAGGCTGGCCAGGAGGAGCTCGGGTCTCACTGGTTCCATCTGTGAGCTGTGCCTGAGAGACGTGAGCACCGACATGCCTCGGCTCCATGCCTGCAGTGCCCGTGTCCTTCGTCTCCAGCATCTGAGCTGTCAAATCCCTCCACATTCCTGCCCTAATCCACCGTTGGCAGTGATTGCTCCTCCTGCCAGAGGCATTTCTGATCCTCATCTCAGGGTCGCACCGTGGCAGAGTGCGATGTGTGGGCAGTCAGGGCAGCCGAGCGCAGGTGGCCGCAGCTGTGGGCTCCACCGCCGCCATCGCTGCTGCGTGGAGGCCGTGTGGACGGGTCGGTGGGCCAAGAGGCTGCCCTGGGTTGCGAGTTCCCAGGATGGGAGCTCTTTAAGGAAAGGTGAGAGCAGGGGCTGTGAGGGGACAGGGAGCACCATTATCTCTGGCCCTGCAAAAATGCCCCATGAGGGTCCTCCCTCCTTGTGTTTCATGGAGCTGTTTCCCCAGACCCTACTCTTCAGATATAACTCTTGGCTAATTCTGCACAACTAAGGGCTCCCCTAGTGTACGTGTTATGCAGTCGTAGATTTTAAATTCAGAAGAGATCTTTGATTCACCACTCTGACTTGTGCTGTGAAGATCTCACGATTCCTCTGGCTTTTAGATCAAGGACTGAATTTTCTGTTCACTGCTCTGCTGCTGGCTCTCTGACCACATGTAATTGCACACATGTGCATATGCAGGATATACTTATGAAAGCTAGATATTCATTGCAGACTCTTGTTTGATTCATGGCCAAACTCCCTGAGACCTTCCCATGGCTGTTAAGAAGCTCAGCATTCCCCCATGTCACCTCTTTTTTATGGTACCACGGTAACTGCACACCCTGGATCTGGGGGAAAATTTCCAAGTCTTTATCCTAAATGCAGAAAGGAGCCGAACTCTTGGCTCTCCCACCACCAAACTCTCAAGAAAGTGCTTGACTTTCAGAGGTCTCTACTTTTTATTTCTTTGGGGGCAGTGGGGCAATGTTTATGGCCCACAGCCAGGGTCAGGTGTGACCACTTTCCTCGTGTGCAAATAAGCACAGCAAACACTCAGTGAACAGGAAGGGTCCCCTTGCTGCCAAGAAACCACATAGGAGCTCATTTACCACTGGCCTGCAACAAATGATTATCTGTGCAATCATTATACCAGCTTTTGTAGTCAGCGTATCAGCATGCTGCTGATTAAGTAATTCCATTTGAGAACGGCCTGAGCCTCCAGTGTTGTGTGTGCAACTGTGAAAGAGTGTGGGGCCACTGGCACGAAACCCTGCTGCCTCATACCACCAGCCTGGCGGCCGTGAGGAGCCAGCTCGCTCAGTTATAAGAAGTGAGTTGAAATGATGGTGGCACTGTAGAAGAAATACGCCTGTATCTGGTAGCAAAAGGATCCTTCCCCATAGGCTCTTGGGAAAGCTGTCTCTTGTACTAGGCATGTCGTTTTACTGGAGACATCTGTGGATGTGAAGATGCTCTCGGTTCCCTCCTGTAACCTGAGCAGCAAGCGTGGCTGCAGGCATTGCAGACACACACAGGCATTTTCTGGCACAAGGCTGTGTAGGCGGCTGAGAGGAGAAACCATGCTGCTTGCAGTCATGCTAAAGCCACAGATGGTGAAGAAACCACATAACCAAAGGCTGCCCTTGAGAAAACATCCTGATCACCTGCCCCTGCAAACAGGAGCCACCACTGACCCACTCACAGCTGACACTGGTTTTCCTGTGAGCTGCTCACCTCCCTTGTGCAGACCCAGGGGTTTCTTCTCCTTGGTAAACCAATGATGTCCACAACAGGGACACCCTGCCATCCCAAACTGCTCCTGGGAGCTCAGCTCACAGCTGAAAAGCACCTGGTCAGTCCTATGATGTTTCCTACGCTTCCCTGAAGTGTGACGGAGCTGAGAGTGTACCAGGAAGGCACCAGTGCAAAGAGGGCATTGTGTTAAGCAGAGGCTTTGTGCAAAGCTTGTCCATTTTGCCTGGTCTCCCTGCTATAAATGAACCTAAGAGCTGAGGGATAGCTTTGTCCCTGTTCCCCCACTGTCTTCCTGTAGTTTTTTAGACAAGGCATTCAGTCTCTTGATCCCAGGGAGGATAATCACTTCCATGGCTGTTGGCAAGGGTAGGAGCTGGCTGCCCTCAATGCTCAGTAGCTTGAGGCTGAGTATTTGCTCCATTCCCTTGGAGACAGCAGGAATTATTTACTGCCGAAAAGATCCTCATTACAGCTGGAACATGTCCCAGGGAGCAGCAACCTCAGGAAAGAGCAAATTTGGTGATGAAACCAAAAGCAGAGGTGAAAAGGCCAGCCTGGTGATGGGGTCTTTGCCCAAATCCAGCCCCACCAGTGATGGCTGATCAGCTCCCTGGCCTGAGGACCGCCAGCGGAGCAGGGTCTCCCCGGCAGCAAGCACGGTGCATGGGCTCGTGCCCTGGCTCCAGCCCTGCCGCTCTGCAAACAGGAAGCTGGCGAGCAGCTGCTGAATAAGTCATTTTGGAGAGTTTGTACCAAACTGGCTTTCAACTCCTGAATGTGTAGGAAGGAAAAAGCCGTGAATACGCCTTTGTGACCAAGTCTGGCACCAGGCACACTCTCCAAGCAGGGCAAGAATGTGGCCATTTAGAGGGGAGTCAGCTGCCCTTTAAGAAATGAAATGATCCCTTCCCTTTCCTGCAAGGCTTTATTCAGGGGAGAATAGGAATGAGGCAGTGAGCAGCTTCTTTCTCTTGCTGGAACCGAGGGCTGCCATCCAAATAGTGAACATCGGAGCCCAGGAAAGGCCCCACTACTGGGAAGATGCACAGCCCAGCAGTGCTCCCATCCAGGAGGTTCCTCTCGCTGCAGCCCATCAGCTCCTGGAGGAATCAGGCCGGGGCAGTGAAGTTCCAGATCTGCCCTTTCCCAGATGACCGAGCGTGCCCTGTGGTGATTTTGTGGGGATTCCAGTAAAACGTCTGTCTGTCTCATCCACAGGGCTCTGAGAGATGTTGGAAGTGAGCAGTTTGGAAGGTTTTGCCCTTTTCTGAAACAATTCCCCATGCAGTTTTCAAGATGTTTCTGTACGTTACATTACAAATGGGCTGTGTCGAAACTTCTGTGTTTTGGGGCTTTTTTTGAAAGACTTAGACATTTTGTACAGACCTTTCCTTTGTGGACAGCTTGACATCCAGGGGCTTTGTAGCAATCTGGAATGAAGACATGTTCTCTTTTTCCAAATCCTGCAGGAGGTTGGCCCAATTTTTTGGTTTTCTGCCTAATTGAAGCTTTGACCATATTCACTGGTGCAACTGCCATGTCCAGTTAGAGAGGGAAAGAGGTCTCTGGGGCAGACAGCCTGCCTTAGCCTAGGCTCTGAGAAGACAGCTTGGTCACGCATATACCCAAAAGTTTTCCAAACATCGACCTGGGAATTTTCTGAATGACTGGCCTTGGGACTTCACAAGTCCTGAAGCAGCAGGAAGCGCCATATGACTTCAAAATTCTTCATGTGCCAGAATTTTAGGAAAGGAAAAACAAGCAGCAAAGGCAATTGTAGGCTGGCTAGTGCTAAACCACTCCACTGGGATCATTTGCTCCAAGTGAAGACTTTGTAATAAATGCTTGTAAAAAAATGTAATATATGCAAAGGTCTTGGGTGGGAGTCAAGATTTATGCTCAGCACAGTTGCTTTCTTTTTGAGTTTAAGAATTCTTATTCTTTACTTGCCTTCCCCTGGTTTGGCATCCTATAACAAAGAGAAACAGAAAATTGGTTAAAACTTTGCTGGCAGCTTCCTCTCTTTACCATGTCCTGCAGAAGGTCTGGAGAGACAGAGACAGCTCCACCACCTCTTCCTCATTTAAGGTTGGCAACAGCTTCTTTAGGTCCTGCACCGAAAAGTCTGCTGGAAAACGAGGTCTATTTAAAGCTCAGCGTGTTTTGACGCTTATTTGTAGGCTCAGTGTTGATAGGGTTTAATTACAAATAATCCTTCCATTCCTGTTTGCATAGCTCCAGTGGTTCAGCGTACACGCATCACAGCATCTGGTTTGGATCCTCTGCGCAGGGGAGAGGCGGAGAAACGGCAGAGCCCAGTGAAGGGCAACAGCAATGGGTGGCTGGGGAGGAGAGGCTGAGGGCAGCTTTGGTCCCCCCGGAGGAGGAGGGGGACGAAATCACACCTGGCACTGCCCAGGGGGTTACAGGGACCCTGTAAGGGCAGGAGGCCACAGGCAGTGACAGGGAAAGCGGCTGCACACAAAGACCGGGCTCTTCCCTGCGGGAGCAGTGCTGCCCTGGGACAGGACCCGGAGAGGTGGTGGGACCTCCATCTTCGGAGATGTTCAGAACTCAACTGGGCAAGGCCACAGTCTAGATATTCCAGAGGCAAAGCTTATAAAAGCTTTGGAAGCTGGTAACCCCCTCCTTTTCCTCAGCTCCTGTTGCAATCTAAAAAATGAGGACTAGCGCAGAAGACCAAACCAGGAAAGCAGTGATGGACCAGGAAAGGGAGCCACCTTTCCAGTCGTACCTTTTCCCACCGGCTGGGAAGCACAGGGGCCAATAGGTTAGACCAGAACCCATGAAATTAGATTGTTTGAAATAGTATTTACATAAATATTATTGTTTCTTAAGTCTAACTAACTTAAGTATTTTTTGCTAAACATTGACGTGGTTAATTTATTTGTTGCTGGAGAGTGGATCTAAGCTGTGTTACTGAAAAAGGGAGAGTGGAGTTTACTTTGAAATTTCAGCCTTTTACTTTGTCTCTAACTTGCCTATGCCAAAGCTACTTGTTAAGATTTCTTAAAGATTTATTGGATTTACACAAAGCCCTGTCATTTTAGCTGAGCAAGTTCTTTACAAGACTGTTGTCAGTAACTGAATTAATTTTTTTTTCCAGTTGCTGAGTTCATGTTTTTACATGAAGATAGCATATCTCTGTTCTTTCTTCAAAACATGTAGTCTGTTTCCGACAGACCAAACAAAATTCCTCATCTCTTTTATGATGTCTTTCAGTTTATTTATAAGTAACTGAATTGCAAATCTCTCTCTCTCTCTCTCTCTTTAAATTCAATTCCCTTTTAGTTAATTTGGGAAGTTGTGAGATGTGGCTAATGCTGGGTTTGAGTCCCTTTTCACGACACTCAGGAGCTGTCGCCCATGGGGGACCCGTGCTGGAGCAGTTTGCTCCTGAAGGATGCACCCCATGGTACGGCCCAGTACTGGAGCGGTTCCTGAAGAGCTGCAGCCTGTGGGAAGCCCACGCAGGATCCGTTCGGGAAGGACAGCATCCCGTGGGAGGGACCCCACGCTGGAGCAGGGACAGAGAGAGTGACCACGAAGGAGCGGCAGAGACGAAGCGATATGGGCTGACCGCAGCCCCCATTCCCCGTTCCCCTGCGCTGCTCAGGGGTAGGAGGTAGCAGAGGGTGGATGGCAGGAAGGTGTTTTCAGTTGCTTTTAGTTCTCACTGCTCTAGTCTGTTATCGATAGGCAATAAATTATATTAATCTCCCAAGCTGAGTCTGTTTTGCCCGTGACGGTAATAAGTGATTGATCTCCCTGTCCATATCTCAACCCATGAGTGTTTTTTTCATTGTATTTTCTCCCCCTGTCCTTCTGGTGAGGGGGAGTGAGAAAGCAGCATGGAGGTGCTGGGCTACCTGCTGGTGTAAAACCACCACAAAAGCTCACACCCCTCCTTGCACCTCATCCTTCCCTTCTGCCATCCGTTCTCCATTTCACTTTAGCAGAGGTTGGACATAGAATTATAGAACCACAGAAGGGTTTGGGGTGGAAGGGACCTTAAAGACCATCTAGTTCGAACCCCCTTGCCATGGGCAGGGACACCACCCACCAGACCAGGTTGCTTCCTTGTCATCTTCTCACTTCCCTACTTTATCTGCAAATTTGCCCCGTGTAGTGCAATTCTTTGATGGAAGTCACGTTCCAATTCTGAAAGAAGTCTTTGCCCACATTTTTCGTATTTGCAAGAAACAAAGAAAGCAAATCTGTGGTCTTCTGCAATGCCTCAAACATTACCTGAAAATCTGCAAGGTGTCTCCCTGTCATTTGTTCCTGGATAGCAAGCTGTTTATGTACACTACAAGGTAGGAGCTCTCCCCAAACCAATCCTTTGTATACCTTCCAGATGTACCTCTACCTTTTGGCCTTTGCCAGACTGCTGATGTCAGTGCTCACGCCAGTGATGATCAAGCTTTCAAAAAATAATCCCTGTAGGAACGCTTTCAGCACGCAGATCATGCCTTTTTCCCTTGCCTGCTTTCCAACAGACTGAGCTTCCTGCTCTCGTCCTTCACGAACAGGACACCAGTTCTCTCCCCCCACATTACATTGCCTTCATACATGAAAGTCACCGTTTAAAATCCGGGCACTCCAGAATTACAAATCACCAGCTAAGGCAATTTGTGCAATTTGAATTCAGCCTCGTATGTTCCTGCATTCTGATACCGAGGTTTGATCACAGGCGCAGCAAGTGTGCTACGCATTTGACTGCTTTGTAAGGGCCCTTGTGTGCCTCTTGGAAATAAATCTGTCTAGTTTTGAAATTCTGAAGTAGTATTATTTAATCTCTTGCCAATAGTGGATTGGAAAATGATAAGAGTCTTTCATGCTACATAACATTTTGGGGGTTTCATCTTACTTCTCCCATGACATTTTTATTCCTTCCATATAAAACATATATATATGCATGTTATGTGTATGCATATGTTTTAAAACTCGTTGTTGTTGTTGTTGTTGGAGTAAACTGGGGGAGAAGGAAGCTATTTTGCTAAGTGACATTTCCTAAATATTTTGGAAATAATAGCCTTCTTCACGCATGCTTTGTTTCCTTTTATACTTTTTTTTTTTTTTGCCAATTCCCCAATGGTTGACCAAAACGAAAATTGCTGTTTTGATCTGAATGGATTTTCTGGGTGAAATACAGTTTAAAATAAATATTTCTGTAAGGGCTGGCAATGAAATCCTAGTTTCACGTTATTTTCACTCCTCCACCTCCTCCTGCCACTGAAAACACAGACAGTCCCTGCAGCCAGAGGTAGGAGCCATCTACGGCAAAGAATTTGGGCAGAAAATGAATGGGTTGAGTTTTGATGTGATTTCCTCGTGCTCCTGCTGGGCAGCAGCTCCTGTGGCTATAAGCAGTCTGGGGGACCACCAGCCTCCCAAACCCGCAGCGTTTCGGCTCCTCTCCCGCCTTGTCTCCAGGGTGAGCTCTGGGTTTGGTCCCCAGTCCTACACCCGTGCCCCACATGGACTCACCGAACGTGCCTGTGATGTGAATTAGTTGTCTCGGTTTGAGCTGAATAAGCTACCATCTAGGCCAGTGGGGCTTGGTTTTATTTTGGGCCTCTTCCCTGGACCTTAACGCCTGGCTCAACACCCAGTCCCCGCTCTGTGCGCAGCCCTGCAGGACCACCGCCAGCTCATCGCCTTGCGAGCTGCATGAAATTGCTGGGCCAGTCACCCCTCGTTGCCACTCCGTGATCCAACGTAAGGATGCCGGCAATGTTTGCTTGTGCCTGAGGGTGACAGAGGCTTCAAAAGACTTTCAGCCCGATGTTAGTTTTTTTAACTTAATGTAAATTGAGTGGATTGTAAGAAATTCAAGTTGTAGTATAGCTAGTATAGCTACTTGTAAGTAGCCTTTTTTTTTTCTTTTTTGAAAGAAAAAGGTATTTCTTTTGCACTCTGAAAAGTGTCAATATTATTTTTTGCCACTCAAAACCCCTCCTGTTGCATATCCGCCCTGTACCAGGGCAGGGAGGTGCTGCAGGCACGTGGGCTGCCGTCACCCATTAGTCCCACTTTCTCCTCTTCCACCTTCTAGTGCCAAGCATGCTCTGGCCATCAGGTCACCGGTGCCTAAATTCACAGGTTGACAGCACCAGCCTCGGCTTGGCATCCAGCCCGGAGAGGAGGCATCTGTACTCCAAGTGTTTTGTGCCAATACTCCAGATCAGCAGGCTCTTAGCAGCCGTGGTGCCAGGGAAAGGGAACTGCTGGAGCTGGGAGCTCAGAGCAGCCGGCTCACCCTTCCTGGTGTGCACCAGACCTGGGTTTAGCTTGCGTGAGGGGATCGTTCTCTTGCACTTAGCCCCAAACCCAGAGCATTCGCAAATGCAGGGCTGTTCTGCGGGGCCGTGCTGCTCTTTCCGGAGCGGGGTAAAGCCCCTCCACGCAGGTGGATGTGGAGATTGGTGCCTGCATGAGGGATGGAGCAACAGTTCTGGAATTACAGCCAGTCCCAGAATAGTCCTAGAGCTGTCCCATGCCTCTCCAGCCTGCAGGTATCAGATGTGAGGCTTTGGCTAATGAGAGGAGAGCATCTTTATACAAGTTCTCACCTCTACTCCAGTCACCTAGTAAATCCTTGGGGTGTGTAAAGGTGAAGGAAGGGCTGAGTGTGCTCCCAGTGTGAGGCTGTGGCAGAAAGCAGCAATGCCAACTGCACGTGCAGGAGCTGCGGTGTAGCAGGGAAGAGCAGGAGACAATTTGTGTAGCAGCTCTGCTGAGCAGATCCCACAGTACCAGCCCCACTTCTGTCCACGGGACCTTCCCAGTGCATGGGGAACAAGAGCATAGCAGCCTTCCTGGCTCGGGGTGAAAACCTGACCTGCCGTCGGTCCCAGGAACCTGCTTTGTTCCCTGACAAGGGGTTGCAAGTGATCTCTGAGCCACCATGGAAATGCATTCCCCAAGGGGGATCCCCATCCTCAAGCTCCTGGCAGTTCCCTCTCCGGCTCCCGGCCAGGCCACCTGCATTTGAAAGTCCGTGGGATTTTGCTTGGGTTTCTGTGTTGTTAATCCACCCCAGGAGAAGTCCCAGGCCTTTCTGGACCTCTTCCCTCTTTGCTAGGGCAGCTGCCAGGGCTGTGCTGCTGCTTCATGTCAGCGCAGGAGGCACTGCAAAGTCAGTGTATTTCCAGGAGGCAAGGGAAGCTCTGTTTTCCCCGTGAAGGCTGCAATCCGATGCTCTCAGCTGTGCTTGCTGTATACTAGGACGCTTTTTGGCCTAAACCCTGAACAAAGCAGGTCAAAATCAAACCATCTGTCTAGATAACGAGCAATACAGATAAAAATAGGCCTCTGTGCTCCTGGTGTGTCCCAGCTGCCCTCACGTAACTGATAGGCAACGCACGCAAGCTGTAAGAAGGTAAGGGAAAGGGGGCCGTGCTGGCTCAGAGCGTTGCATGGCTCCCTGGTGTGCCACCAAAAGAGGGGCCATGCCTGGCTGCATCTTGTAAACGGGCAAGAGTGCAGCTCGCCCAGCTTTGAAGGAGCAGTGTGAGCGAGGTGCAGCAGTAAAAGTTCTTTACACTTCACATGCTGGTGGATATCTATTGCACTGGGTCTTAACCACGTCTTGTGGCAGGATCAGTTTCTCATGGATTTCAAGCAGAAGGGAGGAAATTCCAGTTTCCAGCAGAGAAGAACGAGGCAAATTTATGTAATCACATGTTCATGTTAAACATAACAAGCGCCAGAAGTGAGCTGTCCTTCAGCTGGTCCTCAGAGGCCACTTTTCAAACAGAAGTGCTCCCTGCAATTCCTCCCTATAACATTCCTCCCCATAACAGCCCTTTGGACACTGACTTAGGCAAATAATCTCCAGTTTTCCCCCTTTGCTAGCTGAGACCTGGGCTGGGCACTTCCTTTTTCAGACGAAGATCAAAGACTCCTCTTTATTTTCAGGAGATCTCTTTTTCTTTCAAATAGCAAAACCAAAGACCCAAATAGCAAACGATGGAGGTATTTTTTGTGCTTCTGAGAGGTGTGTGTGCAGCTGGGAAGCTCTTCTGGTCAGGGTAGGTATGGTCAGCCTTAGGCTCACATGGACTCTGATGACACCCATGTGAAACACCACTGGAGGCAAACACCTGATATCCCAGTCTAAATTCAGACGAAACCACCCTAACAAACAGTTGCTGGATGGTCACCAGCTGGAGAGGGATGGAGAACAGGTCTGCAGCCTCGGGCCAAACCACCCAGAACACATACCAGGTTTGGAGGGGAATTTCCTAAGGGAGCGGCATTCGATGAGTGGAGATGAAAATACCACCTTCACCACCCGCGTCCTCCGCCTGGTGTCTCACAATGACTACTGCTCTCTCCCAGAGCCATCAGGATCACCGGCTCAGGACCAGGACTGGTGGGTGGCACTTGGCTCTCCTTCCCCCTTTCCCAGCCTACAAACGTCCCGTCGATACCAACCTGCTGCAGTGCACCAGAGCTCGAGAGCACCCTGGTAGAGACTCCGTCCCCGCTGGCCGGTGAGCCACCCGGGATTCCTGTTGGGCCATGCTGCAGACATGACAGCGGTGAGGAGAGGGAGGCTGCCTGGCAGCTGGCACCCCGCTGACTCGCTTTCTACACTTCTGTGGGACGAACTCTGAGAGCTTGCAAAGAAAAGAGGTTATGAGCCACATCACTGGACTCGTGACCCATACCTACTGCTCCCCACTCCCTCGGCAGGGCTCCTGTCATAGAATCACAGAATCATAGAATATCCTGAGTTGGAAGGCACCCACAAGGATCGAGTCCAACTCTTGGATCCACACAGGACCACCCAAAAATCAGACCTTATGTCTGAGAGCATTGTCCAAATGCTTTTCAAACTCCAGCAGGCTCGGTACCGTGACCACTGCCCCGGGGGACCTGTTCCAGCGCCCGCACATCCTACGGATGTGTCTCACGCCACGATCACCGGCTGGACATTGCTGTCAGAAGCTGGCCTTAAGTCACCTTATTCAATGTAGTTCAGGCTGATACGACTCAGTGCACTGAAGGAGAAACACCCTGGCTGGCGATGGGAGCAAGGAGGGTGAGTTGTTGACAAGGGGGTAGATTTTACCCAAACGCGTGCAGATGCCCGCAGTTGTGTAAGGGAATCCCACCCTGCATACCCCGAGGGGCTGGGCGGGAGGTGCTGGGGTAACAGGACTCTGAGCTTGCGGGGCGGCGTTAGGAGCGCTGTCTGCAAGAGCATTACACAGGAGCAAGAAATCACGTTTCAGTGCACGAACTTTTTCTTGCAAAACGCACATACTGTTGGCAGGAGACTAAGAAAGAGCAGGGGTGGGTCGGAGTCACACTGGCTCCAGAGCGTTCCTTCTGGGAGGTGCTGAGGGGCCTGCAAGTTCATCTCCTCACGTTACTGGACGTTTCTTTTCCCTGTTTATGTGGTAGAAACATCTGAAAATAATTTGTGTCGGTTAAGCTTCATGGAGCTTTGTGGACAGTCAGGGTTGTGGATGCAATTTGGTCTCCACCTTGTCGAGCACTAGCCGGGGCCGGTCTGTTTGTTCGCCAGCTGAGGAGACGCGCCGTTGCCAGCAGGGCTCCCTGGGTTTGCCCTCGTAGCGTGGCTCCTGTTGCCGTGCGCGGAAGCGCGCGCGTCCTGCGCACGCAGCACGGCAGCTCTCCCGCTCCTCTCCATCACCCTCGTGTGCGGGTCGGTCTGGAAGATGCAGCGAGATGGCAAGGAATACTCCCCCCGGTTATTACTAACATAAAAAGCATACGCAGCTGTGGGTTTGGGACCAGGTGAGGAGGGATGTGCACGCTGCAGGCCTTACTGGAGCATCCGCTGGGGTTCTAGCAAACCTCTGCATGAGCAATACGCGCTGACCAATGCTCCGCAGGGGCCGGATGGAGAAATCTTCGGCAACGGTCCCAGGACAAAGGCGAGGGCTACTGAGCAACTGAGATGGGAGCATGCCATCCAGAAGGGGGAAATGTTTAGGTTGGGAGGAAAGAAACAGCTTAGGGAAGGGATGATACACTAACCACATGGTTTCCATGGAGGAGAAGGTGTGAAGAACTTGATAGGAAAGACAGGAATAACTGAGGAGTTGGGGAGGGTGGGGGGAGAAAACGCAGCAAGGAGCAGGTAAAGGACAGCGAAACAGCAAGAACGAGTGACGTGTCTGGGAACAATCCAGCACACACCATCCCTGTGGAAGACTTCAGCCTTGAGGGCTCCCCATGGGTGGCAGCGGGACCCCGAGCAGGGCTCCGAGCGCTGCTGGTCCTCCCCGCTGAGCACGCCAGCCAGCCAAACTCCCGGCTCGGGGGCTCTCCAAACACCGGTCGGGGATCCGCTTCGCTGCCCCCCAGGGTGCTGCCGGAGCTGGGCGCCCCGGGGAAGCGGCTCAGGAGCACCCTGCAGGCTCGGAGCTAACGGGACCGGCTTTTCTGAAGAAACCGTGTCACCGTGCAGCTGCGGTTCGCGGGGGCCGCGGCCCGGCGCGAGGCACGCTTGAAGGGCAGCGCCCGCTCCCCGAGGCGGACCCAAAGGCGGGCGAGCGGGGCGGGAGAGAAGCTCCGAGCCCCGGCCTGCGGGGCCGCGCCAGGCTCGGCCTCAACCGGCAGCGGCGGGGCGAAGCGGGG
>VXAL01005402.1:33982-76923 GCA_013399475.1 Chauna torquata | reverse complement strand
TCCCGCAGCCCTCGGGATGCGTCTCCCGGGCGGGCCGGCAGCGGGCACCGGCGCAGCCCCGGCCGCCCCGTGAGGCGGGGCGCAGCTGCCGGCCTGCGAGTGTCGGGGGCAGCCTCCGCCCGTCCCGGTGCCGCGGGTGACAGCCTGGTCCCGTCAGCTTGCCGGAGTCCAGCGAGGGGCGGAATAGGCGGCGTTGGACCCGTTCGGTGTCTAGCGCCGGGAAAGACGGGGTCTGGCCCGTCCGTGGAGGGACGGTGCTGGGGCCCTGGTGACCCTGGCGCTTGCGGCTGGAGGTGAAGGTGCGTGGTCACGGCTCGCTTCAGCTGACCCAAGTCCACGCGGGAGCTGAAGGCTCTCCGCTCCGTCTCTCGCCACGCGTTGCCACCCACTCCTCCCCTTACGCTAGCACTGGTGCTTTGGCAGCCACCTTGTGAGCTGATGGGGGATCATAATCTGTACGCATAAAGCTTAGTTTTCCTCTGGATCAAGTCCCCGAACTGACTTTTCACGCTATGCACCGCTGGCCTGAAGTGTGGGAATCGCAGCAGACCAAAGCGACTGTGGCTAAATTTTGCAGGATTGCACCCTCAGTGCTGTGTCCTTTTGGGCTTCTCAGGGAGCGACCTGTCCTTTCCCCCCGTTGTCGCACACACGCGTAGCTGGTGCCGGTGTGCCAAAGGGCCCCTCGTGCGTAGTCTACTCGTGCTTTTATTTCACGTAACGTGAGAGGTGAGCGGCAGCACAAGTGAGTTTTGTCCGGTAGCGGAGTGCTCCTTGTGCAGCGCTTGGTTCTGGCTGCCGGTTGCCTTGCAGGTTGGCCTCGTGGCGGGGTGCGCAGTGCTGCTCAGGGATGTCTCCAGCCTGGGTCTGGGAGCGAGCAGGAAGCTGTTTCTTTTCTTCCTGTTTTTGTCCCCATGGCTGCTAATTTCCTCTGGGAAGAAAGCTCTGCATTCTGCAGTAAAGGAAAAAAGCTATACGTAATGGGAAGGGACAAGGCAGCAAACGCTGAAGGAAGGGAACCGAAGGTGCTTCCGAACGAAGCATGGGATGAGGAAGGAGCACGGTGTTTTAACTGCGGTAATGCTGGTGCAAAGATGAGTCGCTCCCCTTGTGCCGCAGGCCCGCTTGGGACAAGCTGGGGAGCACGCCGTCGGGAGGAGAGTTGGGTCTCTGCTCGAGTGTGTGGAAATACATTGCTTCCCAGCTCTTCTGTCTCAGCGATGCAGCGTTTGCAAGAGGAGGTGATAAACAGTGTTAGATCCATTGATATCGTTGGAAAAACCACATGAGCTTTTAGGTGCTTCCTTCCTTCAAGTTTCCACTGTTAAAAGGACTTTAGGAAAGGCCTTGTGTACCTGAAAGCTTGTCTGCTTTTTTTCTTTTTTTTTTTTTTTTATCAGTTTTTCCCCGCTCCGATCTGTTGGTCTCACCTCTCTCTCCTGCTGCTTCATCCGTAGAGCCTCGTGGCTGCCACAGGCTACTGGCAGCCCAGGTCTCCACTGCCCTCGTGCTGGGTGTGCGGGCACGTGGAGAGCCCAGGCGGTACCAGCCTCCCGAGAGGTGCTTTGGATTTGGAACAGGGGAGCAAGCTTCATCACCGTCTCTGTGCTGCTTGGTCCTGAGCCCCCCCGGGCAGCAGCGACTCTCATGTGTGGTCGTGTGTCAGCGGTGCGCCCGCTTCAGCGGGTTCCCATGAAAGGAGGTTAAAGCTGCGCAGTGGAAAAGCAACTCCCACAAAACTAGTTCTGCTCTGGGACTTCCCATGACAGCCTTTTTTCTTTCTTTCTTTTTTTTTTTTTTTTTTAAGCAATACACTTGCAAGAGATCTGCCTACAAACTGGCTTTTCAGGTTCTGGGGAAAGCCATGGGCTGGCCCAGGGCTGAGGAATGTCTTGCTCTGCGCTGGGGAGGCCTCAGTGCGGCTGCAGGGCACTGGGTGCAGAACGCGCTGCTGGCCCACGCCGCCGGCACCCGCTCCCCGGGCGAGCTCGGCCCTCGCTTGGCCCGGTGCTGAGAGCACCCTGCCTCAGCCAGAAGGTAGTGCCGTTGTCGCTGCGTTTGCAGATGGCACGTTTCGCTTTTGGGGGGACTGTAACGATGCTGCAGCGGAGCGAGACTGCGCAGCAGGAATAGGAATTCGTTTTGGGATCATCAGTCCTGTTCCTCTGGAATCCAGCCCCGGAGAGTAGCCAGCAAGTCCCAGCATGTTGCCCTGAAAGAGGCAGGGTCTGCTGAGTGTAGCATGACAGGACAGTTTATTTTGGGCACGGAGCCCACATGCTCAGATATAATTAGTAAAGATTTGATTCCATTCAGTGTATCAGATATTTCTGCAGCGTGAACACACAGCCTAGTTAGTGCTGAAGGTTGCAGATGGGCGACGTGAACAGGAGTCCCGGGTTGTCTTCCTTTTCCATTCAGCGCGTCCAGTGAGAAGGTTGGCAGAGCACCCAGTGTGCTGCTGCGATGCTGCCTGCTGAGTGGGGTTGGCTGTGAGCTGAAGATCTGACATTTCTGTCCGCATCTCTAGAGCTTTTATCTGGCAGAACAGTCTTCAGTAATACTCTTCCCTTGTGGCTTCTGCCTCTCTTCCTTAGTTATCTCTGGAGGCTTTGGCATCCCATGGAGACCACGCGCCCTTCTTGGAGGTTCCAGCATTGACTGTGACCCAACGCAACGCTTCTGTTGATTCGTGTTCCTACAGCCTCTCACCATTGTATGACCCATTCCCATAGAAGTACTTAAAACTTGAGGATGGATTCCTTCATATTTTGTCCGAGCTCAGATGTGGATTAGTTTCCTTTCTTTTCGGCTGAAGAGATGCCGGGCCCTATGTCTAACTCTATCATCATCTAGCTGGAATGAAGCAGACAGGAACTGTGCGGCTCTGGCACTGTTATTGTAAGGTTGCCTCCCTGCTACTGAGTATGTGCTTGTTGTAGTTTTAGGAAAACCCGTGGAATGTATGCACTGCCTGCCAGCTCACAGAGCGTGTTGCATCCTCTCTGCTGAGAGTGACAGCCTCCCCCTAGCTACAACTTGCGCTGTGGGAGCTGCAACCTGAGTTTAGTGGGAATCATTGTGTCTGGGTCATGGGTGAAGTGTCCCAGTGCTCCTGGAAAGTAGAACAGAGACGGTCTCTTCCATCACAGGAGGAGAAGCGCTGGTGTCCAGTGTCAGGCAGATTGTCATCTCCCCAGTTGTGGATTTTTTTTTTTTTTCTTTTTGTCGTTTTGTTTGTTGCCTTGTTCAGAACTAGCAGATGAACCAGCTGAACTGAATGGACATCGCGACCTGTTGCTCACTCTGCTGGTGTCCACTAACTCCTCTCTGAGGTCAGCACCCACCATGCAAGTAACAGAAGAATATTTGGGAAGGAACGATCCCAGCCCTTGCAGTTGTCAGACCCCAGAGACTAAGGAGGCAAGAGGCGAGGTTAACCTTGAAAGAAAGTGGATCTATTAGACGGATCTTACTATCCCTGGAGAGCCCTGAACTGATTCAGAGTGTGGATCACTGCTGGCGCTGGGGCGTAGAGACCCTCACTCTAGCACAGGGAGGGTTGGCGAGGCTTGCTTGCCAAACCTCTCTCTTTGCGGGCAGGCTGGACTGTGCCGTCGGGGTCTGGGGGCAGCTCTCAGACAGTGAGGTTCTAGCTGGTGGTGTTGACACAGAGCAGTGGAAGTGGTGTTCGAGCTGAGACTGCGTATTGTTGTGTCCTTGTTAGCTGAACTGCAGGAGTTCCCGACCGCTTGCTCCTTTTTTGGTCCTGCTCATTTAGCAGCTGTCCAGGACTAGTTGAAGCCCACTTAAGATCACGTCTCTGATACTTGCTGTTTCAGTCCGTGCTGCAGTAGGAATGAGGAAGTGGTTTTACTTTTTCTTTTTTTAATGGGTGTTGGGATGATGCCACAAAGAGCAACTCAGTAGCTGAGTTTTTGAGCACATCATCCAAACTACGGTCAAATCCTTTTGAATAACAAACAGTGGCTGTTTGCTGCTCGGTGAAGGCAGAGAGTTTATACTTCATATTAACCTTGAGTCTCCTCATGCTGTACAGCCCAGATTTATTGGTTGCGTGCTCTGTTTGCTGCAGAGACAGCAAATGCCAGATTGACGTAAGGCTTGTGCATGCTGAAACTTCCTTTGGGCTCGCTCTTCAACTACGTAGATGCACCACTGCTTTAAACATCGCTGAAGCTATCTTGTGCACGCTGTAGAAGTGTCAGAACTATCGCGATACAGACCTGAGCAGCGGGTACATTCTCAAAGAGATTCTGGGGCCTTTAGCAACAAGCAGACCTTGCCTTAGTAATCGGAGCATCTCTAAAACACGGTGATTATTACAGGAAATTTAATTTCTTCTCAATGATCTAAGAAGTGTGTTGCGAAAGACTTCCCAGGGGGAGAAGAGATATGAAGACATGTCTGATCTTGCCTTTTCTGGATAGCCTACCTTTGCTGCCTCCTCCCCTTCCTGTTTCCACTTTGCCCCTTGCTCTGCTGGTCAGCAGCAATCCCTGCTTTGAAGGTTTTTCTTTTAAAAGGAGCAACCTGTGTGAGATCATCCCGAAGCTGCACAGGATGCTGCTTTTACTGTTCTACAGGTCTGGCACTTACTTGGCTTTAACTTCATGAAAGTGGTAACAGCTTGAATTTTAAAGTCTTGAGGGCTCAGATGTCTGGGGTTGATGAATACAGCTTCCACGTTCCAGGTGATGTTGCCCTGAAGCAATCAGCAGATGGGAGGTACGTTTCTCTGTCACTTGAATTCAGAGATCAGTGCTTTAAAGCGAACCGTAGAAGGCAGCTGGCTATGAATTGCTTTGCCAAAAGGTGCGAGTGTAGCTTCCCTTTCTCTGACTCCCGTGGGACTGCCAGTTCACAGAGAGCAGTGAGAGAGAAGGTGCCATTCACTCAGACTATATTTTGGATTTAAAAAATACGTTCCACTTCTTTTTTTTTTTTCCTAAAACAAAGTTAGGATTTTGATTATTTGTATCTGTCTTATAAATGAGCTGGTGCGTGGGGCACACGTGAGTGTACACATGAGCACACACCTGCAGAGCAAGGCAAGCTCTTCCTGCAACTGCTTTCCCATTAGACAAGGTAAGAGAAGGTGGTGTGCCCAGCTGTCAGGCACCAGCAGAGTAGAAATTGGAGCAACAGAGTGGCAGGCTAGCTCTCCTGTGTCAAAGGCTATCCACAGGTCTGTCCCTGGCTAGATCAGCTTAAGAAGAGCAGGTCGAGCTGAACCAGCTCTGCTCTGAGTCCTTGGCTGTTCAAATGTTTTTTTTTGTTGTTGTTGTTGTTTTGTTTTTGTTTTTGTTTTTTTTTAAGTATCTCCATCGGGCTTCATTGCTGTGGGCGTTGCTGGTGCATGCAGGCTTACTCTCTAACTTGTATCCGGGGGAACAGAACTACGGTCATGTTGGAGAAAGCAGGTGTGTGATGCTTAGCGAGGATGCACTAGACTTCAAAGGAACATGCAAAGAAAGCTGGCCGGAATGGCTCAGATGCTGCTGCTTCCATCCCTCCTGAATACAGAATGTCTTCTGGTGGCTTTAGCGTTTGTTATTTCCTCTAAGATTTTTTTTTAGATTGCTATTCAGCGTGCTTTTATGTAACTTTCCATAGGAAATGTTGTCATCTGTGGCAGTTTCGATCTCATTTGCCAGTGAGGCATTTTTATTTAGCACAACAAATAGTGATTCTTAGCTGCTTTTAATGCTGAGGTAGATGCATGGGCAGTAGCTATTCCAAAAGCAGCCTGAGCCAGCATTCTCTGCTGCCTTGAGAGTCATACTGGTGCCTTTTTCTTAGCTTTCCGTGTCCTGAATTGCAGTACTTGTGATAAATATGCGAACTGATAGGAAAAAAAAGTTACAAATACAGGATTTCAATGAAAATGAACCTTTGTTAAAATGCAGTGTTAGGATGATGTTGTTGTTTTCTTTTATGTTCTGATGTGGGATCATGGCTGCACTGCCAAAACCTTTTTTGAATCTTACCGTACTGCGTAAATGAGGCAGTGGCTGTGCCCATGGCGCTCGCAGATCAGGCAGTACATTACAGTGCCTCCATTTTACTAGTAATGAAAACCAGTACAGTGTCTTCTGGAGTCCCAGTGAACTTCTGCAATGAGTTAAATGTGTGCTAAAATAGTTTCTGTGATCACTCTTTCCTGATTCTTTGTTAGCGAGGAGCTCCAGTGACGCTGAAGAATGTAGACCCTGGTGACTGCCGCGATGCTGCCAGGGACCCTGGAACAAAGGGCTCTGCTCTCAGCTCAGGCACTGCTAGCCCAGCAGGCACCTCTGAAAAGGATCCGAGAACAAGGCTTGTGTAGATGAGCCTTCCTCTGCATACACTTCCACCGTTGGCAGTCTGTTGTTTGTAATTGGATTTGTTAATATTTGAGTTGTTAATGTGATTATACTTGTTATCCAGTCTGGCTACGTTCACTGTGGCACTGGGTCAGCAGTAGTATCCTAGCTTCCTGCGTAAGCGTGCCGAGATGCATCAGCCGCCTGGTAGCTGGCGGTGGATCTAGGTAACAGCCAGCTCCTTTTGAGGACCAGGCAGTGCTGACTGCCAGCTTCCCTAAGGAAAGCAAGTGTTGCTCAGTGCTAGCTTAGCAGTCTCTGTGCTTGACGCACTGTCGCTGGAGCTGTTGGCAGGTATCACCATCAGTCCGTGCCCAGATGTAGCCTGTAAGTGGTGTGCTGTGACCAGGGCGTTAGGATGTGGCAGCTGGAAATGTGGCTATCGCACGTGGGGCCGGGCTGGCGTTGGCTTTGTGAAGCTGCAGGGTGTGTTCGTAGGGGAACACAAACAGGACGAAGACACCGAAGTACTCCAGAAAGCTTCCTGCTGCTCCCACCTCTTCGTTGGTTATGTTTTATGCTCAGACTGTTCCCCGTGCTGGTTTCTAGGTAGGTTGTAGATGGCTCCGTCTATGTAGATGGCTCTATCCGTGTAGATCAACTCCAGAAGATGGAGTTGGGTGCTTGTTGCTCATGATCTGGGCCCTGTCTGGGCTCTGCAGCACGTGCTGGAGGTGCTGTGAGCATCCTTCTGTCTCTGGGTCACGCGTGCTCGAGGAGATGGAAAAGGTAGCGCCTCTGCCCAGTCTGCTGTGCTTGGCTCCCTTCGTTGGTGCTGCAGGCCTTAGGTTAGCAGGGAAGCTCGCTGCTCGGAAACCCTTTTGTGGAAGCTGCCCATGTGTGAGGCTTGGCTGTCAGCTGTGGAGGAGGCTGTGGAGCTGGTTTTCCATCCCAGCAAAAATTCACTGCCTCTGATGCAATAGTAGTATGTTATTCCTGCTGCACTCAACACCTGCACTGAGGGTAGTTTTCAGAAAATAATTTAAGCCTCAAGAGATGCAGAACCCACCACTGTCCTTGTGATAATTGTTGGCTTCCCGCAGTGCTACAAATGTGAGTTCTTGGCCGTGTTTTCACGATCGCCTTAAACTGTACTGCCTTGAGAAGCAATGCTGTCATCTGGCTCCAGCTGCTCTTGTTGTTCCTGCTTCTTCCTCTTTCCCTGTGCTGGCACAAGTGTTTGTGGAGCCATGTGGTGACTTGGATCAGGGAAGGAGCTTGGGCTGGAACAAACCGTTTTCTTTGCTGAGCTAACGTGGGTTGGTTCCCAGTGCGGATCACCCGACAGCTGCGGGGATGGTTGTGCCAGCGCGAGAAGGGGGGCACGCAGCGGCTCGGGCACTGCTGCTTCTCTTGGCTTGCATCTCTTTCAAGTGGCTGTGACGTCTTCATAGCTTGAATTTTAAGCGTTAACTTGTGTGTGCTGACTCCTGCTCTGCCTTTTGTCTGCTGATACAAACGGACCTGGAAGATCAGAGTCTGTTGCCTGTGTGTTTGCAGATTGCAGTCGGAGTCATCTTCTAGCCTGTTTTTGGAGAGGTTCAGCTACAGATCCAGGGACTAACAGGAATCAGAAGAGTTTTTTGAGCTCACTGTTTTTTCTCTCTCAATGTGAGGGCACCGGACCTGGATACCCCTCAGGTCCCATGCAGAGCTGCTTTGAAAGCTTGTCATGCTCATGTTCTCACAGGAGCTCATTTTTAGTTGGTTTCCATCATGACCAACATCTTTTTTCTGAAAATCAAGGGAATCAGTTGCTCAAAGGAACCTCAGATCCTTTTGATCATGTGGTTGGCTCGCATACAACAGACCCTCACTGCCAGATGTTTTTATTCCCTGCATTTAAACCCTTTGGCTCTGTGTGCAGCTGAACCTTCTGCAACAGCAGGGGGTCTCAGGTGAGGCTTTGCACCCTGTGTGCCTCTTGCGTACCAGTATAGTACCAGTAAAGGTTGGACTGGATGGTCTTGGAGGTCTTTTCCAGCCTAAATGATTCTGTGATTCTATGATCATTCTACAGGGCTTTGCATGAAGTCCAAAACCTCATCTTTTTTTTTTTTCCCCTTAATGTAGCTTCCTATTTCCTGTCTGGGGGTCTGCCTGACCTCTTTCAAGACAGGAAGTTTTCACTGGTATTTCTCAGCTAATTAAATTGAGTGGCTCACGGTGAAATCCCTCAGTTCTGGCTTGGTTGCTTGGGTAGCTGCAGAAGTTAAAGACCTTCCCCATAGCGTCTGCATTCACCCTACCGTGGCTGGTTCTTGCTGCAGCAGCTCTGTGGTAGTGCTTATGTTCTGCTTTTCTATGATCTGCTTTCCTGCTGGTTTTACAGCCACCTGCTCAAGTTTGTAGCTTCTGTTCTAGCTCTTTTCAGAGCACAGGTTGAAAAGAGCTCTCTTCTGCCGTTGCCTCGGGACAGTGCCCTGAGCTGGAGCTGGATGGGACAGGTTGTCCTTTTCCTGCCTCTTTAGGTTTAACATCAGCATGAATTGTCCCTTGCTCCTCTTTCCATGATTACAGCGGCTCCCTGGTCTCCGGTTGTTCCCTAGGTTGTATTGTTAGCTCGTCCCCACAACGTCTCCGGATGAATTTGAGTGTTTTTCTGAAGGGCATTCTTGAGACCTGCAAGGGTGCCAATACACAGGGATAGCATGCGCTCCCAGGAGGGAGACCGTGCGCCTTTTATTGCGCTTTCCCCAGGGCGAATGTGGCCTTTCAGGCCGTTCCATTGGAGCCTGCACGAAGGCTTCTGCTACCCATGAACCATTTTTTTCCATGTTCTGCTTGGCTATAAAAAATATTTTAAAGACAGTTTAGGTCGAGGCAGACCTTTCTGATGTGCCACACTGGCCTGCAGGAAGGCAATGCCTTTTAATAACAGGCTGGCTATTTCTCAGTTCTCGTCTGGTCTGTAGGAGACCACAGGGGCTCAGTGTGCTGCATGTGTTGGCAGGGCTAGATGCCGTTCCCCGAGCGCTGACCTGCCAGGCTGGGATGGAGGAGAGACGGTTCACGCAGGCGGAGGACAAGGGCTCGCGCTGCGGTTTGGTGTTTCAGCGAGGCTGGTATCGTGGTGAGCTATCACTGAACAGGCGGGTCCTGCCCTTCCTGTCTCAGGTTGCACAGAGCTTATCTGAAATAGTCTGAGCCTCTTCAGGATGTCGGATCAACAAGAAGCAATTTTCTTTTGGGTAAGGTTAGCTTTGCGCTGGTAAAACACCTTGAGGTGGCTCGCTGGAGTACGTCTGCTCTTCGGGCAGCAGCTGGCTGCCAGATTGCTTTGCTTGCAAGAGGAAGGCAGGGCCTTGGTGAGCTCTTGCCTGCACGACCTGGTGCAGCCGGTTGCAGACGGTGTCAGTCTCTGCCAGCACTCGAGCGGAGCTGCAGAGCCTTGCAGCATCTCCTCTGAGCTCGGCAGCCGGGGCCAGGAGAGCAGGAGAGATCCCCACGCAGGACTGCTGCCGCAGCAGTGCTGATGTCCTCATTTCGTTTCCGCGGTGGTTTCTTAGGGCGGGAGGTAGCGGAGGTCTCAGCCGGAGCCCGGGTAAGCCGTGCCCTCGACAGCTTTCCCCGGGAGCGCAGGTCACAGGCCCGTTCCGCCTCCCCCGTCCCTGCCTGCCCTCAGCCCCTCCGTCTGGCTTGTTTTAAACGTCTGGCTTGTGCCTGGTGGTTGGGATATTACTTGTAGCTGGTTGGGTCTGATCCATGCTAGACGGTGTTATTGGCAGGCAGGAGGCTGAAACCCCGCTGCTCCTCCTCTCCGTGGGCTTCCTGCCTTTTCCCGGCTAGCTGGGCCAGCAGAAATCCTCCTGCAGACAGAGGCACAGCCAGCAGCCTGCTGGCTCCCCTGGCTCGCTCTGTCTGCACAACACATTGAGGATCTCGGTTTCTTTGCTGTGTTTCCACTCAGAAGCCTGCCAGCGTGCCTCAGCCGGAGTAGCTGCAGGGGCAGACCCCTTGGGGTAGGCAGGCTTGCTGGGGGCTCTGCGCATCAGGCGCTGCAAACCCAGCTCTTGCAGTGATGGGGGTTTGAAAAACGGAGGAAAACAGTTGGAGGCTGATATCAGAGGCTGAACGTGGGACACGGTGAGGGGACTGCAGCGGAATAGCCCCAGCGTCTCTGGCCCCCTGGGGATGTCTGTAAGAACATGCACACGCTGTGCTGGAAGGGAGCACAGTGGTGCTGGGGAAAAAGCACACGTTTGTTTGTGTGGTAGGGCTGCATGAAGGGCTTTTTTTCTTTTTTTTTCCCTTGTATTTTTTTTGCATTCGGAATGTTTTTGGGGAAAACAATGGCTTTATTTTAAAAGGAAATGCTGTTAAAAATGGAAATTTCAGAAGAAGAAAATCAACAGGCTTTTCCGGGAATAGCCTCAGTTGTCTGTTGAAATGGAAGGACGGTCTGTCTTTGAACTGATTGTGCAGATCTCAGAATGCATTTGAGATGCCTGTCAGTTTTAGGAACGTACTCGGACTTTCTGCCCGAGGCTTTCCGTTCTCTGTTTGGGTCAGCGGAATTCACTAAGCAGCTTTTCTTGATCATGTGCCAACTTCAGAATTTAAGGTGCTCTCCCTCTTTCTTAACCTGAGCTACAGCACGGTGGATTTAGCTTTCATTCTGGTACTGTGACCTTGCTTTGGCATGGAGCTTTTGAAGACAACTTTCCGAGAGTATCTGCACCATGAAGGTTTTTTGTTTGTTTATTTGTTTGTTTTATTTTTTTAAATTGAAATGGCCTTTCTTAATCATCTTTATGCTGCTACCACAGTTGTGCATGCAGCTGGGTTTGCAAATGCCGTGCATTCAACTTGTGTGCTGGAGATTAGTTTGTGTTTCCCGATTCCTCAGTCTTGCGATGCCGAGGGAGCAGCCTGAGCTGAGTGAGCAGCGCGGATGGTGGCAGCAGGACTGGGAGCGTGCCAGCGCTGCGGGGAGGAGGCCAGGCAGGTAGGGAGCCCTTCTGCCTCTCCCCAGCCTCATCAGACAGCCCCCGTGCTTCTCTCCTGGGCGGGGATCCCACTGTGTTTGTGGGAAGAGAAGATGGTAGGAAGAGCATGGAGGAGTTCCATGCAGCCAGGATTGGCTTGGAGAAGAGGGATGGAGAAAAGCTGTTCACTCTTCTAGCCCAAGAACTATGAGGCATCGAGTGAACACAGGAGGTGTTGGGTTTAAAGACAAACTGAAGAGGAGGGCTTGTCACACAGCGTGTTTCAGCTCTTTGCCACAGGCGGTTACGAATACTAAAAGATTGCATGGATTCAAAAGGGGGTTGGATAAATTCTGGAAGAAAAAATCATTGGATGGAGATGGATACAGAGAACCATTAAATACAAAGACACCTCTGGCACAAGATGTTCCCGAGTTATTCATAGGACATGCAATGACTGTCCTGGGAGATACAACTGTCAAGTGATCCTGTATGGATTGCCAGGCATCCTCTGGTGGTAATGAGATACCGGATTTAGGCGGACGCTTGGCCTGACCTTGCATGGCTATGCTGTGTATGTTCCTATCCCGCTGCTCTCAGCGACCTCTTGAAAACACTGATTAGGACCGCACAGAGAAATTCGGATTGTTTGAGGATATGTGACCATTCAGATGAAGTATGTGTCAATGCAGTCAGCTTTGAGACAGAGCCTCTTGGCCAGGACAGATACATGGGTGCTGTGTCCTGAAACACTAACCCCTTAAAAATAATCAAGGGTTTAGTGTGAAACTCAGAATGTGCTTTTAGTGCAGTGCTGAGACAGAATTAGTAACTGCGGCACTTTGAGTGAGGACCAGGTGTAATAATGGGTGTTGCTTGCGTTGTGAAGACGTTCAGCTGTCCAGCGGTGCTGTGTATACAGCTGGATCCACATTCAGTCTCACCTTGAACCTCCTGGAGACCTGCCTCATGTTCGTACTCCGATCTCTTTCCTGCCCACATAGGAGGCAGTTGGTTAACCTGTGCTGTAGCCATGTGTTCATAGTGTGCAGAGAACCAGGCCCTGCTGGAGCAAGCACTGCAAATTTCATCTCAAGGGTTTGTAGGGCTTATTCTTGGCCAGTCCAAATGCACACATGCGATTGGGAATGCCTAAACAGCACTCTTATGTTGGGAAGTTAATGCTTCAGTAACTAATAAGGGTCAAACTGTTGGAAGAATTTGCTCCTTAGGTAAGTTCTCTGTTTGCAATCACCCTTAAAACTCACCTGGTTTCTCAGTACTACATGTACTTACACAGTTACTGTATATGCCTTTTGATGCTTTGCTGTTTTTTTCAAGAGACTTAACATACATTTGTATGGCAGATGCCCATTTTACTTTTTGTGTAACATCATTCTAAGGAAGGATACTGTTTTCTGTAACACTAGGCTTTATTTTTTTTTTTTTTAGTAGAGCGTTTGTGCATTATATGCTTTTGAAGATCTTGATTTCCGATTGCTTTGCCCTCAAAGGAGAGGGAAGATGTAGGTTAAAACCCTTCAGGCAAAGAAAATACTGAAGCAGGGTCCCCAGCCTTCTCAAGAAGGCTATAAAGAACTCTCTAACTTCTGAAGTTTCAGAGAAAGCAGTCCGTTGCCTCTGCCAGCTACATGAGTCTCATCTTGAAATATTTTTCTTACCTAAAGCACAAAAGTGAGTCAACTTCAGGGCTAGCAGTAGTGCCACAGGCTTGACCACATGCATGTGCATGCTCTGGCCTTTTCTTTGCACATGGCGTGTGGGCACACTGCTGGAGATCCCAGTGCTTGTCTGTGTGGGTCGCGGGGAAGCCAGTGATGGATACTGGCACGACTCTGCTGTGGCGATTTAGGAAGGGGGACTGAAAACAGGTTTCATCAGAAAGTCATTCACCATGTTCAACTTAAATCGAAGCGCCTGTTGTGTGGGAGTTGTCTGACAATGCCCTGTCGGTGCCGTGCCTGGGACAGGGTCGTGCTCACGCATTCTCTTGTGCCGGTCCCCGAGGTCGGAGCAGGACCCCTGGCAAAGGCCAGTGCGGGTGAGGGATGGCCTGAGGCAGAGCAGGACGGCCGCCCGGCCGCCTCTGCGGGAAATGGTTGCTGTGAGCTGCCAGCGTCACCAGCAGAGCTGGTCCTGACCCCATGCTGGGGCTGGGGGCCTGGTGGAGGCCGTAGACGTTAGGAGGCCACCAGCTGAGACCGAAGGCCTTTTCCCCAGCAGGACAGCGAGCCCCAGGAAGGAGGCTCCGTGGCCGGCATCACTCAGACCGGTGGAGTTGTCCCCCGGCGACGGTGCTGCAAACGGCCTGCGCGCTGCCGGCCGTGCTCCGCGCCAGCCCGGCTGGGTGCGGTGTGTGACTCGCTCCGCTGTCTCCCTGCGACCTTCTGGTGGTAACCCTCCCAGACCCTCTCCCCTTTTGTAGCTGGAGGCTCAGGGAGCGAGGCCGTGTGTCTCAGAGCCGGGCGGGCCTGTGCCCTCGGGTTTCCCCAGCGCAGCATCGTTGCAGCAGCCCTTGTGCAAGGCAGGAACGATTCATTTGCTGCCTTCCTGGCTTGGCCTCACCATTTGGTAAAGCTGTAAATCTTCCACGTTTGTACGCTTTATGCCCAAAGCATCTGCTCAGAAAGGCAGCTCTGCAGGTGGACAGGAGGGAAGCTGAGTGACGTCTGCTAATTGAAGAGATGCTGAAAAATGAACGGTTACTAGTTCAGAGGCTCTGAATTTGCCCTTGAAGGTGCAGGAAGGAAGCTCTTGAGACGTGTCGTGAGAGGTGTGTGTGAAGTAAGTTGTGTTTGGTCACGCCAGAGGCAGCTCTGTCCCCCTTGGCTGGTCTCTTACTAGATCACCTCAGGAAGACCTGGTGTTCGTGACCCTCGTGGGGTAAAGCTGGAGCTCTCTGCACAGCACCAAGGGAGTTTTCCAGGCGTGAGAAATCTGCTTTGCTTCCTGACCTCACCATGAAGGCAAGTTTGCCCATTTTATATGCAAGACTGAAAGCTGTCTCATAGTGGATTTACCCTTTAGACCATGCAGCGTTAAGCCCTTGAGGCCGAGTATGTTTGAGCATCTCTGGTTAATGCTTTGCTTTTGCTAAGGGTCAGGTTTTTTGCAAGCTTTCCTTGCTGTCCCTGTCCCTGTGGGGTCCTGCACAGCATGGAGGACCTCAGGGAAATAGAGGGAGAATTACAAGCCCCTAACTGCTTGTGTGCAACTGCTCTCTCCTGAACATTAGAGCTCTTTTCAAAGGCAGCCACACCAAAGGTGTGTTACCGTAGCTCTGCCACCAAAGACAAGACTCGGTTTGGAAGGTGGATCCAAACAAAGGTACTGCTGGTGTGGCTGGTAACACCATACCTGTTGTAGTGGCTTTCCTGGGGTTGCTCGGTTGCTTACAGTATGGCATCCCCACAGCTGGCCTGCTGCAGAGTTTGCAGTGCGGGGCTTTTGGCCCACACGGATCAGGTTAGGTGACAAGGATGTTGGCATGCGCCAAACTTAGGTGTCAATTTTTGTCAAACTTATGAATCTCCCTGGTGAATACGAGGAGAGCACTGTGCCGGATTTTGTTGCCTGATACTGAAGTATTTGCTTTCTGCGTTGCTCTTTTAGGTGACGGATTAGATTGCCCCTGGGCAAGGGGCATGTGTGGGCACCAGCAGATCCCCTTCAAAAGTAAACACGAGCAGGCAGGAGCCCCCCTAATACCCTTGCTGTTCTCATCTCGCAGGGAGCTGGAACAGATGCTTTTAGGCACCCCTGCAGCTCTGGACGGAGGAAAGTAAGGAATTGTGACCTCTGATTATGCAGCACTGCATCTGTGCACACGGGGTGGTGGTGCATGTACAAAGGGTATGCCTGTACAGGCTAGATTGTGAATTCCCAGACTTTTGGGGGCCTGTGGTATTTGCTGAAACCCAACCTTCATCCACCTACAGCTGAGTCCTCCCTTTCCATCGTTCTGTGAGCACGGCGGTCCTGGCAGTCAGCCCAGCTTGTGTGACTGAGCTAGCAGCTGGTCTTCGCCGCCTTTTAGATGAGATTCTCTTCTCCTAACCCAATCCAGGTCCCCCTCCGCTCCCTTTCGTTGCCCTACTCCCCCCTCCACCATGTATCTTCTGCAGCGGTAAGCCTCGCTGTTTGTGTGGCTGCCTTTCCAGAGCAGTTGTGGTGAGCTGTGGGAGTATGGTGGAAATGCCGTGAAAGGCAGTCTGTTTCAGAAAACCAGAGCCTAATTTAGCTTGGAAGGGACCTTTGCAGGCCGTGTGGTTCATTTGCTGCGCAGCGCAGGGCTAATTCAGGCTGCTCAGGGCCTCATTTAGTTGGGTTCTGGATGTCTCCAAGGATGGAGATCTCACTGCCTCTCTGGTCTTGTCCCAGGACTTGGCCACTCTCAAGGGAGAATTCCCGCCTCGCATCTTAGATTCATCAGGTATTCAGAATAAGTTGTCTGTATTAACACTGTAAGAGTGCTGAGCTTTAATCCAAAGAGAGTGTCTCCCTTTCAAATCATGTGTACCTGCAAAGTTAACTGGATGCTCGTTCCATCTGTTCGCCATGGGGAAGGGAAGAGGCTGGCACTCTGTTGATTTTTGTCTCCTGTGGGATCTGTGGTCTAGGACAACACAAGGAGGGAGCCAGGAGGGAATTGGATCTGTTGTCCCACTCAGCACTCATGCTTCCCACTGCTAGCTTTCCATCGCGCACGTGCTAGGACAAAATACGGGCTTGTAGAGTAGCTTAGGTTGGAAGACACTTGTGGAGGTCTGTGATCTGATCCCCCTGCAATAATATCAGTTTTCCTAATGGTTTCTTCTAGCATGCGCAGCGAAGTAGGTGCTCTCGCAGCCTCAAGAAGTTGCATAGTCCCTGTCTCACTGCTTGCAGCCTAAACAGCCGGAGAAAGTTGAGCTGTAGCAGAGTGGGCAAGATGACAATGAGTCACTCCGGTTGCTTTGGTGTATCTGTAACACAGCGGTTTTTATTTAAGTACTATATCATTATTATTTATGTATGAAAACCACTCTTAGTTCAGAATTAATGCCAGTTCTCTAATGTTCATGCTGTACTTGCATCACTTTGTGGACTGTGTTGTGTTTCTGGAAAATGATTATATTTAAAGGCGATTAGAAGCAGCAGCTATAAACAGCCACTTGCTAATTGCTAAATAGTAGTCAGTAAGGAAATTGTGGTGCTCGGCTTTCGGTGGGCAAGGGAGCCTGTGTGAGTCACAGGCTGTTTTTAGAGGGAGGTCAGTGGCTTTTAGTACTGCAGTTACTGAGCTGGTTGGGCTGGATCCAGATCTAATTAAGATTTAATTCATGACTGGTTCTTATGGAATCTGGATTTCACAGTAGTCTCAGAAAATCTTAATGGGAAGTGACTCTAAAATTTGTGACTGTGATGTCTGGCACCTGGCTTGAGGTCCTGCAGGCCTCGGAAACGCACCGTGTGCTCCAAGGGTCTGGCCCCGGCTGACCAGGGCTGCCACAAGCTGTGACTTCTGAGCCCTCGCCAGGCGCTCGGCCAGTTGTCCAGAGTGGGGCTTGGGTCCTGCAAATCACAGCCCAGAGGAGGGCAGTCTGCTCGGCCCCGCCGGCACGTGCCGTGTCAGGGATGTGCCCGGCCCCTTCCCAAATGCGATTTCTCCCCTCTCCTAGGCCTGAAGACAAACGTGGGACAATGTCGGAGGCGCGACATGACAGCACGAGCAGTTTACAGCGGAAGAAGCCACCATGGTTAAAACTGGACATCCCGGTGCCGGCGCCCATGTCGATGCCAGAAGAGCCACTGCCGGTGCAGGTACGGAGGCTGGAGGCAGGAGTTGAGGGCATGCTTGTCTTGAGAGGGAATTTATATTGTTCTTGGAAGAGCAAGGACTGGCCTCTGCCATTCCTTGATCCAAGGACAAAAATGGACTTCAGCTATGGGACAGCTTCTGGCAGATGCATCTTGGTCCTGATCTTCTCTTGGAAGGAAAGAGATTAGGGTTCAGTCTGCATGGATTAGAAGCAAATACAGGGTTTTAACTGTGCAGGTTGAAGCCTTCCGAATCACTTAAGCCTATGATGGATGTGTTTTTACATGAAATCTGTAAATCCAGCTGGGCATCTTCTGGAGAGGCACTCTGTACTTGGAATGGAAGCTGGCATAGGTGATGTTCTCTGGAAGTCCAGTGTGTGCAGCACAGGCTGTTAGGATGAGAGTGCATAACAGGCTCCCATGGCTTATAACCTGAGCGACTGTGCATTGTTTTAACATAAAACATAACAAAAACATTAAGATTAGTGGAAATTGTTAGCTCTCTGGCTAGAAGGACTAGAGTTGCAAGCAGTCTTGAGACACTGTCTGACCAGAGAAGCAGTTGGTCAGGGCTTCACTGGCAGTTGAAGCAGAGGGGCGGTCTGCTCAGCCTGCGTTTTAGAAATGGGAGATGGAGTCTCTTCCAAGCTAATGAAAAATTCATCCAGAGCAGCCTTAGGGAGGTTAGCTGTATGGGCTGAAAAAAGTCTGGTGATTTGTGTCAGATTTGGTAGGCGACATTCAGCCCGGAGATGCTGGGAACTTCCAGAACTGAGTGCATCCAGACAATTAGGTTATGAACAAAGCTGATGTGGCTTTCCCAGCTTGCTTAGCCTGTGCCAGGCAGCAACTACAGCACAGACCTACCCACAGCTCTCGTAGGCTTTTAGTGCAGATCCAGAGTTGCTTATGAAGCAAATCTCACTTGGCCCTGCTAACTGTGCTTCACTTCACCTTGTGGAGTGGTCTAGGCGCATGTGATCTCAGTTCCTTCTGGCTAGAAAAAAGCCAGAAGGATGTGTTGCAGGAGCTCATGTAACACACCCCATTTACAAATGGACATCAATCCATGGGCCAGGCTAGAGCCAGTCTGAACTGAAACCTACTGCAACATGCAGATGCCAAGTCCTTGGTGCTGACTGCTCTGTTCTGCAGATCCGCTCCTGTTTCTTCACATTAGCCAGTTGCGAACTTAATCCTTATTAGCCTGATTTTGCTGCTCAACTGCACACACCCAGCCTGTGGCTTGGGCTGGGGGGAGAGGGGGGCTGTTGAGTTGCTGACTAAATGTTTCACACCCTGGCTGGCCTTGTGGGTCACCACTCTGAGAATGCTGATTCCCCTTCTGCTTTTCTTCGCAGCCAACAAGACGTCAGGCCTTTCTGCGAAGTGTAAGCATGCCTGCTGACAACAGCCGTGTGCCCTCCTTGCCTAATGAAGTGAGGAGACCGGTGCTACAACGACAGACCTCAATCACCCAGACCATCAAGAGGTGAGACACTGAATTCATGGAGCCTGCTTTAGTGGATTCTGCCATTCTTTATTCATGGTCCTCTGATTGTCCCATTGCCTGGCACTTACATGGCATGCTGTCAAAGCAGGGTGAAGTTGTCTCCCTTGTTATCTATCATGAGGTTGGGGTGGAAGGTAGAAGCAGATAGGTCCCCAATATATGAGCCCAGTGGTGCTATATAGCTTGTCTTTTGTAAGTGAGGAGCCAGGTCCTGGGAGGAAAACTGTGGTGATCAGGACAGTGAATGGTCCTTGCCAATTAGAGACAAGTTTTGCCTGCCCCCGTGCCCCAGGAAGCTGGCTGTTTCTGAGTAATAGGATACCTCAGGCCCTGATGTGTAGCTGGGAATGTGTGATGCAGTGTGCTGGCCTTTGGTGCGGTATCTGAGAGTGCGATATTGCTGGGGGAGGCAGAAGCCCATCCAGAGCAGTCACAGACTCACAGAATGGCTGAGGCTGGCAGGGCCCCCGGGCCCATCTGCTCCAACCCCTGCCCAAGCAGGGCCACCCAGAGCAGGCTGCCCAGGCCCACGGCCAGGCGGCTTTTGAAGGTCTCCAAGGAGGAGGCTCCACAGCCTCTCTGGGCAGCCCGTGCCAGGGCTCTGTCACCCGCACAGCACAGAAGTGCTGCCTGGTGTTCAGAGGGAACCTCCAGTGTGTGCCCACTGCCTCTGGTCCTGGCACTGGGCACCACTGAGAAGAGCCTGGCTCCGTCCTCTTTGCACCCTCCTTCAGGTATTTGTAGACATTGGTGAGATCCCCCTGAGCCTTCTCTGCTCCAGGCAGAAGAGTCCCAGCTCTCTCAGCCTCTCCTCACAGGAGAGGTGCTCCAGTCCCTTGATCATCTTGGTGGCCCTACGTTGGACTCTCTCCAGTATGTCCATGTCTCTCTTGTACTGGGGTGCCAGAACTGGACACAGGACTCCAGGTGTGGCCTCACCAGTGCTGAGTAGAGGGGAAGGATCTCCTCTCTTGACCTGCTGGCCGTACTTTGCCCGATGCAGCCCGGGATACCATTAGCCTTCTTTGCAGCAAGGGCACATTGCTGGCTTATGTTCAATGTGGTGTCCACCAGGACTCTGAGGTCCTTTTCTGCCAAGGTGCTTTCCAGCTGGGTGCCCCCAGCATGTGCTGGTGCCTGGGGTTGCTCCTCCCCGGGTGCAGGACTTTGTACTTCTCCTTGTTGACCTTCATGAGGTTCTTGTCAGTGCACTTCTCCAGCCTGTTCTGGTCCGTCTGGATGGCAGCACAACCCTGTGGAGTATCCGCCACTCCTCCCACATTTGTGCCCTCTGCAAACTTCCTGAGGGTACACTGCCCCATTGTCTAGATCATTAATGAAGATGTTAAACAGGACTCGACCCAGTAGTGACCCCTGGGGTACACCGCTAGTTACTGGCCTCTAACTAGACTTAGTGCTACTGCTCACCACCCTCTGGGCCCGATCATTTTTTTACCCACCTCACCGTCTGCCCATCCAGCCCGTGCAACAACATGGCCTGAGACCAGGCCTCTGTGGCTCTTTGTGCCAGGACAGTTAGGCAAGAACATGTCAAGGATGAGGGGATATCCTGGGAGGGTGCTGCAGAGGCTCTGACAAGAAGCGTTGTGTGGAAGGGCCAGGGTAGCCTCCTCCCCCAGAGCTCCTTATGACATGTGGCGTGTTTGTAGGGCTGTGAGGTGGAAGAGGGAGATACTTTGGTGCTGGGGGAACAAATTTGCCCCCAGTGCTACTACACTATAAGACAGACAAGGCACACGGAGCTGCAGCAAGCAAGGAAGGAGTGCTGGACAGTGGTGGTGAAGCTCCTGCATGCTGAGGGAGATGCTAATGTCCTGCCACCGCAGGGCCGTGGGCAGGCACATGTGGCTGGGGTGCTGACAGACCTGTGCGTCCTCCGCTTGCCTGCACAGGCTGCAATGGCAGTGCTGGGGCCCAGCTGGTGGCCCTTCCTGCCTGTGCTTAGTGGTCTGTGTAGTAATTTTGTAACCCTGGAAGTAAGTGTGGTCGCACAGGGAGTGGCCCAGAGGTGCGCAAATGGTTTTGGAAGTCCTGTGAGTCTTCTGCTCAGAGTATGAATATAGGGGGCTGATGCCATTTTGCAGTGCAGAGTTGTCTCGGGCTGTTGTGCAACGTGAGGGGTGGCCAAGTCCCTCTTCCTCCTGGAGGAATCGCAGCTTGCACGTGATTTCTGCAGAGCTCTGTGGGATGTGGGTAGGAGGGCAGGTGCAGCAGTTGGAAGGACTTTCCAAGAGGCAGAACCGCAGAAAATATGCAAGACATGAAAATAGCAATAAAAGCATGAAATAATGGGCGAGAAACAAAGACAGGGAAGTGGAAAGTACCGAGGAATGGCCTAAGAACCAGCGCTGTGAACAGTGGAACTAGGTATGTGATGAAGAATTGCAGACCATATATCCACAAAGGTGTCTCTGGTATTTGTTCTGTGAGTCCAGGGAGGCTGACTTTCGGGTTCGCTGCTTAATGCAGCCCCAGTTATGCCATATGAAACTGTTCTGGCAACAGCACTCTGTACCTTCCTGTTCACTGTGTCTTGGAGGACATGGATCAGGTGTGAGCCTAAATCCAAGCGTGCGTGGTCCAGAACATGGCATAGGAGTGATTCAGGTGCCTGAGTGTAGGCATCTAGCACTGTTTCCAGTTCCTATGGTGTCCCAGATGTCCAAGCAAGGCAGCAGCTGTGGCACAGATAGACTCGTGCCCCAGGTGAGACCCTGGTAGGGTCGACCAGAATGACCCCCAGTCATTTCCAGTGGCATCGGATACATGTATCCAGGCACATCCAGGCTGAGAACATATCTCAGCCTGCTGACACCTATGTGGTTTCATGCTCTGGTGTCCAAAGCCAGCCAGTGGGATTTGTAGCTGGGTGTCTGGGCAGAAGAAGGCAGATCAAAAAGATCTGGGGGTGGAGGGGGATTGCAGCATCCATGGTGTCCTCAAGACCAATGGGAAACATACGTCAGCGATGCAGATGCACCAAAGGGGTTCAGCAACCTCCTGGAGCCTACTGTCATGTGCAGCACGGCACAACTGCTGTTGATGGGGTTCAGTAAAGAGGTGGGGAGGTGTTGGATGTAGGTTGCTGCCCGCTTCCGCAGCGCAGTGGGCTCTTTCCCTTCAGCTCTCTTTTCTTTGCAGCAGACAGGTACGGTTTCAAAGGAGTCAGACCCTGCCCATTCACGGGCACCGGGTGGGCAGGAGCTCCCTGAGAAAGCGGCAGTCCCTGCCCCGATCATTTTTCAGGTACTGGTAGAACTGGGTGTGCAACCTACCCCTGCATGTGTGTGCAAGGGCTGTTGTGAACTGCACAGATTCTGGCTGTTGCTGAGACCACATTGCCTTCCAAGGCCTGGCCAGGAGGCCTGCAAATGGCCAGGAGTGAGAAAGTTCATGTGTACATCTAACAAAAAACAATGGTCACTCCTACTAAGTATGTAGGCAGCTGTCAGTAAGTAGCATGGGACTAACAAACTGTCCACTTGCCAACCTCACTCCCTCCTGCCTTTCCTAACAAGCTGTCCACCTCCTGGTGTTCACCATAACTGCAATATCTCCCCAGGGCAGCCGTAGTGCAGCCTGTCTTTGCTAGCATTAATGCAACATGTGGAAAATGCATATGTTGGCCCCAAAGCCTCCTTGGAGCAGAAGAGGAAAGAGATAAAGCTACACCAAACAGATGCTAGTTGTATTGGTCTGGATGAAGCTCAGAGCTGGTGAATTCAATAGAGCATCCACTCTTTCCCTGTCGACTTCATGACTTTTTCTAATCCGAATGTGACTTTCTTCTTTTTGAGGTGGAGATCTTCATTTACTTAGCGCCAAAGAGATGAGCCACTCCAGGAGTCCGGGGCACAATGGCCCATCGACACCAGCCCCACACTGGAGCTCAGTAAACTGTGACTTTGTGCGTGGCAGGGACTGGACCTAATGCCCAGGTGTCCCTTCCCATCCTGTCTTCCTCACTGCTACCCTTGGCCAGGTGCCACTCTGACACTGTGTCTGCCCGTGCAACTGCTTGCGTATGGGCTCGGGCTTTCAGGGCTGGTTAGCTCAAGTCAATAGAAGAGCAAGAGCCAGCCCCTGAAGTTGACTCATTGCTGGTTACAGAGCTCCAGGGGGTCTGTAGGAGGTGATGGGGCTCTCCAGCTGGACAGAGTGTTCATTATTTTTCCAGGGTGCTCTAGATACCCTAAACTCTGTTGTAAGGCTCTCGTGGACTATCTTGGCTATGATCAGAGAGTAGGACGGATCTCTGTCCTGGCCCTGGAGCAGCAGTGGTGCCTGGTAGTTCAGGAGTGGTACTTGCTGTGCAGAGCAGCTGTGGTAGTGCTTGTCCTTCCAGGCTAACGGGAGCACAGTTTCAGAGAGCTCTGGGGCACTGCTGTTTGCATAATGGGCCATTCATCGGCAGGCCAGCAGGGGCACCTCTCACAACTCTGTCCTCTCTCCCTTTGAGGAGCGGCCCCCACGTACAGGCTTGTCACCCAGGGTCACCTTGGTGTTGAAATACTGGTTGTGGAAGTCTGAGTTGTGTTGTAATAATGTTTTGTGGCGTGTGTTGTGCCTGCACATCTGCACAGCCAGCGCGTTACGTCTGTGCTATGGTCTTGGTTCGGGTGTTTCAGGCCAGGCGCTGACCCTAGGCCCTTCCACTCGGAACAGGGACGAAGACTGCTCTGACGAGCTGTGGGTCAGTGGGAGCAGAGCAGTGCTCTGAGACCGGCATAGCCCCTTCTCTGAGGTCTGGCCCCTGTTGAATAGCTGGAGGCATTTGGAGAAATTTGGCTCATTGAGGTCAGGTAAGATTTAGCAATGGCCCACCTGACCTTGCGCTCACTGACGGGCCTGTTCTGGGTCACTGGGAGAATGGAGAAGGCTGCAGGCAATGCGTGGTGGTTTGCATCTGGAGATTTTAGCTGGAGAGGCTGTGTTCTGAATTCGCATCTTCGTACATAGTGACAGGACACCTTCACCTGCTGGTTGGTGGTATCTTTGTTCTGTAGGGTGGAATAAGCAAAACACAGGACTAGTTTCCTGTCTCCAGTGCACTGACTCAGTTCTCCTGTGTGACCTAATTCTGGATTTAACCTACGCTTTACTCCAATGTGTGTTTTGATACTCTCTTTGTGATTTGAGAGGTCTTTGGTTCTCAGCAGCTGGAAATCCTACACCTGAGCAGGGGGCCTGAGGCGAGGGTTTTGGTTTTGGCTTGGAAGGACTTTCAGGTTTCGACACCCGGGCCAGACAGCTGTAGACTGACGCAGCTTGCCATCTTCTGAAGCAGGATTAACCACCGTGGGAAAGGCCTGGCAGGGCTGCGGTGATCACTGTAGGTTTAGGGTACCAGCTTCTCCTGCAGTATTTGCCTTCCTTGGGATCTTGCTTCTGATCCAGTGCTCTTCCATGACAGCAGCCACTTGGCAGCAAACCTGCTTTGTGTCTGCAGCGTTGTGCTCCCACTTCTGCCACCAGCAGCTCAGAGCTATGTGCACCCGCCTTAGCAGAGAGCAGGACCACAGCAAGCGTTTGCCACTAATGTTACTTTTGAGCAGGATGGAAATCCTGCAGCATCAGATGGAGAGGCTGGGGATATTCTGGGAGTGTGGCAGGAGGCTGGGAGAAAACAGTGAATTCTGGTGGCCACTGGGAGAAGCTACAGAGCTGTGGAAAAAGTACAGTCCCACAATGGGGGACCTAGAGCTGGTCTGAAGATGGTAAGTGTTTTCAGTGGGTGGCTTTTAAAGAAAAAGCCATTTCACCAAGTTCTTTTCTGAACTTCTATTCCATCTCTTTTTCTTTCTTTCTAGAAAAACTTGGAACTAAATGTCCTTTACACACATTGAATCTCTTCTTGTTTTTCTTTTTTCTTAAGAGAGAAAAGAATGCTGTTGATGGTTGAACATTTCTGGGCAGCATCCCTCAGATTGCTAAAACTGGCTGAGGACAGGCTATGAGATGCTCTTGGGGAAGAGTTCTGCCTACATTTGGATTGGGGTTGGCTGAAAGTGACCACCAAGGGATTTGTCTTTTCATTTGCATAGTCCAAGCAAACGTAATGCCCCTGTGTACTTGTATGCTGGCATCTTTCAGAGGCACAGCTGACTGGTTTGGAGTAAGCAAAGACAGCGATGCTACACAGAAATGGCAGAGAAAGAGCCTTCGCCACTGCAGCCTGCGGTATGGGAAGCTGAAACCTCAGGTCATCCGGGAAATGGACTTGCCCAGTCAGGACAATATTTCTCTCACAAGCACAGAAACCCCCCCTCCGCTCTATGTTGGGCCCTGCCAGCTCGGCATGCAGAAGGTGAGTAACCTGGGACAGGGTCAAGGCCATTGTGAGCTTCCTGCACAGTGTCTTTACCACTTTTAACTTATCTGTTGGCTTAGTTCTGCCTGAACATATCTTGTCAAAAGAGTTATAGTCAATGGCTCAATGTCTAAGTGGAAACCAGTAACAAGTGGTGTCCGTCAAGGGTCTGTGCTGAGACCAATGCTGCATAATATCTTCATCAATGACACAGGTAGTGGGATTGAGTGCACCCGCAGCAGGTTTGCGGATGACACCAAGCTGGGTGGTACAGCTGATATGCTAGGTGCCATCCAGAGGGACTGTGACAGGCTTGAGGAGTAGTCCCTTGTGAACCTCATGAAGTTCAGTAATGCCAAGCGCGATGTCCTGCACCAGGTCCCAAACGTCAGTACAGACTGGGTGATGAATGGATTGAGGGCAGCCCTGCAGAGAAAGACTTGGGGGTGTTGGTTCATGAGAAGCTCAACGTGACCTGGCAGCGTGCGCTTGCAGCCCAGAAAGCCAACCGTATACTGGGCCACATCGAAGGAAGTGTGGCCAGCAGGGTGAGGGAGATGATTCTCCCCCACTACTCTGCTCTGGTGAGGCCCGACCTGGAGCACTGCAACCAGTTCTCCGGTCCCCAGCACAAGAGAGATGGGGACCTATTAGAGCAGGTCCAGAGGAGGCCACAAAAACGATCAGGAGGCTGGAGCACCTCTCCTATGAAGAAAGAATGAGACAGTTGGAGCTGCTCAGGCTGGAGAAGAAAAGGCTCCAGGGAGACCTTACTGCGGCCTTTCAGTACATCATAGAGGGGGCTTTAAGAAAGACAGAGAAAGACTTTTTACCAGGGTCTGTAGTGACAGAACAGGGGGCAACGGTTTTAAACTGAAAGGAGGTAGATTTAGATTGGATATAAGGAAGAAATTTTTCATGATGAGGGTGGAGAGACACTGGAACAGGTTGACCGGAGAAGTTGTGGATGCCTCATCATTGGAAGTGTTCAGAGACGGGTTGGATGAGATTTTGTGTTCCTAGTGAAAGATGTTCCTGCCCATGGTAGGGGGCTTGGACTAGCTGACCTTTAAGGATCCCTTCCAACCCAAACCATTTTGTAATTCTGTGTCTGGGCTTCAAGCTCAGACACTTCCCAAGTCTCAGGTGTAGTTTGGCAGACTCCCTCCTTCACAGGCTCTCTCTGGTTGGGTTGGCTGAGATCCCTCAGCTGTTCTGCTGATAGGCTGAGAGCTGTTTTTGTCACATTGTGACCCTGGTGCCTTGATGGTTAATGTGTGCAGCATGTCTGAGAGCTTTGAGCTCAGGCTTTTTGCTGCCATTTTGCAAGGGCAAAACTCTTGTCATACACAGAGTGGACACTCCCGTGGACCCCAGTATACAGTAACAGGCCTGGTACCACTCAGGACACTCGCCTAGTGGATCCGTGTCCCAGGCTGAATGGAGGCAGTAGCACAGGTACTGACCTCAAAGAAACCTGGTTATATTGTAGGACTTTAAAAAGTGTCTCTTGCATCAGCTGTACTTCAGCTCTGCTTGTGCGTCCTCACAAATTGTTTTGGGTGCCTGCAAAGGGCATCTGGTAGCCCTTCAGGTGTGGCCCTAGGGGACAGGATCCAGTGAAACATATTCAGTTACCAGCAGTTGAGAACTAACCCATAATATTCTAGCTCTTCCCTTTGCTCCACTCAGCACCTTACTGGATGTGGTGTTAGGGCACCAGTGAGCACCACTGTAACCTGGGCAAGTGGGAAATGAATTCCTTCCAAGGCAAGATAGTCTGTGACCTGCAGCCTGGCTGCATCACAAACCGAGGAGAATATTGTGCATCTTTCAATCCAGTTTCACCTCGTTGAGCGCTTTGGTCACAGGAGACTCGGAAATATCGTTGGGCTCTATGTAGACTACATTAAATCAGAACTTGGTTTCACTAGGTGTAACCCCATGAAGCTTCCTGTTGAGTGTGCGACTGTGGATTAAAAAAGGCTCATAAAACATTAGGATAAAGCATAGAAGTCATATGGAAACCACAGCTGTGATGATGTAAGGACAGAGACAAGGTTTGTAGCTCAAGGCAATATTTTCATTAGATTGGTTCGTGTGTTTGGAAGAAGAGGCAGCTTTGGTCTGAAGAGTTCCAGAGAAGGGCTTGTAGTTCCTGGAAACTTGCCTGCCTTTTCCAGCTGTTACAATTAATGGAAACAGATGGAAATATACAGCTAAGCTTCACCAGGATACTGTTCAAGTCTGGGGCTGTTCACCATCAGAAGGGAAATTAGCTCTAGGAAGGGCATGGCTCCATTCAGGGATTTCTCAAAGTCCTGATCACACATCATACTCTCTGACTGTAGAGTTCACTGGCATAGAAGATGAGTGAAACCAAGAGCATAGGAAGGGCTGAAGGAGGTTTGGAGTCTCATGTGATCATCAGGAATATTCTGGGTAAAAATAATCAATACCAAAAAAAAAACCAAACCCTCACACAAAAACAAATGGGGAGAGGTTTGAGGACTTGGGACTCAGAACTAGGGCTTAGCTTGCAACAGGTTATTGCGTATCTCCCTAACGTAGAATTGCTTGTTGTTTCTTCCAGCCTGGTTCTTGGTTGATCCCAGGAGTCCGGCCACTGTCATGGTCTCAAGAGGGAGACCATGGAGACTTGGAAGGAGAAGGGCTTGGTAGGCAAATGTTGGGGGGTAAGTGGATAGACTGATGGGCTTCCTCTCTGGGCAGATCATAGACCCCTTGGCCCGCGGCCGAGCTTTCCGTATGGCTGACGACAACGATGGCTGCAGCATCCCACACACACCGATCACGCCAGGTGCCACATCGCTCTGCTCCTTCACCAGCTCACGCTCGGGCTTCAATCGCCTCCCACGACGGCGGAAACGGGAGTCTGTTGCCAAAATGAGTTTCCGAGCAGCTGCGGCTTTGGTGAAGGTACTGTCTGTGGGAGGGCAGGGACCAGGCTGGCAGCAAGATGGAGCCCTGCCCTGGGAGAGGAGTGAGAGGGAAGGAGCTGTCTGTGTAGGGGGTTGATCCTGGAAAAAGTACTTCATGGGAGCAGAGAAGGTGGGGGCGAGGAGTGGTGGAGGGGAAGAAACCAGGACATGTCCTGTTTTGTTTCAGCCATCTGTCTAGCAGGCAGGATTTGCAAGAAGCAGGGATGCTGGCTGGGTTTTGGTATAGGTCTTGCTCACGCTTCATCAGCACTGGGGCTTTGATTCCCACAGTCAGCAGCCTCAGAAGGTTCCAGCGGGCCCAGTTCAGCCTTCCTGGACCTCTGGGCAGTCTGCCTGCGCCTGCTCATGGCAGAGTAGAAGTACCTGGGCCTCTTGCCATGCAAGGCTCTTCATCCTGCCACGTGTCTGCTTTTTTGGGTGTCCCTCGGGGGGCCCGGTGACGCTTTTGCTGTGTTTGGTACCACATGTCACTGCTGTTTGGTCAGACATCACTGTACGGTGCGTGGTAGAGGAGCATGTTGCGAGCCTCACCTACCAGCCTGCATGGGATTTGGGCACTGTGGATAGAGAAGTGGGGTAGCACTCGGAGGTGTCACCTGGAAGGTGTTGCACACCAGCAGGTCTGCTGTGCTCCACAGGCAAGCGTGGCAGCGTCAGCGCTTGGGCTCCCTGTGTACTAGCCGGGGTGACACTGCGTGTGCCTGGGGCTCAGGTTTCTGGCAGGGGTTTGATGCCGCTCTCGCTGGCTACAGGGACGCTCCGTGAAGGACAGCACACTGAGGAGGGCTCAGCGGCGCAGCTTCACCCCAGCAAGTTTCCTGGAGGAGGACACAGTGGATTTTCCAGATGAGCTCGACACTTCTTTCTTTGCTCGGGTGAGGGGCAGGGCACTGGTATGGTACTGGCTCCAGAGACAGCACAAGGCTGCAGGTCTGGCAGGGCTGTGTGTTGGCAGAAAGCAGCACCGCTCTCTGCAGGGCTGGTGTCTCAAATGTGATACCTGCTCCTTCTGATGGGACTTCTGTGTCTTTGCCCAGGAAGGAGTCCTTCATGAGGAGCTCTCTACATATCCAGATGAGGTGTTTGAGTCGCCATCAGAAGCTGCAGTCAAAGATGCTGAGGTGAAACCTCAGGATCAGACGGATCTCACAGGAGGTGCCTTGGACAAAAACGAGCTTGAAAGAAGCCACTTGTTACTGTGAGTATTTTCCTGGAAGTCGCCAGAGCATAACATGGGGTGGTGGCCAACCCATTCAGAGTGGGACCTTTGCTGCTAGGCAGCTGGTGGGGCAAGACGATTGCTCCTGTGTGTGGGAAAGCAGGATCTGAGTGCTGTGGGTGTTTGGAGCAGAGCTCAAAGAGCAGAGCAGTGATGGGTTTTCTTTAAGCCCAGCTTCCTTCTCTTGATGTTTTGGGTGAGAGACCTCCTACCCCAGCTACCCATGAAAGGTAACTCTGAGGCCACCTCTCCAGCAACTTCCACCCTGACGTGATGTGTTTTGGAGACTATATCATGCCTTGGGGAAAAAAAAGAAACTTCTAATCAGCTCTGAGGATGCTGGGGGCCCAGCCTTCAGCTATGGAGAGTACAGCAAAGATGAGAAGGCTGTAGCTGTTGCCACAGTCACCAGGAACTGTTGTCTCGCTCCAAGGAGTGGTGTGAAGCATTGCTGAGCATCAAGCTGGGCTACATTCCTCACTTGAAACCAGAGAAAGGTGTGGCATTGGTGCTGAGAGCCATACAAATATGTGGGTGGTACTGTACTGTATGCCTAGATTTTTTCCACCTGAGTAACTGGTACTGAGTAATTGCTCTGTGTCGTTTCCGAGTCAGCTCTGGCTTAGCTGGCAGCTCACCCCAGCAGGGAGCTCTGCTGGGTGTGAACATGTAGCAGACAGGGAGGTCCTTGTTGTGGTTCTGCTACTCACAGCCGATCTTGCTGTGTTGGCGCTTTCCCTTCAAGTGTTTCCAAGAACTTGACTCAGTCTTAACATAAGTGGAAGCAACAAATGGTGGGAGCTTGTTGGCTTTCCTCTGGGATGGTCTCAGTCTTCTTGGCTCCATTCAGATCTCCTCAAATAGTTTTATTTATTGAGGAAAATACATTTCTTTCACACTTCAGAGAATGTTATCAGAATTGCAGTCAAGTGTCCTTTTAGGTGGCCAGGTGTTTATTTTGGCAGAGGCTGATAGTCCAGCACTGGAAACACTGGGAAACAGCATGTCCATAACGCAGAAACCACTTGAACCTCATCCTATTGCTCGTCCATACTTCAAAGCTTCTTGACCTCTCCAAGATGCTCTGGTGATCTTTCAGAAAAAAGATGGTCAGCTGTTTTCTCTAACCTCTTCTGACGACCCCCTCTTTGTGCAGAGGGGGTCATTTAGGAAGCCAGAGAAGGCGTCTGTAAACTAGAGACTAGAGTGCATGTCAGGGATGTGCTTACCGCAATTCTAGGTAGTAAGCAAGGGTGAAATGGTAGGTAGTATTTCTTTTGTGTCAGGTTCTCAGTGCTGCATACCTGGTCTCCAGACTGCTCTTTAAGAGCAGTGAAATACAAAAAGCATCTGAAGACAATGCAGACTTCCAGAGCAGGTGCTATTCACCAGTAGCTTGTGGAACGTTCATTCATTGCATACTCTATTTTAGTAAGAAAACATTCCGTTAGACAGTGATGCCTGGGATTTGTATTTTGTTGTTGAAGCCTGGTTTTGTTTTTCTCCCACAAAATGCATGCATCAGTGTAAATAAAGGGAAGAATGGAAGACGGGTCCTGAGAGGTAACTGTCCTGGTCTTGGATTCCGGCTCTTCTCCTCTGTCTGGTTTAGGGGCCATGGGGGTCTGACTTGCCAGTCTGATCACATTAAACTGCTTCAAGGGTGGGGATTTCCACTGCTGGAGTAGAGGAGGAAATAGGTGTGTATGAGGGTTAGAGCAAGGTCTTTGGGCTGCTGGCCCTGGTGGTGCTGAGGATGTAGCCGTGGATACAGCACATGGCTTCCATTCCTCTCCATCTGTTTAGTATCAGAAAAGAGACTTCTCAGGCAAGGCTAAAGCTGAGATTGCAAGAGGTGGTCACAATCGTCACAGGATACTGTTCTTGCTCCCTGCTGCAGTACCAATGCTGGGAGGATGGAAACCTTGTCTCCCCAGAATGAAATGCTCAGTGACGCCTGGCCACAGCGTCCGCATTTTAACCTGTTGCTGAGACAATTCTTTAAAGCCATGAGAGCTCCTCAGTGGTGGGGCTCAGTTTGGTGCAGCTGCCTTGTGCCTCCTTCTGCGCGTAGTCCTGTGCTTTTGTCAGCTGGGGCTTTGTAACACTTGGAAATGTGACTTCTACTTCAGAGCACCTTGTCTGCCATCAGCTGCTGCTCAGCCTGGCTGTGGTGGGACAGACACAAGGTCTGTTGCCACCAAAGACCAGAGAAGGGCTGGTCCCCATTACAGTGCCACGGAGAAGGAAACCATTGCTGTCCCACTTTTTATTCCAGCCCACTGGAGCGAGGCTGGAGGAAGCAAAAGGACGGGGGCTTGGCACAGCCCAAGGTCCGCTTGCGGCAGGAGGTGGTGAGTGTCAGCCCACAGAAGCGTGGCCAGCGCATCGCCGTCCCTGTCAGGAAGCTTTTCGCCAAGGAGAAGCGGCCGTATGGCCTGGGGATGGTGGGGAAGCTGACAAACCGTACATATCGCAAGCGCATCGACAGCTATGTGAAGCGGCAGATTGAGGACATGGATGATCACAGGTGAGAGCTGCAATCACAGAAGGGGTTCCAATACAACCAGCACGTTGGTGAGTGCCATTGCCTCTTGGTGACTCAGGGAACTGCCTGGGAGTGATGGGGTGAAACCTGCGGCTCGAGGCCCCCTAGTCTGTATCGCTGGAGCACACCACTAAGCTGCAGCTGACGGCAGCATGTTAGCATCACCAGGCACAGGGAGTGCACCCTGCTCCTCCTGTTGCTCTGTGTCTCTTCCCCAGCACCACTGTCCTGTGATGAGCAGGAAGGCTCAGGTATTCCTGCCTCTGATCGTTCCCCTAAAGTCATTATTTCAGATACACAGCACGCTTTGGCTTCAGACTTGTGTTCATGGATGCTTTTCTTGGCAAAGGGTGGCTTGCCCAGTGTTAGGGGGAAGTCGGAGTAAACAGGGGCTGTCTGCCAGCAAGATCATTACCCCCAGTCTGGTGCATCCCTAGGTGGTCTTGGTCCTGTTCCCCAGAGTCTGCCAAGGTCCCAAGTGAAAAACAGCAGCTTTTTCCCTGTGCTCTGTGAGTAGATGTAATATGCCTGGGTTTCTGCCTCTGACCTTTTCCCTTTCCCTCCGTCCAGGCCTTTCTTCACATACTGGGTCACCTTTGTGCATTCGCTCATCACCATCCTCGCTGTGTGCATCTATGGCATTGCCCCTGTGGGGTTCTCACAACATGAAACTGTTGATTCAGTAAGTAAATCACCCTGACGTGCCTGGAGTGTGATGGTGTCTCAGCCTTCTGCTGCTGGCTCCGCGTCACAGTCCCCAGCATACTGGCTACTTGCCTGAGGGTCTTGTTGGCTGGGCACCAGGTGTCCAGCCGGGGGCTGCCTGCAGCACCTCTCTGAGCCCGTGTGCTGCCTGCTTTTCCTCCTGCAGCCACATTGCTCTTGACATTGAGCTCTATCAGGTGGGCTTTTGGCACAAAGCACGGTGGGCTCTTTGCAGGTTCTGGTTGTGTCAGTGCTGGGAGCCCTGTCGAGCAACTTGTTCCCCTCCTGGTGGAGACCGAAAGGATGTTCATGGAAGGGAAATGTTTCAAACCTGAGTTAAGCTTTTGCAACAGCTGGAGGATTTTGCTTCTGCCAGGAGCAAAACTGACCTGTCCGACTTTGCGAGCTGACCTTGAAGCTGTTTGTAGCCTTCCCACGTGTTGTCAAAGGTCTCTCTCTGAGGTACACATCTCTATGGTGCCATATCCCTGCTCCATGCAGGGGATGTCCTGGATTGCTTCTCACCTGCAAGTCTGATGGCTTTCAGAGCACTGCTGCCAGCAGCTGAACCTGCATTGCTGGCAGCTGCTGCTTATGCTTCTGAGCTGTGTGAAGCTTTCTGCAGGGTCTCAGCCACCCTGGGAGAGCATGGATTTCCTGAAAGTTGAAGCAGCCAGATAGACTATTTCAGTGAAATCTTTAAATGAAGGTGCCCAGACCTGCCATCCTGCAAAAGACGTGTTTGAGAGAACTCTGTACCCAGTCATCTGCTATGGGGATTTCTGCTCCTTCCGGGAGCTGTTTTCACCAGTCCTTGCTGCTTGCCCTGCTGCCCCAGCGGGCAAGAGCTCATGGGCTCTCGCTTTCTCTCCTTGCAGGTTTTGCGAAACAGAGGGGTTTATGAAAATGTCAAATATGTTCAGCAGGAAAACTTCTGGATCGGCCCCAGCTCAGTGAGTGTCATTGGCTGGAACTGTTGGTGGGCTGGCGGGGGGCTACGTGCTACAGCCATGCCACCCCACAGACCAGGGCCCTCACTGCTTGGGGCCTGGTGCTAGCAGCTGCTATTGGCTGGACTTCCCGTGGGACCCTGCTGTCCCTGGCAGGGTGCAGCAGTGCTCCCGGCCCCAGCTGCCCTGCAGAATGGGCTGCTGGGAGGCTGGGATGGACCTTGGCACTCCTGCTTTGCACCCTGTTCCTATGAAGCCAAGCACAGGACCAGAGAAATTGCAAGGGTTATATGGGGCATGACAGCTTTCATGATGCCATTCCCCCAGGAAAGGCTGTGATGTCCCAAGGCTTCCTTTCCCGGCCTTTCTGGGGCCATGTGTAAGGAAGTCCCTGGATTCTTGTTCTGGGCTCTCTTCTTTGTGGCAAGAATTGAGAATATGCCTGGTGTGTGTTGGACATCATCATGTGGGACTTGTCCCTGGCCCTGATGGGATTACCCCTCGCAGTTACCCCAGCCTGCTCTGTCCCAAGCAGTCCTTGCCTGCACCTTGCCTGAGCTGAGCTTTTCCGTCTCTCTGCCAGGAGGCCCTGATCCACCTGGGGGCCAAGTTCTCACCATGCATGAGGCAGGACCAGCAAGTGCACAGCTTCATCAAGGCCAAGCGGGAGAAGGAGAAGCACTCGGCTTGCTGTGTGCGAAACGACAAGTCAGGCTGCGTGCAGACCTCAGAGGAGGAGTGCTCAGTGAGTGTGGTGGCCCCGTTCCTGCTCTTCCTGCAGGTCCAGGGCCACTTCTGCTGATGCTTTCTCCCACCCTGGGCTTCACAGTGACACCTCTCCTTTCCCCTCTCCTGCAGTCCACCCTGGCTGTGTGGGTGAAGTGGCCCCACCACCCCAGCACACCAATGCTGGCAGGAAGCAAGAGGCAGTTTGGGTCTGTTTGTCATCAGGACCCCAGGTAGGTCCTGCCTAGCCCAGTGGCTGTCCTGGGGACACCAGGGCTGCTGTGACAGCAGAGTCAGAGGCATGGGGTCCCAGACCAGTTCATTGCTGAACAGGGCAGCAGCTAGTCTGGACACCGTAAGATGTGTGGGCAGTGATGTCCTTACCTGCCCTGACGGCTGCGAGGGAGGCTGAGGCAGCTCCCTCTTCTGGAGCCTCCCAGAGTGTGATCATATCTGCGTTCCCCCCCCAGTCCCCGTTGTCGGCTGCCCATCTGCACAGTGGTTCCTTCTGAGCTGCAGGTTCTTTTCCCATCCCTCTCCTCCTCCTCACTTGCTCCCCTTGCTCCCTGCACGGGCTCCCTTCCCAGGGGATAGCAGCTACGTTCCCAGCACAATGCTCCCACAAAGCCCTGGCGGCCACCGGGCGCTGCAGCATGCCTTTGCCCTCGGACGCCATGGGCTGGTGTAGGGCTGAGACCAGCTGAATGTCCGTGCTTGGGGTTGTGTCCACCTGGAAAGGAGCCAGGCAGCCTCCAGTATGTTGTTGGGCAGCTGCATGCTCTCTTATGGCTGCCTTTGTGCTGAAGCCATCATCTCTGCTTGCTAGAAGGAAGCTGTGATCAGCACAGCTGTGATTTGTAGTGTAGTAGTGTCCCCAGCCCCCTGCCAGGGACAGAGGGGACCTGTGGGAGTGTAGCCTGGCGGGCAGGGACAGTGTGGTGTGCTGGGGAAAGTCATTTCTCTGGGTGATCTTTGCTTTCTGTTGCTGCAGGGTGTGCGAGCAGCCAGCCTCGATGGAGCCCCACGAGTGGCCGGACGACATCACCAAATGGCCGGTGAGCGTCACTGGTGGCACAGGGTCTGTGCTGGCATACGGCACTTCCATCCCTCTGTTCAGAGCCACAGCAGTGCTGGTGGAAGGGGTCTCTGGTGCAGCCTCCTGCTCATCGTCACAAACACCAGATCAGGGTGGCAGTGGCTTTGTCTAGCCGAGTCTTGAAGCCCTCCAGCAACAAAAGCTCCTCCTGCGCCAGCTAAAGCCCTGGGCCCTGCCAGGGTAACAGGACGATGGAGACTGACTCAGTCTGGGGGCTGTTTTGGTTGCTTGGCAGGGAGGAGGATTTAGGCTCCAGCAGCTCAGGCGGATGGGGCGTCAGGCACCATCTTGCCATGAGAGGAAGGCCTTGGGAGGCTGTGTCTGTGGGACTGGCTTTCTTCCCAAGTGGCTGTTTCAACCTTACCCAGGCAGCAAGCAAAACCATGGTTGTCTGACTGCAGCCGGTTGTCGTTTTCCAGATCTGCACAAAAAACAGCGCTGGGAATTACACGAACCACCTTCACATGGACTGTGTGATTACAGGCCGGCCCTGCTGCATTGGGACCAAGGGAAGGTAAGGAGTTCTACCTGTATGGAGAGGGGCTGGGTGTTGGGGTGAGAAACGGGGGGCCCTTTTCAGGTTGTAGACACAGTCATTTGTCCTCGTCATGCTTCCTGCGTGCAGCCCAGAGCCCTGCTGGGAGGGGGAGTGCAACGGGGAGCCCTGGTGGGTCTCCCAGACAGAGCAGGAGTCTGGGACGAGTGCAGGTTAACAGCCAGCCTGAGTCTTTGGTGTGGCAGGGTATCTCGCTCAGCTGACCCTGCAGTTTGGAGGGAACTGAGATCCCTGGGGAGTCCAGCGCTTTTCCTTAGGAATGGCCAGCGTGCTCCTAACGGGCTACATTGGCCCCAGCCTGGTATCTCTGAGCATTCAGGGAGCTGTCAGGAAATCACCTGCTCCAGGTTTGCCAAGGAGGAAGATGATGTTCTTCCTCCTGTTGCTCCTCAGCTTGAGTAGTCACCTAGTGCTTGGACCTGGCTTTCCCTGCTAGGGAGAAAAATCAGAGCTGCCCCAAGGAGGTTCTCTGTCCCTGCAAGTCATGGCAGGACTCTCTTGGCTTAGGCCCTCTTTCTACTCTGTCAGCAAGTGAGGCACAGGACTCCCCAAGCCCCAGAGACACAAAGTCCCCAACCTCCAGTGTTTCTTTCTCAGCTGTAAATAGCTCACCTGTAGCACTTGTTTTGGAATCCCTGTATGCAGGGCATTAACGTGGGGAGGGGGGTGGCTCAGGCTTGTGTTTGGGAGAGAAGCGGGAGGGGAATTGGCGTGTACAGTGGCACCTGACTGAAAGGGGAATGCATTAGTGCGTCTGTCGCAGAGACACTATGGCATGTCAAAGGCTGCATCCGTTCTCATAGACAGGGATGGGATGAGGAGTGGGTGGCCTGGGAGGGCACAGGATGGCTCACTGTGTCTTCCACATGTGGCTGTGGCTTGTTCCTCGTTTTGATTACTTGTGCCTCCTCCAGGTGTGAAATAACTTCCCGGGAATATTGTGAATTTATGCGGGGCTATTTCCATGAGGAGGCAACACTTTGCTCTCAGGTAAGTGCAGAGCTGGGGGTTCGTATGGCCACCCTTCTCACTCCTGTCCCCCTTAGCAGCTTGGTGAGCTCTGGGAACAACTGCTGCAGTATGGGTGGGAATGCTGTCACCTTCCCCCAGGCTGAGTCCCACCTTGAGCCCAGGGGAAGCTGCTGATCCGGAATGTAGTGGCAGAGCTGGCTGCATCTGTCCTAGTGGGGAGACCAGTTTAGAACTTGGGGCTGGCAGCCTCAAAAGCCCAGCACAGGGCCACTGTAGCAGCAGCAGGTGAATGTCACCTTCCCACTCCATGGGTAAGCAAACAGGGACATATTTATCACCCCAATTCGTGTACAACATAAGGGCATCATGCTGCCATAGGTAATGGGTGGGGTCATGTGAACTGGTGTCGGAGACAAGGGTAGGGACTTGATACAGCAGGGAAGGGAGAGGAGAACCGCTTTTTCAGCGCTAGCTGCAGTCTCTGTTCTGACCTTGGTTACTGGCCATGCCCGGTGGTGCTGGCTGGCACGCCCCACGACCCCACTTTTGCTGCCCTAGGTTCACTGCATGGATGACGTCTGTGGACTCCTCCCTTTCCTAAATCCTGAAGTCCCTGACCAGTTCTACCGCCTCTGGCTCTCGCTTTTCCTACATGCTGGGTAAACACAGGTGCAAAACTTCCAGCGTCTGGGTGGGGGAACGGTGGGATTGCCACGAGGGTTGTTCTAGCAGTTTCTTCCCTGGGGGATGCTGGGGGACCAAGCTGTTGTCCCCGCTGAGGTTTATCAGGCTGCGTTTGCTGGGAGGGATATTAGAGGCGTGGGCCAGGCCAGGCGCTTTCAACAAGACTCAGCAAAGACAAACGAGCACATTGGGGAATTCAGTGGCTGCTGCTTCAGCTCCTGTACTCTGAACTTGGCAGGATCCTGCACTGTCTGGTTTCAGTCTGTTTCCAAATGACGATCCTGCGGGACCTAGAGAAGCTGGCAGGATGGCATCGCATCTCTATCATCTACCTGCTCAGTGGCATCACTGGGAACCTTGCCAGTGCAATATTTCTACCCTACAGAGCAGAGGTGGGTCTCCTACAGACTAGGGTCCCGGCAGCTTGCCCTGAATACAAGCCTCTATGTGCCTGTGCCTCTCTGGCAGAGGCAGAGAAACCAGAGCTGCGCTTATCTCTGCAGCAGGTGGATTGTGCAGATTTGTAGCTAGAAGTCAGCGCTGCACAGGCATCTAGCTGCCGAGCAGTGACATCCCCCAGAGTACCCTGGGCTTTACAAGAGACCGACCCGTTCTGGCTGTGGTGAGATGGCTGCCGCTTGCAGTGAACGGGGTGGAGGGGGTTCCAGCCACACGATGAGGCCCATGGCAGGCTGGGAATTAATTAATCTGTAGCTGGTGCCAGAGACCCTCCACATGCAAGTGGCAGGCAGGAGAGGGTGAGGGCTAAGAGCAGAGCTTGCCCTTCCCACAGACTGTCCAGGACTGTCCCTGTCCACATTCCACAGCTAGAGAAGTCTGATGGGACCATCAGGCTTCACTTCAGAAGACTGCGGGGTAGGACCTGGAGGACCATCTTCCACATCCTTGAATAAGGAAAAGTGCATGGTGGGTGAGGGGAGATTGCCTTTTAGGACCTCTCCACTCTGGTGACTCAAACCAGATTCACCCTCCTTAAATAGAAAATCTGTTCTGGCCATTGTTGGCCTCGCACCTACCTCGCTCCTCATGTCAAGCCAGGCCTTGAACCCCATTAACAGGATGAAGTCTCAGGCTGCGGCATCTTTCCCAAGTAACACTGAACAAGGAGTTAATGATAAATGACTGTAGCGCCTGGAGCTGGCTGCAGAAGCCAGGCGGAGGGGATGTGCCTGATGTTACTTGTAATGCTCTTCTTCTGCAGGTTGGCCCTGCAGGATCCCAGTTTGGGATTCTGGCCTGTCTCTTCGTGGAGCTCTTCCAGAGTTGGCAAATCCTGGCACGCCCATGGAGGGCTTTCTTCAAGCTGCTGGCTGTAGTGCTCTTTCTTTTTGCCTTTGGCCTCCTGCCTTGGATTGATAATTTTGCCCACATTTCAGGATTCATCAGTGGTTTCTTCCTCTCCTTTGCCTTCCTGCCCTACATTAGCTTTGGGAAGTTTGATTTATATAGGAAGCGATGCCAAATTATAGTTTTCCAGCTCATCTTCATTGCACTCTTCTCAGGACTTGTGATTCTATTCTATTTCTACCCCATCAAGTGCGAGTGGTGCGAGTTCCTTACTTGTATACCATTCACAGACAAATTCTGCGAGAAATACGACCTGGATGCACAGCTCCACTGAAAGGCAAAGACTGGCTTCTCGAGCAGGCACTGGAGATGGACTGTCTTTGCATTTGCTGTGCTAGTTCCATATGGACAAAGCTTCTAATCCAATGACACTTCTAACCCTGCCCGTGGTTAATTTAAACTGTCTCTTTAGCACTCGGCAGGCATGTTTTGCCTTATCTCAGAAGACTCTGAACAGAACGTTTGTGCCTTGTTCAATTGTATTGAACCTTTTCTGCTGCCATTATTTTTATTACACTAGTTTCAATACTACATTTTTAACCAGAGTTATTTACTACCGCTAAGGTGGTGATTAAATGGAAAGGTAGCGTTTTAGCTACTGTTAATTGTTTTGCATAGTCTGTGGCTATGTTTGTTACTTCATCGCACCGATGTTTCATGCACCGGTAGGATCAATGCTTTTTTAGCACCCAAAATAGCCAGACACAGATTTGCAGTTGGAAATAAGGGCTTTAAAAGCTTCAGAAAACCAGAGAGTCTCTTTAATCACAGAAAGTGCATTCAGCATACAGCTCAGAGGCAAACATTTCAAACAGCAACTGCAAAAAACACGTGAATTTCTATTCAGCTGGCATTTGCTTCTCTGTGAAGCGTCACAGCCTCTTCCTCTAGGAGAGTGCTGGATCCATTGTCTGGTCCTGGTAGGGCTGGATTCTCTGCTCTCTGTTAACGAAAGAAAATATTTGGGAGTGCCACTAGTAACTGCATGCTGGGGTCTCCTATGACCGCAGTACCAGGAGCAGCCACTGCTATAGGTGACTGCGGGGCATGGGCACCATGGGGTAGACAGAGCTCTTCTGTCATGGCACACATTTTGTTACACTGGATGCCACAACTGTGGTACCATTGTGACCACAGTAGCTTTTCTCCTCTTTCAAAGTGACAGTTTCTAACCCAGCTAGCTAGGGCTGCAAAACAAAAAAGTGTTTGGAAAAACTGCAGTTACCACTGCTGTTTGGTGATGAAGTTTTTAGGTGTTGAGGGGAGACAGACAATTTTAAACTTGCTAAAGCTTGGGAGCCTTGGCCACACCAGTCTGATACCAGAATTATGATGTTTGCTTGGGCTACATACAGGTAAATATATATGCTATTAGTGCTTCCTGTGCTGGAAGTGTTCTTAAATGCATCTGCTGCACAAAAATACCATGTCCAAAAGTTGTCTAGTGGAATATCCTGCCTTCCGAGAACAATGAATCAACTGAACTCAAGGTTTCTGTAAACCAGAAAATGGAGAAATTGAGAAACAAAAGCTACAGGGTACATAAGCAGAGGTGCCTTTTGCTAACTCCTTATAGCTTGCAGCAACTGAGGAAGATGGCTCAAAATACACCCACTGTGGAACAGCAGCAACATTTGCATGTTGTATTTGTTTACGTGCACCCAGTAGACACTTCTGTTAACTGCAGGTGCTCCGAATGGTAGAGGAGTGTTGGGAACAGGGTGGGAGAAAAGACACTCAGATATAGTGAGACACACAGGAGGATCAAATGAACTGGGTGGTGGCAATCACCTGGAGCACAGAGGACTCATCTTCCTAGGCATTAGTTAGCAACCTGCCCCATTCCTGACAGTGATTTCCAGAGATTCATGAAGTCTAAAAGAAAGCAAAGTCCCAGAAGCGATCATAAGGGCAAACAAAGGAACACTGCATTTAACGAGTCTCAAGACGTTGTGGAAGCAGATTCAGAATCTCAAATGTAAAGTAATGGTGTAAAGAGATGCACCACTGCTAGCACTAAGGTATTGCTGCTGCTGCTCCTGATGTGGTTTGGTAACTGAAGTAGGTGAATCATCGTTCCCTGCCCTGACAGAAGCACAAGCCCAACCAGGATGTCGAAATGGACCAGAGGCAGGGCACGAGCCTAATGTAGACACGGACATTCAGGAATGCTCTGGTGCACAGTGGAGAGCTGCACCATGAGCTGCTATAAGCCTGAATGCTAAGGTCCTGGTAAGACAAAGCTGAAGAACTGGTAGCTTGTAACGGATATTCAGGACTTACCTGACAGGTTACTTTCGAAGTTTCTTTATGAAGCTGACCTCATCCCGGTTTCTGATGCCGTACCTGAAATGAGAGTTGTGCTGTTACATGCCAGTTCTCCAGAAACCACAGACTTTGAAATCCTATAGCCTCATTTTCCCAGGGGGAGATGGACTCCTAATGTGCTCTGCTGCAGGACAGGTTAAAATTCTCCCCTGGATAGGCAGAATAGGATCTGATCATCTGCTTTTTTAACTGCAACAACTTCTCAAACACAACATCTGTCACCCACAGCTCAGTCTTTCAAGGACAGCTTTGATTAGGCATGGCTGCCTTTCTAGGGATTCTCCTTATTCCTGTTAAGTTTGTAATACTTCAGACAAGCTTTTCTTGCTGGTCTGCATGAAGGCTGACATACCCAGCACTGCTGTATGCAACAGCTAGAGTGCACACAAGTACCTCCTGCCTGCCTCCTTCCCTGAGAATGGGCCTGGACACATGGGAGTGGGCTGTCAGCGTTGTTACTAGGATCTCTGATACATGGCTGAGCAGGGTTGCCATTCTTCTTTCCTTCTCCATGCCTTTCTACCTCAGCAGCTCTGCCAAGCCCTGTGAGGGTGACCGAGCACTGGAACAAGTTGCCCAGAGAGTTTGTGGGTCTCTGCTCCTGGAAATACTCAAAACCCAGCTGGATGCAGCACTGCACAGCCTGCTGTAGCTGACCATGCTTAAGCAGAGGGTTGGACTAGATGAGCCCCAGATCAGTCCCTGCTACCCCTCACCCCATCCTGTGACTCCAAACACTCCACCTGCTTTCCTCCCTCAGAACACCTTTGATCCCCTCCACCACATCAGGGGGCCTGTCCCCATCCTCTGCTGAGCAGCTGCTCCCCACGTGCTCCCAGTTCCCCTGGAGATGAACTGACGTGCTCCATGTGCACCACACCATCCCTTGCCTTCTGTGTGTTCCACTCCCCTCACCTCTCATTCGTGCTTTCTCTCACTAATCTTGTCTCTGCAGAATACCTCAGGTGGGAACTCAGTAAACATATGCTATTCTGCAGGAGTTTGGTGTGTACGGGCAAGGGGCAATACACTTGGCTGCCTCACTGTCATCTGAATTGGACAAGCACACTCGGCACAGAAAGGCTGTGGCTGAGGAGCTACCCGAGGCCTTCCTGTCATGCAGGTGGCCTCTGTCAGGGCAAGAGGTGTCCCACCTCTGCGTGAAGTGCTGGTCCCACCTCGCAATCAGTTTCGAATGGAGAACCGGGCTGAGCCCCGGCACAAAGGCGCAGGTTAGGCCCTCCCGGCGCACATGCTGCGCGTGCAGCGTGACCAGCCCCCACGGACACGGGAAGACGCTCGCTTACTTACTCCCTCAGCTTCTTTCTGTCATCTGCCAGTTTCTCTCCGGCGTAGGTTAAGTGGTACGTCCTCCATATGTACTTCCTGCGGGGGTAACACTCAGCGGGAGCCCCGGGAGGAACCGCCGGCCACACAACGAGTGACCGAGGCTGGGGGGGGGAGCGGACCGAGCCGCCAGCCCCGAGCTCCCTCCTGCGGGGGAAGGGCCGGGCCTCGGCTGCTGCCCCGGGGCCCCGCTCACCAGCTGAGGTGCTGCACGCCGCCCTGCCGTGCCTGCCGCAGCTGGACGTGCCGCCGCAGCGCCTTCTTCAGCTCCAGCACGGAAGCGTTCTGCACCACCACCACGGCTGCGGGGCACAGCCCCGTCAGCGCCGCCGCCGCCGGCCCCCCCTTCCCCGCCCTGCTCCCTGCCCCGGCCCCCGGGGCCTCCCTGCCCGCCGCCCCTTTACCCCACCCGGAGGCCGGCTCCGCCCCGGGACGCACGCATGGTCTCGCCGTCCGCCTTGCAGACGCGCACCGTCATGGCCTGCCCGTGCTCCAGCG
>VXAL01005402.1:0-23340 GCA_013399475.1 Chauna torquata | reverse complement strand
AAACATTAAAGAGAAAACCCTTCAGGTAATTTAAAAAAAAAAAAAAAGGAAAAAAAAAAAAGAAAACTGTAGACAACCTCAAAGTAAAGAAAGAATAGTAGTAGCAACAGCCACGATAGATTTCCCAGGAACAAATTTAGTCAAGTCAACACTATTACTTTCCAGGAGAGTACAAGAGCCATGCTAGATAAAGGTGAAGCAGGTAAGGCTCTGAACAACCTGATCTATCTCTGAAGTTGTCTCTGTTTTAAGCAGGTTGTGTCAGAGACAACCAAAGGTTCCTTCCAACCTTTTCTAAGAGGACTTAGACCTGAAGTACCTTCTCTTAAAACATATTAAAACCAAAAGGGAAAACATAATTTAGAAAAAAACTGAACTCAGGTGCCTGTGCTCACAACTGGGACTTCTCCAGAGTTCAGGGTTGTGTGTATTTCTGCTAATGACCTGTGTGAAAAAATAGCTCATTAAGTTTGCAGAGGATCACCAAACTGGAGAGGCTGCAAGGATGTGAGAGGACTGGATTTGTGTTCAGAACGTTTCCAGTAAACTGGAAAATTGTCTGGAAAAGAACAGGAAGCATGTGGACAAACGCATACTGTTTATATTATAGTACTACACACCTGCACCCACACTGAGGGGAAGCAACTAACTCGGTGAAGGAAAAGAATCTTGTTATAGTGAACCACAAGCTGGACGTCATCACCACACTGTATCTTTTTTTTTGGCAAGAATATAGCCATTAGTCATCTCAGGATGTATGAAGAGGCATATCACCTACATAACGTGATGTAACTGGCACAGACCTGCCAGCAAGACCATGGTGTTTGTTTCTTGACATTACAGTTCAGTGCAGAGGAAAATAAGACACACAGAGATCTGGATAACACGCCAAAAACACCACTAAAGGGACTGAAGCTGCAGATTATGGGAGGAGGACTACGATAACAATCTTCAAATAGGTAAAAAGCTGCTCTAAAGAGAAAGGGAACAAACTATTTCCCAGGTATATTGGCAATGTAACAGGAAGCAAAAGGTTAAACACAGCAAGAGATTTTAGTTGCACTCTAACCAAACACGTGATTGTAAGTATTCATATGATTAGACTATCTAGAGAGAGAGTTTTGATTTTAGTGGTATTCAGCTACTGCAGGTTTAAAAAAGAAAAATAAACTATTAAAGAACAGACGATACATAGAACAGATATCGTGGAGCCAGGTTTCACTGTAAAGAAATCCTAGTAAATCTTTGGTAGTCCTTGAAATGGGAAGGTACAATGTTGATGAAAATGCTCAAATAGCACACACTGCTCTCCTTATCACATCAGTTCTGATGGCAATGAAGTGCCTGGCAATTTAAATGTCACATATGTGAAGGCAAATGTAGTCCAAGGCTATAATGACAGGCACTAACTAAAGTCCCATTAAGTCTTCAGAATGGTCCCTTCAGAAATAAAAATCTAAGTATCAGAGTAAAACACGCTGCAACACAGTGCAGAAAATGCTAATGCCTGTCAAATTTCATTCAAGTTATCCCCAAACCTTCTTTACTAATAAAAATAACAGTGTTTACCTTTTTATCACTTCGTTTTCCACCATAGTGCTGTCCACCACAACTATCTGCTCTGGGATTCTCACATTCACAGACACAAGTCCCAGGGAGAATAGGGAAAGCATCGCCACACAGTGACCACCAGGTCCATCCACAGGGAATGTAATCATGCCTTCTGATGCTTTGTTTTCTTGATCTTTAAATGAGAAGTTATCTGGCTGGTCTGATTTTTCCGTATCCTTGAGCTTCTCGAGGAACTGAAAGGACTCTGTACAAATTGTGCTGGGAAACCGCCATGTAAAAACTCTGGACAAAAAAAAATATATCAATTAACTACTCTTCCCTGCCCTGCCATCCAGGGTACAGTGCAGTACAAACTAATTAGACAGGAAAAATCTTTTCATCACATCTAGAACTTTGGTGCTACCTCTCCTCTCCATACATCTTTTTGTAAAGGTTTGCCCAGCAAACTTGGCTCTATTCCCTGTATGGTCCAACTGCTAACTGAAGGAAGGGCTAACATACACAGATGTCATCTTCATCTCTTGAACTTCAGCTGTGATGGTCAGGTTCTTTACTCCATACTTCATGTGTATTCTCTCCTCCATGCCAAGCATACCAGACTGGACTCTTTTATTTGCTCATGCATATACAATGACCTTTTTGATACCCACCTGTAGTAACTCTGAGACAGCTGATATGACATGGGTACAAAAGGCAAAGCCCGGCTTTTCTTTGGACCCAGCGTATGGTTTACTCGACGGCGATTGACCAAGCTTCTCTTCTGACACTCTAGGAAAGCCTTTACAAGAATGTCATCCTGGTACTCCCGGTACAAACGAAATGTCTGCAAAAAACACCAACGTAAAAAGCAGTGTTAGCTCGGAATCCACTGTTAGTTAAATATAAACCTCAAGTAGGTGAGCCTAAATGAACACGGAGCTACAAGCCAGAATGTAAACGATGTATATAAATTCACTTAACTACACTATTTATTTCTTTTATTGGCTTCCAGGCTTTCTACAGTAAATGCCAATTAAATTAACTAAATACTAGAGAACACCTGAAATTCAAAATGGGATCAGTCTCCCACTAGAATTTAATATGTAAAACACACTCATTTGCACCATGTCTGGATAGATTATTCCCATCACTTTACCAGGCACCCATGCTTCCATGAACTTGACTTTTTAGGCTCCACTCTTCCCTGCTGCTAAGATACTAAACTCCTTTTGAACTTCTAACTTTATTTTTTGAAGTGCTTCACTGATAGATGATACATTTTTGTGGTCCCCAATGCTGAAGGAGAGGCTGACCAACACCCAGTGTCAGCTGGATACCACGACCGTCTTTGTGGTATCTCCTCCAGAGCATAATTCCAACTGCTCAAGTGGGCACTAAAACACAATACAGTTTGACCCACTGGAATGGATATGGAGTTGATTTCATATGCTTTTCAGGTATTGCTCCAACCTTACATCTTGCAATCTCATCCTCTGAGAGAAAAACAACATACTGAAAAGCTGCCTGGAATATATAATTTCTTAACAGCAGAGAGAACAATCCCCATAGAATAGATACAAATCAAAGTTTCTGGGTGTCTTGTCTCCCATTAGAAAAAGGAAAAAGTCTTTAGGATTGTATGGCCAGTAAAGATTTGGTCCAGATTTTGTACCTGAAACGACTGGCAAGATTTCATCTGGTTATCCGAGAGTGCCAAAGTGCTCTGAATAAGATTCTGTAGCACTAAAAAATGAATATCGTAGACACTAAAAGAAGAAAAAAAAAGAGAAAGGGTTTATTCATGACGATGATTTCTAAGCAGGAGGTACCAAACTATTAAATTAGCAGAAAAATAGGCAAACTCAATCACCTGCTTCTTTGAAACAGACATCTAAAGTTATGAGATCACTACAGCTGAGAATCAGTAATGTAAAAGGAGCCTGTTACCTTTTCCTTGACCCTCCACCCTGAAGTTTTGTATCAGTCCAGATAATCTGACACAAAACAAAGTTCTCTGATAACCTCTCCTTCTCTTAAGGTGCAGCACCCATACAGAAAACAGAAGTGTTGTTATAATGGTAACAGACCACCAGAGTGACAGACTATTGTCTAGTTTTAGCTGAGAATATTCAAATAGGAAAGCCTGTCATATTACAGATGCCAGAGAACTCCTCGCCAGTAGATAAAACTTCTGCTTCCATGTCTACCCATCCCATAAGACCATAAGACTCCTCAGGATGCTTACAGCCTAACAACACAAGAGGAGGTGCTTCCCAAGTACAAAAGCCTTCTGTCAAAAGGCACTTTCCAAAAAATCTCTGCATTTTCTGCAGACACGAGGCCTGGGCTCATCTGACAGTCTTGCACTCAATGTACTATCTTTTATCTGCACGTCAGCCATAATGAAACAGATTTTCTTAGAGCAACCGAGGTCTCCCAGCACAGTCTTAACTGAAGTTATTTGAGCATTTATGAAACAAGTACCTTGGGACTTCAGTGCTGGCTATATAAAGTACCCAACACAACAGGGTCCCAACTCTGGAGGACAGTCTGGGTGTCAGTGAGAGCTACTTGGAATTCATTTTTTTTCCTCCTATGACTATTTTATCTAGCAGCTCCTACCCATGTCTTATGGTAAGCTCCCAAGAAGTCATGCAATTCTCCGACTGATAAAACTTAAGAGAACTCCGTTCTTTCTTGCCAATACAAGTAGCAAACATCACCTCACAGGTCAGAGAACCGGACTGCTCAGGTAGAGAATGTCTTTTGGATATAAAATTCCAATTGTTGTGGGCAGGTCTAAATATTTCACACTTAATCTTCCTTTCTCCACTCCTCCCCTAATGCTGTTGTTCAGAAGCAGATGCTGTTTTTTAATGGACAATCTGTGCCTGGCTTTGGGAGAGAAAACAGAAATATTTATCTCAGCTGAAAAGCACTTCCCTTCTGTTCTGCAATTCCTAGACACCTCTTTTGCATCTCTTCACAAACAAAGAGAGGTCTGGGATTTGTAGAACATTGCAAAGCATTTCAGGAATGCTCTCACTACTTCCTAAGTTCTGGTGAGGACGGTAAATGGTATAAATTTCTTTTGAGTGGCAAAGGAGATTTAAAGACCTCGAGATAAAAAAAAAAAAATCACATAAAAGCTGAAAATCCAATTTTCCTAACAGGGAAATTTTGAGAAGGTCATTGCTGCTGTCATTTGTTCATCAAATCCATGATCTACATCAGAGATCCCTGCAGCCTTGTATTTTTCTACTAATAAGATCTACATTACAAAAAACAGATGAAAACCATACTGAATTAGAAGACTATATAGATGACTTTCACAGATGTGATGGCTGACATGACCTTGGAGTCCTAATGGAAAAAAATGGTGTTACTGTTACTCACCTACTGAGGCTATCCTCTTTTGTGTTTTGGTTTGTGTCTTCTCCAATTGCCAAAACTCGAAATCTAGTTACGGGAAGGGAAAAGAAAACACTGTAACAAAAGTAACATGTCTCACACTAGATCTGTGCCATACCGAGATCTTGATTTTATATCAACTGTGAAATGCAGAGGTTGACCACTGCAACTGCTAATAACTTAAGTACTGAAACAGTGCAGGGGTACTCTCTGCTCCAGCAGCCCTCAGCATAACTGTCAGATAAAACACACGCACAGGAGACAGTACAGAATTGTACAGATTTGCTATTTTACTGAGTTTTCCGACTTCCAGTTACCATTCGGAGCACTTCTGTAACATACGGCTGTTCCCAAAGTAAAAAAAAAAATTACAAAAGGTGCTAAATCTGTTATAATAAAATCATTGAGACCCAGATTTTCAAACTCCTATCCAAATAATATTCATCACCAAAAAGCCTGATTATTTGCGGCTGGGGAATGCTATACAATGCTAAGGACTCTTCAGTATCAACAGTTTTAGACAACAGCATTGAAATGATTTATCTGAGTAACCATCTACAAATTGTGATACAAAATGAGGCCAATTAATCTGGAAAATGGTAAACGAAAGTCTTATATTCCATCAAAAATGTTACACCTGAATACCTACATTGCTAGACAAAGTTGAGGATTTAACCATTTATGAAAATTTCACACTGGAATTTCTGGTTAAAAGAAAAATCTTATTTAGCAAAATGAAAATGATTTAAAATAAGCAAGCTTACTCAAATAACTGAAAACCAGTTATAGATATGTCTTTAGGAATTATGGATTTGAAAGAAACATTGCTTGCTTTGTTTACTGAAACTTCTTTTGATACCAGGAGTACAACTGGCAGAGGGTATAAATCGTGCACAGCACAGAACTGGTCTGCTCTAAACTGCCTGCCTCTCCCACTGTCTGCCGATGTACAGAGTCAAAACCACCATTACTAAAATACCTGGAAAAGAGTTCCTGCAAAGTATCGGGAATCTCAAGTTCAGGATTCCCCAGGGTTGAACTGAATTTCTCTTTCAGTCTTTCCACAAACTGCTTAAACTCTGTTGCACAAACCTTTAAAAACAAGAGATAGAAATGTTACCAACCTCAATTTCATAGAGTGGGAAAAGACCCTCTGCTTTTAAAGTGCTAATGGAAAATTCTGGTAGAGATAGCTTAGTATTGAATCACCAAGTCAGAGAAACAGTCCAACAGACAAGAGATGCACCAAAAAGCTCTGTAAAGCCTGTATTTGCTGATTTACTCAACAGTTGCAGGTTCTGTTTGTAATCAGGCTCACAGCTACAAGCAACCCACCATGAAGGTATTTTAAAAAAATGATTACACACAATTAAAAGCATAAGATCTCTTGCTAGAGTTTTGTTCAGGCTTCTGCTTAAGTCTTTTTCTCTTCATACCCTTCACAGTCTCTATCACGTTCTACACTAAGTCTGCTTGCACAATCATGTCTTGGAGGACACCTGTTAGATGAGAGACTGGGAACAAGTTTTTATCTGCTTCCACAGAGACTTTGGGGACAAATGATGGAGGGGAAAAAAGGAGCCAACAAATAGAGTAAGGAACTAAATAAAAATTTTCTGCCCTATACTGCAAAACAATCTACAGAAGAAATACATAAAAATAGTGTGAGAGTCAGCAGTTTCTCTGGGTGAGAGCTAGCAGCTTCAAAGCTTCTTCGCAGCTGCTTTCCATTCAGGTCCTCTTCCCAGAAGAGGAAGAGCCTTCTCTCCTTAGCTTTCTACAGAGTAGGTGAGCAAGGAAAGAGGATGCATACAGTATTTTTCAATTCCTTATGGAGTAAGAAAGTGTGGCAGAAGAACCAAGCAGAAAACACAGGGTCTGTTCTTTGCAGCATGTATACTGCAGTCTACGCACAGTTCATTCCTAGATACTGTCCAGCAGGATCAAAGAATGCTCCCTTGGACACTGTTCATTTACGGCCACATTCCAACTAGCAAGCTGGGTCCTTCGGCGAAGCCAACCTAAACAACCTAAAGGATAATACTGCCTGCTTTTCATATGCATTCAGTATCTTAAATTTAAGCATGGCAAATCATTGAGGAACAGCAATTACCACCTCAGCCAGTCTTCTAGGGGTTCCTGCTAGCAGTTTTCACAAAGTTTCTGGTGGTCTGAAAGAGTAAAAACTCCAGCTGCAAATCACTAACGATGCAGTGCTTTAGGTTCATTAACATCAAGAAATGGAGGTGCAAACTTGCAAGGTAATGCAGAGAGACATGCTCACTGGTGAGACACTACTGAAATAAATGCAACTATTCTTCATTTAAACAGACATGAATCTAACAACAGAACTGGTCGGGATTTTCCTACAATAAGATGAATTGTCATTCCTGGGTAAGAACAAAGAAAGTCTTGCTGTGACATTGTCCAGTTCTGAACAAGTTTTGAAATTCAAAATGGAATTGTTTGCACTGAAAATATAACTGCTTTTCAATTTGAAGTTGTAGTTGATTTAAGTAATTAAAAGCACAGAAAAATAAAATCTTTTGACTGATCAAATCAGAGCTTCTTATAAAATTTGCCTACAGTTCTGCATTCACCCACAAAAGCAGAGACAATCTTTCAATATGCAACTGGATTAAAAATATGAAGTTACTGAGCAAAGATGTTTTCTTGCTCAGCTAACAAGGAGGCTGAGAGGATTTAAAAAAAAAAAACAATCAGTGCACACAGATGCTCAGTGATGGATATTTAGAAACAAGCACATTGAAAAAACATTGAAAATTTTTGTTGCACCGTTTACATGCCTTCCGAAGGCTGCCTGTGTCCATCTCACTCCCAAAACGCAATGCTGCAACATTTTTACAATGATACTATTTTTAACATAGCAGAAAGTAGAAGGGAGAGATAAGAAATGAAATCACAGTAATCGAAACAGTGCAAGTACTCAGCAATCGAAACAACGTAAGCCCTCTATGACCGTTCAGATTATTTCCCTCCTACCTGTGGATCTTCATAGTTATTTTCTCTATTCATGAAATCTTCAATGAGGGCTTTGTCTTGGTAAACCTCAGCAAGGCAAACTCTGCAACAGATACAATTGAAGGTGTTGTAACTGGTTGAAGTTCTCTCAATCTAATACTGCTCAGAGAAATTAATCTACGTACTTCATTTGAAAAACAGGATTAAAGGAAAAATTCTGCCTAACTTATCACATACCTAGATCATCAGTGCAATCAAACCAACTCACCATCAGCTTCATTACTTCATATGGGCTGTGACAGAACTGAGAACTGAATATAAGACCTTCTGGTATTTTATTTGTTCTCAAGAAAACACAAGATAGTAAGTGATAAATCTAAATTCCCTTTAGGAAAAACTGCTGTTCCACAGCCCATACACAGTGCAAGAAGAAACCCCACACAAGCCATTCATTTCAATATTTTGTAAGGAATGTGAGAAAGTGGAGCAGAATAGGAAGCAGAGGTGCTCTGGGAAGGAAGAAGGGTTGAAAAACTTAAGCGAGGCAGCTTGGTTCATCTGAAACAAGACACTAAAGTATAAGAGAGTTACTCGTCACTGGTCTTACATATCCCTGCATCTTTAGTTTAAGAACTATCTGACAATCAAATTCAGACCTAAATAACCCAAATCACATTCAACTTGTTCTTCTGTACGTCTGTTTAGCTGAAGATGAGTGAACAGCAGAGCTACTTTTAAGTATGTTAACCCTTTTTTCCTAGTTTGAAAAAAAGCAATTATAAACATTTCTAAGATTTATAAGGATCTAACAAGACATATGTAACTGAAAATCTGATCTTTCCTTTCATGGTTCTGCAGAACATTTGTCTTCAGAACAAAGGTATAATCATAATGGATCAAACCAAACTTCCATTTCAGTCAGTATCCTCTTATAACAGACACCAATAGGAGAAAGACTGAAAAGAGAAGAGGCTGTGCACAGTGATACCTTCTTTGTGGAATCTCCCAGCTTCAGAGAATTTGCTTAACAGGGAAATTACTGATCCAAAGACAATGTCTTTACATTTATAATGTCTTTAAATTTAATAGCCTTCAGTGGATTTTTCTTTCATTAGTTTATCTAGTTACTCTCTGAATCCATGTAAACTTTATTATCTGAAGCATCCTGTGCCAAGGAGTTCTAAACTCAGCTGTGTGTTGTATTAAAAACCACCACTATTTTGAAACTGCTGGCTATGATCTCCACGCAATTTCCCCAGTTCTTATATTGGTTAAGTAATTGTTCCTTCTTAATAGCATGAATACATTAAATGATTTTATGATTCTCTAACATCTCCCCTTAATTCTCTTTTCCAGGCACATGAATAAGCTATTTAGCCTCCTATAGAATCTCTTTCTATCTCTCATTATGCTTTTTACCCACCTCTAACTTTTCAAATGTACCGTAACTTTTTTTGAAGTTATGGGGAAAAGAATAAGTGGACAGAACACCAGCTAACATTAGAGGTGTAGAGCACTTTCAAGATGAAGGTGCACTATGGATTTACATAGCAACATGATATTTCTTGTGCTGTTCTTTATGCCTTTGACATGCCTTTCCCCATGAAAAGACAGATTTGATAGCACTAGGGTACAGAGAATTGGAAATTTACATTCCCATGAAACAAGATAAAGACACGGGAGGAATATATCCCTTAAGAGAATTTAGCCTATACCTAGAACATAGACAGAAACCTTCTTACTTGTAATTAAGATAGGTCTGGGGATTTCTGACAATGTAACGAGCTCTTCGTCCAACAGAAAGAGAAGTTTTATCGAGGGACTCCTCAAAACTGGCATGCATGATATCCCGAACTACTTGCCATGGAACAAAGGGCCCATTTACCTATGAAGAACAAAAATGTTCAGAGTTAAACTTCAGCTTTTATGTACACAAATGATGGTTAGAACCAGGAAGAATTCCTAGGACCAATGAAATGTGTGTTCAATACATAGACCCATTAAATAGAGCTCCTATTAAATACCTTTGCATTTAGCACATGACTAGCAATTCGGCACAGCATGAGCAAGCTGTCTTCTTGCACTGTCCAGGCGACGCGCAGACGTGTCATTCTCTGCAGGGCACTCTGGTCAGCTTCATCGTGGTAGCGGGGCCTTTTGTTTTTTTCTACAGAATTTTCTTCAACAGATCCAAAAAAAAGAAAATTATCTCAGCATTTACATATTCTGAAGAATTCAAACTCCTATCACAGGCATTATAAATGCTAATGTGCAACTCCAAGGAGCGAAAGGCAAAATTAGAGACTTGCTGGGCTAAATACACTGTCCTTGCTTTGGAAAACATGGCTTAAATCAATGAAAAAATAGGGTTAAAAAAATCCACAAAAAGAATTTGACTGGACATAACTGAAGTTCTTTCCAATATTATGTTTCCATAAAGTGTGGTACAGCCAGACTATTCAGTATGACACATAGCAAAGGTACAGTCAGACTATTCACTATGACACACAGTAAGGGAAGTGCAAAATGTAACCAAAACTGAAACATCAGATGTGCCAAATGTATTTGAATGATTTTTTTTATCTGATCTGTAGAAAAACTGAAAACACTAGAGACTATGCATTCAACCAGGTGTATGCATGGTAAATGGTTACAATATTTTTCAAGTTGTACATTATAACACCAAGCAGGTGCTTTCAACAGAAGAATGATTATCTTCTTTCCCCAAATCTCATTACGTTTTAAGTTATACTGAATTTTTCTTAGGACTAGGTGCTGCATGAGAATAGGAAACAGAATAGCTTGCCTTTGAAAGATGCCTGAGGAGCAAGCCTGAAACATTACAACTGTATTTTATATTGAAGAAGGTCAAAACAATGGTTTTTGCGAGTAAAAGCACAGTGCAGCAAAAACTTTCAAGTTACGGAAGGTGCTCACCATGACTAGTGTGAGAGTGGAAAAGCAAGCAGCTAGGATTTTAGTTCCCACCAATAGCTTCCCAGCCAATTCAGAAGACAACAGATGCTTCTTTACTGTTGCTGTTTGATTGATTATCTCAACCTCATAAAGATTAAAGCAAGAGATAAAGCCTGATAGGAAGAAATTTTGTTAACTACAATCTTAATGCTTTGTTTCTTTCCTTTTGTGCTGCTTTGTCAGCCTTGGTTCTGTCATTCAAAAGCAAAAGACTGACTATATCAGGGAAGCTTGTTGTTATACACCACTTTGGACACAAAAAGGAGCAATCTAGATATGCACTAGCATGCAGTAGGTTAAAGAAAAGTTTATCTGTCTGGATATGAATCCCTCAGAGGACAAGGAGGATTATAGGGCCAGGAACAGCTCCCAGAGTTGAGCTTGTAAGAATGAAAGCACAAAAACAGAGAAGTAACTATGCAACAGCAGCTGAGGAAGTAAAATGCATTACCTTGCACAGGAATGAAAAAACAAGCATATCAGAGAGCAAACTGACTACCTAGAGATTCTTCATGGTATGATGCTCTAAGCCAGCTATCAAAAGGTAATGGTGAATTGCAACGAGTTGATCTGGCCCAGTCACAATTAGAATTTCTTTAGTTTGTGCAGTAGTACAATCACGATTCACACACAGGTAACAGTTGCAGCATGCTGCTGTTTTCCTCCAGAGCTAGTATACAGCCCCAGAACATCTGAACCTCTTCACTAGAAGAGGCAACCCAAAGAGATGGTCAGTAAATTTCCATTTCCCACACTATGTCAGTCACATCACCTTTTCTAAAGCAAATTGCAGTAGGCAGATGCATTAAAAAGAATGCTTCTTTTTCCTGATGTGTGCTAGTTACTTACCTCTCTTTTTCTTTATCATCTTTCCAGCGTCCCTCCTAAACCTCTTCCTCTTTTGGCTTCTTCCACCTCTCACTCGTTTGGTTCGATCCTGGGTTGCTTCTTTACTTATTTCAATCCATTCCTCTTTCTGGACAAGAGACTTAGATCCTACCTTTGCTTCTCCCAAAATACTAATTTTGTTACCTAAGATGACACATATTTGCCACAGTGAATCTTTACAGCAATTACATTCTACAATATTAAGGTATAAAAAGCAAGTGCCAGTTTCAGTGTATTAAAAGACAGAAGCTCTCTCAAACTTACCCTTTGTTAGTCAATGTGGCGTTTCATGCCACTTCTCAGCAGCTTACACCGAATAAAATCCTACATAATGGAATTATCAAGTAATTATTAAGTCTAGAGTACAGTGCACAAACACAAGGGAACTGAGCTGAGGTTTTACATTCAGCCTGAAGCATTTCCTCTGCCTTAACTTAGATGTTAGGCTATGAAGTTTTAACAATGCCTTAATGAAGATTCATTACAATGAGCTTTTTATAACTTAGGAATTTAAATCAAGCTAGACATGGCAAAAATGGTTTAGCAGTTTCAGTGTTATGAGTGTTTAATGTTGCACATTCTTCTCAATTTAATACTTATGGAAAAGGCTAGCTCCTTTTAATTTACCAAATGGAGTTTATAAAGATGTAGAAAGAATTCCTTGTAACAAGGCCTTTAACCTTAAAGTCAACTAGACACTACAAAACAGGCTAGGCATGAAGAAAACCAGAGGTCTGAAGGTGCAATAAGACAGTTTGCAAACAGATACCCTTACCGAGCCATATACAGCATTCACCCAACAACCTGACTGCAGAGCAACTATTGCCTAACATGCAGCTAAGTACAACAGTATGAACACTCTTAACTTCAGCTAAAAGAAGCTGCAGCTGTTTTCAAAATCATCTCAATGTCAGTCATCTCAATACAGAAATATGAACAGGCCAAACTTCAGTTCATTTTAGATGTTAAAGTGCCTGAAGCGTTGGAACTCTTACATGAGAAATATTTCTCTTTTCTCATCTCCACATTACTGAAGGCTCCAAAAATCAAAGCAGTGAGAAGTTTTTCACTTTTGGGAAGGAGCAAAATGTGAAGTTCGGGTCCAATTAAACCAGTGGCAAACCACCCAAAGATAGAAAAAATATCACTCACAAATTGCTTTAGAAAATAAGGTTAGTATTCTACACTACATGGGTATAAACCGGACCTCTGATACTATCAAGGCCTTATCAGAAAGATATGGGACCCAACATCCTAGTCATAAAAGACAACGGGTTCCTCTGCACTTTCTGCAAACTGCAAATCAGAAATTACAAAGGATAAAAATTATTGTTCCAGATATCCAGAAAAAGGAAATTATTTATTTATTAATTACAATGCCCCAGAAGCATCCTAGGTTATCGTAGGGAGACAGGAATAACCCGTGTAATCAGTACAGAGTTTGACAAAGGCAGTACCAGCTATAATAGAGCCACAGCCCCCACCAGCATCATCACCTTACCTCCAGTACTGAGTGGAAGAGGGTGTTTTGTTAAGAAGGTTTGGAGTCTCAGTGTCAGTCCGTTTTCAGAAACTGTATTTTCCTAGGACAATACAGCTTTCAAAGAGGTGATATGCAAAAGGAGTGCACCAGTTTTAACATCACTATAAATGATATCCTTTGAGCAGTGTCAGAAGTAAGTTTTCAGTATAAATAACAGTAAGATCTCTGGTTTCAATGAAGAACCAATTTGTCTTATTACGACTACATATCTGAATGGCTCTAGAGCTTTTCTAAAATCATACTGAAATGACCACTAGATTATGAAAGTCAGAATTTCAGCAAATCCCTTCAAGTCTAAAAGAAGTCATCACTGGAACAGAAACGCTTGATTATTTCATTGCTAAAGGAGGATGAGTAGAAATTTCTGTAACAAACTGTTTTTTCAAAGCATTTTGCATTCCACAGGAACTTATAAAAAGCACAAAACCAAAATGCAAACACAGACATGAGTAAATGCCTCCGACACTGTATTCTATTCATCTTAAATCTGAGCCCAAACTTATTGCAACTTATTAGGAGTTTTTCCATTCTCAGCAAAACCCATTTATCTTCTGTGGAACTCATTGGTGACAGAAGCTGGTTATAGGAGTAGAGCGGAGAGCCAAGACTGAAGAATTGCAGGAGGTCCTGTTAATGCTGAACAACTAGGTGACAGAACAGCAAATGAAATTCAAAGTGAAATGATCCTGCCTGAGGGAAAAAACAAGCAACTTGATTTTACATATACACTGATACACTCTAATTTGACCACTACTTCGGGTAGGGTAGTCAGCCCGTTCTGTGAAAGTATCTGTTCAATGCTTGGTAATGGTCAAAAACCAAATAAAATGTTACGAATTCTTAGGAAAGGAGAGCAACCCAATGCAGGTATAAAAATCCAAGAATGGCCACGGCCTGAATACACTATGTGATTCCATTTCCATCCTTAAAAAGGATATAGGAGAACTAGAACAGCTTGAAAGAAGAGCAATAAGAATGAATAAAGGCAGAACAGGTTCTATGCTAGGAATAGTTAAGTAATCTAGCAGATGCCAGTTTTTAAAATGAGATGCTAATGAGAAACATGAGAGAGATTTTATAAAATCACAAGTGAAACAGAAAGAGTAACAGAATAATACTTTTCACAGCTTCCCTTACTACGATTATTAGGGAGCTTAGGGCCATTAAAAGGAAGTACTGACACATAGTAGGGCTTTGAAACTCTTTGCTACATGAAGTTGTGGATACTAAAGATTCACACGTGTCCAAAAAACAATTGTACAAACTAGTACTAGATGAAAAAGCTATGAAACACCATCCCTCAAGGTCAGAAAGGCCTTGAGCCAAACTTGCAGTATTCCAGTACTGTCTGGCTGGGATAATAATCTGAGGAAATCCCACTACAGACCTCCCTTCCTCTTACTACCTTCCCAACCAATCTTTTATTGGCAACCATCAGCAACAGGACATTAGCCAGAACTGGGACAGCCATTCTTAATTCCTTAAGCTGCGCTTCCCCATATTATTTCATTAAGGCATATGGAAGACAGGGAGGTGACTGGAGACAGCCAGCATGGCTTCACAAAAGGCAAATCATGCCTGATGATTTATAGCATTAATAGCGTTGGTGGACAAGGGAAGAGCAAGTGATGTCGTCTACCTGGACTTGTGCAAAGCCTTTCATATGATCTGACACACCATCCATGTCTCTGAATTGGAGAAACATGGATTTGATGGATGGACCATTTGGTGGATATAGAATTGGCTGGATGGCCGCATCCAAAAGGAGTTGTGGTCAATGGCTCAATGTCCAGGTGGAGACCAGTGATGAGTGGTGTCCCTCAGGGGTCCGTACTGGGACTGGTATTGTTGAATATCTTCATTGGTGACATGGACAGTGGGATTGAGTGCACCCTCAGCAAGTTTGTGGATGACTCCAAGCTGAATAGTGCAGCTGACACTCTAGAGGGAAGGCATGCCATCCAGAAGGACCTGGACAGGCTTGAGGTGGCCCGTGCATGAAGTTCAACAAGGCCAAGTGCAAGGTCGTGCACCTGGGTCAAGGCAATCCCAAACATCAGCACAGACTGGGTGGTGAACGGGTAGAGAGCAGCCCTGCAGAGAAGGACTTGGGGGTACTGGTGGATGAAAAACTCGACATGAGCTGGCAATGTGCACCTGCAGCCCAGAAAGCCAACCGTATCCTGGGCTACATCAGAAGAAACATGGCCAGCAGGGCGAGGGAGGTGATTTCCCCCTCTACTCCACTCTTGTGAGACCCCACCTGCAGTGCTGCATTCAGCTCTGGGGCCCCCAGCACAAGAGAGACAGGGACCTGTCAGAGCAGGTCCAGGGGAGGCCACGCAAATGTTCCGAGGGCTGGAGCACCTCTGCTATGAAGAGAGGCTGAGAGAGGTGAGGTTGTTCAGCCTGGAGAAGAGAAGGCTCCAGGGAGGCCTTACTGCAGCCTTCCAATACTTAAAGGGGGCCTACAAGAAAGATGGGCAGAGACCAGGGTGTGTAGTGACAGAACAAGGGGTTACGGTTTTAAACTAAAGGAGCAAAGATTTAGAGTAGATATAAGGACAAAAATCTTTACTGTGAGGGTGCTTAGATACTGGAACATGCTGCGCAGAGAAGTTACGGATGCCCCATCTGTGGAAGCATTCAAGGCCAGGCTTTGGGCAACCTGATCCAGTGGAAGGTATCCCCGCTCATGACAGTGGAGTTGGAACTAGATGATCTTTAAAAGTTCCTTCCAACCCAAACCATTCTATGATTCTATGACTTTTTGCTGTATTTCCTTGTTCTAGATGTTTCAGTTTTCATCTGACAACTTCTACGTTCCAGAAAGATATGACGCACCACTAAGTAACCTAAGTTTCTTGCTTAATAAAGTATTTCTCCTTTGGTTGAATGTACAATCAAATTCAGTTCCGATAAAATTTATGTCCAATTCTTTGATTCACTTCATCACCAAGATTTACCACATTTGCCATTCATTTCTTTCCAGTGATGCAAAGTTTTACTGAGACACAGGATTGAGAAAGCATGCAAGCAGCAACACTTTGCAATCAGTATCTCGATTCTTAAGAACACAAAAATCTGGAGAAGTCATTACTGTACACAAATTTAAAAATACTCACGTTCCTAGTCTTATCTATGATGTAGCTTGTCCAGATCCAATTGCGTTTTAAATGCCCATAAAAGCTGGAATCCAGACCTGCAGCACCTAACCCATCCCCAGGGATAGTTCCATTGTCAACCACTTCTCGGCTGCCTCTGAGAGAAAGAGTTAAAAAAAAAGGTATAATAATTATTTTGTAAAAGCAGCTGAGAAAGCATTCCCTAAGTGGTGTGTGTGCAATGTGCAGAACTCTCCCCTTACCCTCCCAATTTAGATAGGGTTGGGAAAAAAGAGGAGAAAAAGAGGTACTCCCTCCCTCAACCCTGTTCCAGAAGTAGAGTAACAATAAGGCTTTTCCATTAAGTTTTAATGCCTGATATTTAATGACTGAGCTTTCACTTTAAAAGATTATACCCAAAGCAACTTACAATAATATGACTTACAACTTACAACTTACAAACAATAATGATTGTTAACTAAGTTCCAGTGGTCATGTTAAACACTGTTCTCATTATTAGTCCTACTGCAGAACTAGAGAAAATACTTGCTCAGATGAGAAACTTTCTCAGGGCAACTGTGGGGAAAATTTTCCACAGGAGCTAAAGGCCACCACTAACCCTGCATTTTTCACACGGACTGTCAAGGACTAATCTCTCCAGCTTTCTATCAGATAAATAAGAACTTTATTTAAGTACACAAACAAACAACAAACAAACGAACAAACAAAACCCTAAACCCTATGCACACAAAATTCTCTCCCTGGAAAGAGAGAAAAGAAAGAGAGAAAAGAAAAAAAACCAAAAACCCTGGAATTTGGTTTCCTCAAATACATGCGCTGTTCATTTTTTTAGGTAACTTCATGTATCTATCTGTAACACTGAACTAACTGAAAATACTTTTAAACAGACTATTTATTGAAACAGAACAGAATATTGACAACAAAACGAAACCACTGTGCACAACAGTATAAAAAGTATAACTGGTATTCTGCAAGGCTGTCACAGGTTGTAAGTACACGATCCTCTCAAGCATTCTGGCTGTGATTAGGCAGAAGATGAAGTGCTTCTACATTTCACCAGTGTACATCATACTGGGACAAGCAACACCAGAAGGACATAATTCGGAACGTGACACTGGGGAGCTCCTGAAGCTACATGGTGCTGAGATACCATGATACAAAGCACAGGAACGGAGAATCCTTAAAATTTTCCCTTGCATTAACTATACTTATGAAGCATTCCTTCCCTCTCAATTTCACTTTTCCCAAGACTCTTGCAACACACATTTGTACTACTTTGGAAGGAAATCTGAACCTGGTTTTCCCATTGCGCTAGCACTAACACCCACTTCGTAGACAAGTTGCTTGTAAAAATCATACATAACTACACTTCTTTTTAATCAGACAGGCTCTGAATTACAAAACAAAACAAAACAACAATCTCCAGAACAAACAAAAAACCTGAAATGCTTGTTTTAACTGCATTTGCTATCAAGTAATATTCTCAAGACCAGAAGAGTTCTTTTTACCCACTCTATTCATGCAACAAAACAAGCATGAAGCAGACATACGTGGTATATTCCAACATTGCACACTTTCGTTCCAGATTGTGTTTATCCACTGCTGATTCTTGTTCCATTTCTACATCTAGTGCAGTCTCCTCCCCTTGAAGATTACTTCTCTTTGAACGAGGATAGCGGACAACTCCTAGATATACAAATGGTTTTGACTATCAGGATGAGACGTTAGACTTTAACCCATTTTCAATCCACCCTGCTATGGCAAACTACTGCTCTTATTGATTTATCAAACAGTACTAATATTTGTACCGCTTCTCGATAAAAGGTGCTACCTTCTTGAAGAGGCTAACGGTGTTCTAGCTAACTCTGGGTACAAGGCACTAAATTGTCCCACGCTGTAATCAGGGCAGAAGTAATTGGAAGCTAATACCCTTCGTAAGGAAAAAATTGCAGCAGTTCACCAAAATTTTAGGCATGGATCACAGCATTTCAGATTCTTGAATGTGGTAACAGTCCTCACAAAACGATATGGTTGCTGAAATACAATGCGAATGTTCTTCGTATTGGAAATACATTTAGGATATTGTGGAGGAGTCACATGATGTTTTTATAATAACAGAACTCAAAGGTAGAAAAAGAGCAGTAGTAAGACAGAAATTGTTTTTTTGGCTGCCCATGCTGCACAGACAATAGGGCAAGACTGGGTCTCAGATGAGTATCTGATCTAGAGGCTCAATATAAATATAATATAAATATAAAGAGCAATTTTCCTCTCAAGATTCTACTAAGAAAATACTTAACTGGAACACAACAAAACTTCCATAAACATGTGAACTGGTGAAACAATATCATTCCTGTATTTTGGGGACTAAATGTAATCATGGTCTGACTAGTTTGCAAAAGCTGCAACAAGCATAAACATTCTACCATTCAAAAATGTGTAAGGAGCCTTTTTGCACACAACTGCTTCAGTGCAGAGGTAAGATAAAATTAGAGATAGATCCTTTTACCTTGCTAATTACAGAAATACAGAACAGTGTTATCTGGGGTTTCAACAGCAAACTCTTCTCTCCATTTTTTTATTTTTTATTTTTTTAAAATGTATACTTGTTGCTGCTGTATACGTATATTTTTGTTAAAAATACAAAAGGATAAAACACAAAAATAAACTCCAAAAAACTGGGGTGCAAAACTCCGTTACATTCCACTTCTCAGCTAACTGAGGCTATCTGTTAGAAGGTTTAGCAACATGTTTTTAAGGAAGAGAGAGCTCTGCTTAAACTGCTAAAGGACTATGACAAAAATATACTAGTAACTACTTTTGAAAAGGCTTTTTCATAGCTGGATTGAAATCTAGCAGGGCTATTACAAATATTGATACTTCTACTGGGACAGCAATGATTTTTCCTTTCTGAAAATTTCATGTGCATAGTTCTGTTTCTTAGATCTCAACTTCATAGAATTACAAGGACAAAACTCCAAGTTCTAGCTTTTTTCTCCATGTGCAAGAGACCAGCCAAGAGAACAAAACACTAAAAATTACAAAACAGAACCTGCCTCAAGTTTTAGGAAAGAAAGAGGAATTGTGGTATGAACAGAATAAACAGTAAAGGTGATAAGAATGTGCAATTATATCATACCCAATGGTGTATTAAGGCAGACACACTGCAAATCAAACCAGAAGTTTTCCACATCCTGCATGGTATTCAGAACATACAAGCGTCTCTCAAACGGGCGGCTACTTTGAGCCAAGTTATAGTGGGGGTCACAGATAGTGGTATCTACAATCACAGCATTTCTCTTCATATACACAAATACCTGTCAAATACAGTATGTTTCAGGCTGGTGGAAAGAAATCATTGAAATTGCATAATTTACAGGACACAAAATCTGATCTATTTTAGGACTGATTAGCATCTTCCTAGTCTTTGCTGTTCTGAGTAAGTATACTGATACTGCTTAAAGACACCAACACCCACCATATTGCACTGTATTCCCAAACTTCCTTTGCCAGTGATCCAGAAATTTCATTTCTAGATTTAGAACAGTTTCTTTTCCCCCTTGTGCACAGGACTATCCCAAGTTGCCATAGAGAGTGACTGCTTCCTACAAGCTCTCATTCAAGATTAGGCTCCTCTTTATGGGCCTAATTATCTATCTTATTCTCATAGAGTATATGTTGGAACTGCCTTCCCCTTTGCATGTGCTCTCTATTTACAAAAAGATGTGTAAGAACATCTCTATTTTATTATTTTATTAGTGACTTTATTCTGTCTGTTAGACATCCAAGGCTTAACACCTCAACAGATGAGGAAGGGGCACGCTCATTTTTCATAAAGTCTGCAAACTCCCAGGTCATTATTGTGTGCAACTTTCAGCATTATACATTTGAGTACTCTTTTTCCTGAGAAAGGCAAAAATTCCAGAGAATTTCCAGAGAAGGGCAACTTAGAATATGTCACTTGGAACTGGAGGTTGGCATACACATCTGAAACATCACTATTTTAATTAACTACTAAAGATAATTACAAACTCCCAAATCTTGCATTTGTTTCACTGGACCAATAACATGAAGAACAATGGTTAAATCTTCAAAATATTACCTGGTCTTTGTCTTGAAACTTCTCTGTTGGGCCAAACTGTATCAGTCCCATATAACATAATCTTTGAAGGTTTTCTACCACTGAAAAGATGTACCTCCTGCAGTAACGTTAGAAGCATTACAATTAGCATTCATGAAAACAGTAACAATACCAAAAAACATGCCATTTTCATACAGCAACCTGAAGTTTCAGGAAACTAGCTGCTTTTTTTAAATACTGGGGTTTAGAATTTCTGTGTGTCTAACTTGTCAGTCCATAGAAAATAAATAAAATCCCAAAGCTGCAAGTTTCCTTTCCTCAAATCACAAACACAATACCTTCTCTAATTATTAACAAAATTTTGCTAGCGAAGAACAAAATTAGCTAGAAATACTTTATGTACAAATTAGTTGAACAAGGTCAGAACACCAGCAGAACACGCGTAAGAAAACATGACTACTAAATATGGGCTGACAAACGTTTGCGTGTCCATATAACTATAACGATCACTGTCCAGTTCTTTAATGCTGTAAGGTTTAGAACTACCTGCTCCAAGAAACTGCTTTCAGTTGCTTATAGCTTTGGCGGAGCAAAAAGTGCAGCATTTTCCATGATGTTTATCTACCTAAATGGCAAGATTCTGGAAGTTTCAGGAAGCTTTTGAGAGATCTTGTTCTGAGAGAGTTTGTGAAAAAAACAGCTTTGCCCACATTTAACTTCATTAGGATCTAAGTTTTTCTGTGCAGTTGCATGGGCATTGCATTTTGGCACCAATTTGCTCTAAGGCTCAGATAGATCATTTGACCAGTCCAGAAATTCTGAAGCAAATTTGGCTGAGCCAGTTTTCATGAATGAGGAGGCAAAGAAACAACGTGGTTATATGTCATACTGTTTTGCATAAAGCTATCAGATGGAGCCTGTAGATTTCAAAAAAAAAACTTAAATCCAGATCTGTTGTTAGTAAGATTTAGCAAGTAATAGGTTAGGAATTCCAAACCTCAGCTGACTGCAAGTCTTGACAGCTGATACTGTCCAGCACTATTCACTAACAAATGACATGCTTGTAGATCTGCAAAACATTGTATAAGCCTCCAACCATCCAAACCCATGCCTTTAGCAATGATTTCCTTGGGAAACTAACATGTGCTAACATGCAGAAACTAACAGTGCTATTGATTCCACATGCTCAAATCACTTTCCTTTAATGTTGCTTTCTCTTTATATCGCAGTCCAGTCTCGATTTCTAAACCTTCTAGATGAGGAATGGCAAACAATGGCAGACATGCCAGTGAGAACACATACACAGAAACTCAATGTTATGTATGAGAGGCAGGAGTTAGGTAATGTGGCACCTTCTGAAAGATTTATAAAGGACACCATCATTTAGACTCTATTAAATTTTGAATTTAGCAGCTGTCAGGAGTGTGTTTTGTACAGAAGTAACATCCTGCTGATGAGTTATGAAGGACAGAGCCTCCCAGTTCTCAAACACTGCCTGACAGCATGCATGAATATCATTTATTAGTTTCTTATTACCTTCTATTTGGGAGATAAAAATACAGTTTGGCACACTATCCTTAGGAGATTGATGATCCTTGTCTTCAGTAACAAAGTTTTCTTCGACACAAACAGGAAATAACTGAGAAACCAGTCAACCACTGTTGTTTCCTCCCTAGAACCACTTATTCTGACTCATCTCTTACCTTTTGTAGAGTAGCTGCTGTCGGACTGACCTTGGAAGAAATCTGATCAGTGTGTGCTTTTTTAGTGGATCATTTAAAAAATCTTCAAGACCATCCACCTAGAATTATTTATAAGTTAATCAAAGTGTGAAATATAACTATCCTCTAAAGTATCAGGATGTGGTATGAGAACTGTCTACCGAAATATCTTTTCAAGCAAACGTTACTGCTTTTGTAAAATGGTTAAACATTATTGATGTTAATCAATCAGGCAGAAGATTCACCAAGATTATAAAAAGCTCTTTGCAAAGTATAAGTTTTAGAATTTGCAGTATTACAGGGCTATACGTTTTTCTCAGCGTGGCTGTACAAGCAACTAGCTTTTCTGCAAAAGAAACTATCAGGAAATAAAGTTTCTACTCTCTAATGGCTAGTTTTGTTAAAACAGACTAAGATGATATTTGTTACTGCTTATAGGTACAGTTGAATTATCAGACTTCAAATTAAATTAAATATGAAACAACAACAACAACAAAACATTATACCTTGTAGCTCACTTGCACTATCTGAACAAAGAGTGAGAGAGGCAAGCAGAGAAGAATGTCACTAACAAGAGCCCATCCAAATCCAAATTCTCTGTGAACTGGCAGAGGAGGGACGTAGCGCATCCATGACATATCATCCACGTACACTAGGAACAAGACAACTGGCTTAGATCCAGATTCAGACAGGACAAACCCAATACTTTCACTAGTAATTTTACTGTGAGTGGTGTTCAAGCAGAACACATTTGGCAATTCATTGTTTGGATACCTGAAAATCTAACATGACCTGAAAGTTACCTATCTCATTGATTTTCATTCTTTTTTGAAGTGGACTTCTATGTTTTGCAGTGGTGGTGGGGACTCTCGAAAAGCACATTTGAGCCTGTAACAGCAAGTCTGCTCTTTTTTCTTTGCTTACACAGACATTTTAAAGGATGCCTGAAAGCTACCAATATAATGAATTCCCACGCTCTGAAGTATGAAGACGGTACTTATACTACCCCGTAAGACTTTGTTTTTCACCAGGATAATCTGTTCCAAGACTTAACTATCCTTA